>OY856187.1:415502928-415631001 GCA_963693315.1 Diogma glabrata
GCCGGAAAATTATAGAGATAATTTATTTTTACACCTTTTTTCAGCCAGTAAAAAAATTTTTTTAAATTAAAAAATCATTTAAATCTTAAATATTTTAATTTTTCTTTCTTTTTTTATTATTTTTATTGTTTTATTTTAACGATATTTCGCCACATAGGCATTATCAAGTTGAATATTGTAAAAACGATTTTTAAAAAATAATGTAACATAAAAAATTAAAATCACATATTAAAAATTAAAAACTATATCACAGAATTAATTATAATACAAAATGTTTGATAAAAAAGACAAAACGAATAAGTTAAATAAATTAACAATTGGTCTAGAGTACACACACAATAAATACAGTGTCTAGTGTACACACACAATATTTTTTAAAAATCGTTTTTACAATATTCAACTTGATAATGCCTATGTGGCGAAATATCGTTAAAATAAAATAATAAAAATAATAAAAAAGAAAGAAAAATTAAAATATTTAAGATTTAAATGATTTTTTAATTTAAAAAAATTTTTTTACTGGCTGAAAAAAGGTGTAAAAATAAATTATCTCTACTCAAAAAACAAAAACAGCCGAAATAAAAACTTTTATAACAAGCCGGAAAATTATAACAGATCATAAATTAACATAATTTAGTGAAAAGATGATGCACTCAGCAAACTACTCAAAAACCTCTCCATTTAGCGTTTCGAGAAAATATTACAAAATCACAAATTCATATTTCTTTCTGAATTCCTAAAATATTGTAAAAATTAAATAATATCAAACTTTTTTCAATATTCCAAAAATATTCCAAAAATTAGAATAAAATCAAATATTTAAAATTTTTCCAAATTCTAATACTATTCCAAAAATTCATACAAATTGAAACTTTTTCAAAATTCCAAAAATTATAAAAAATCAAAAATTTAAAATTTTCAAAATTCTAAAAACTTTGCAAAAATTCTTACAAAATCAAAAATCCAAATTTTTTCCAAAATTCTAAAAATATTGCAAAAATTATTATCAAATCAAAAATACAAACTTTTTTCAAAATTCTAAAAACATTTCAAAAACTATAACAAATTCAAAAATTTCCATGTCCATTTTCATTTTAGATCACATTTACGTCATAAAAACAACCACATTTTTTTTCCAAAAAATTGGCTAAAAAAATAAATGAAATCATTTTTCGACACACTTCACATTATTTTTTTGACAAACTTATAATGCCATAATTCTCTATAATAATAATAAAATTTCATGTCAAACACATAATTAATTTTATTTTTTTCCAAAAAAATGGGCAAAAAAGTAAATAAAAATTTTTATTTTGACACACTTGACAACATTTTTTGACAAACTTATAATGCCATAATTCTCAATAATAATAATAAAATTTCATTTCAAACAAATAATTAATTTTATTTTTTTCCAAAAAAATTGGTTAAAAACTAAATAAAAATCTGTCTTTTGACACACTTGACAACATTTTTTTGACAAACTGATAATGCCATAATTCTCAATAATAATAATAAAATTTCATTCCAAACAAATAATTTATTTAATTTTTTTTTCAAAAATTGGGTAAAAAAATAAATAAAAATCTTTCTTTTGACACACTTGACAACATTTTTTTGACAAACTTATAATGCAATAATCTAGTCTTTGATCTCACATCTCATTCCCTACCATCAAGATTTCTCCAAATTCAATGTTCCTACTCCTAATCACTTAAAATGAACGTTTTTTTAAGCCAAAAATATGAAAATTTGCTGTTTTTGACACACTTATTGATTTTTTTGACACATTTCCGGTACAGCGATCGAACACAGCATCCTTTCGGACCTGTTTCTTGAGTATACCTATTTTTAAAAAAAAATTTTTGAAATCCCTCCAACGGTTTGAATTTTTGAAATCCCTGCAGCGTATGTAATGACGGCCGGACGGATGGCCGGCCGACAGACAGGCATGCATTTTTTTTTTGCTTTTTTAGAATCAGTAAGTCCTTAAACGTCGAGAAATGCCAAAAAAGTAGAGGTAAGAATTTCACTTTTAGCTCATAAATGTAATACTTAGGTCTTTCAGACCGAAGTAAAACACTTGTAGTCAGCGAATTTACAGAATAAAATTTTATTTCTATAAGCATTCTTTTGAAATTATATGTAAGTCACTAGAACTGAATGTATTCAATTGAATTGAATGAAAAATTTCTTTGAAAAGCGAAAGATCCGAAACAAAAACTTTTCTCAATTCCAACTTGGGGATCCGGACCGGGGTTCTTCGACGAAAAAAAAATTCGGTTTTGGACGATCGACTTGCAATCTCAATTTTATGCTTCGATTTTAGTGTCATTTTTTGCCTTATAATTTTACTCTACGAACACGTTTTACCGTTCCTCATACTTCAACTGAGAACATTGAATAAAGAACATTATGGATCGCCATATAAAGGAGACAAATCCCAACTTGCTTAACTAATATTCTAAAATTCTACGCTACTTACTTAAAATCTATCAAAATATCAAACAATCGGTACTTGAAATTTAAATTGATAACAACAAATCACTGTTCTCATACAAATTTTTAGTTTAATTTTATTGTGCGTTATCTAAAGATGTGTGAAAACTTGCTTCAACAACTTAAGATGGACAAACCAGCAACAAAAGACCTAGATTCGATTTTAAGGGAGTTTAAAGCTTTTGGATTATTTCAAATAATCTATTACATGTTGATTATTATACATATTTTTGTGTCCCCAAGTGGATTGTTTTCATATGCTATAACTACAAGTGATTTGGAATATAGATGCTATATTGAAGGATGTGATAGTGATGATAATAATTTTAACTCGAAATGGGTATCAAATGCTGTTCCATTTGAAAATGAGAAACCTTTGCAGTGTTTTAGATATGCAGTTATAAATCAAAATCAATCTGATTTACAGTGTGAAATGGAGGACGCGTTTGATAGGACCATTAAAGTTGAATGTGATAGATTCGTTTATGATACCAAAGAACGCAATATTGTGAATGATGTAAGAAACATTACTTTTTAAAATAAAGGTATTTGTTAACCTTATTTATTATTTCTACAGTTTAATTTGACATGTGCAAGTAATAAATGGAAGTTATCGTTCGTTGGTACACTCCATAACGTAGGACTGTTAATAAACTTATTAATTACTGGATATTTAAGTGACAAATATGGCAGGCAACCGGTTTTTATATTTTCAGTTGCTGCTGGCATGCTTCTTGGCATTGTTAAATCGTTCGGCTGGAACTACATATCATTTTTAGTTATAGAGGTTGTTCATGTTGTCTTTAGTGGTGGAGCGTACTCGGCTGGATTTGTATTGGGTAATGTAATAAAAACTATTTTACTTATTGATATTTGATTCACATTTTTTTTAAAGCAATGGAGTTTGTTGTGCCAGAGCATCGATCTGTTTGCGGTGTAGTGATTTTTTCGATGGCGTCAGTCGGAAAAGCTTTTATGACTACATCTCAAATGCTTTTCTTGAACTGGAGAATAATGCTGCGTGTCAATTTATCGTTGCATATTTTCGTAATCCTTTGCTTCTGGTTTACTCCAGAAAGTGTGAGATGGTTAATTTCCAAAGGGCGTTATAAAGAGGCTGGTGCAATTTTGTTTCAAATCGCTCGGAGAAATAACGTCAATATTTCACCAGAACTAAAAGATATGCTACAAAATCGTTCTTATGAAATTGTGTTAAATGATAAAAAGAAATCATCAAATGATGATCAGATAAAGCAAAACCATCCATCACAAGAATTCAAAAACGTCTTAAAACACCCAGCAATGATCATCAGAATATTAATTTGTATGTTTTGTTGGATAACAAATACATTTGTTTTTTACGGAATGACATTAATATCAACATCAATTGGTGGAAATAAATTTTCCAGTTTCATAATAATTCAACTCATAGAGATTCCAGCATGTATCCTCGTTTTGATTTTGACGAAATTTTTTGGGAGAAAAATTCTACAAATATCATCATTTTTAATCAGTGGAGTTGCATTAATAAGTTACACCTTCGTTGGTGATGTTTATATGTTAAAGTTATTATTGTTTTTACTCGGAAAATTTTCAATCTCATTTTCGTTCTCATTAATTTACATTTACACAGCTGAGCTGTTTCCAACAAGCTTGCGAAGTTCTTCGATTGCGCTGTGTTCAGCTTTTGGAAGAATTGGATCAATTATTGCACCACAAGCGCCACTATTAGAAGTATTGGTAACACATTTAGCAATTTATTTATTTTGCGGTACGGCATTGTTGGCAGGAATTTTATGTTTAAAGTTTCCTGAAACAAAAAATAAAAAACTTCCAAACACAATCGAGGAAGCTTTAAATTTGGGTAATAAACTGTTGGAACCTGAAATCTAAGTTTTAAATGTACGCTAGTTTTATTGAAAATTACTTATTGTTGAAATCAATGATAAATTGGCATCTTTAAATGTCCGAAGAGAACGTGTCAATTCATGATTTAATGTAGTAATTTTTTAAAATTTGTATGGCACCAAAATATTGTATAGGATAGACATTTTTTAACATTTTTTTAACAATATTTATTTTAATATGTTTCAAATGTTGAAATATTTTGACACAAAATATTTTGAATATTATTTTAATCATGCGTCTTTTAATTTAGTTCAGTATTATTTGTTCTAATTAATTTTTTTTAAATTAATTTAATTAATTTTTTTTTTTAAATTTTTTAAAAACTTTGTTCTAATACCTATTCAACGAGATATCATTTATGAAAATCGATTGAGTAGTTTTTCTACAATCGCTCGTCAAAAAGCAGTCACATCACAAAATAACAAAAACTTGAGGGGCACCCTGTGAAGATCCCTGGTCGAAAAAAAAAATTCTAAGAGAATTAGTATTTTTTATTTATGAAAGACTATCTATAAACAAAAAACAATCAAAATTGAAAGGGGTAAAGTATAAATTTCCAAAAATTTGCTGAACTTGTGTGAAATTGCTCATATAAAAAGTTTATATAAATACATTTACCTTTGTAAACTCATCATAAACATGTAAATGGAGAAACCACGAAATTTCTGGAAATATGGTATCTAAAAAAAGTTAAAAGTGTAGCAAAAATGTAAAATCAAAATTAGGAACGATTACGTGCACAAAAACTCATTCGAAGCCCTCGATCACAAATTACAAGATTTTAGAAGCAATACGTCCATTTGGAGGAGCACTAATTTTGTTATCCCGTGATTTCCGTCAAATACATGCCAGTGATCTCACGTTCAACACAGCTGATGAGCTAAATGCGTGCATCAAATCATCCGTTCTTTGACACGACATAAATTCACAAATCAAAATTTCAAAATTACAGCAACAAACAGGTGTGTGTATATGCAACATGATGCGTTAGTTCGATTTTCAAGCAGTTGTTGGATTGCGTTTCCATCTGATTTTTGCAAAATGACACAATTTGTCCAAGCATTAATAAATCGGTTTTAAAAATAAAAAAAGTCAGACAAGGGCGAATAAAATTCACTCGCCAAGGGTTCCGTGAATGTAAAAGAAAACAATATCAAAAATAATTGACAAAAAGTTGTGTTGTAATGTCTTTATATTGTCAGATCATGACGCATAACAAAACAAATGTTTAATCGTAAATTTCAATAGTAAATACAATCACATTTATACATGTACACTGATCAAAAATCACACCAAAAATGTTGCTTCAGGTTAAATCTTATCCATAGCTGTTTATGGTAACTCAAGAAAGATTCAATTACACCAACTTGTAAATGGTTTAAATTTGATTATTTTTTCGGTCAATCAAGTGTCGAAATTTAGGGGGTTGGAGAGACTACAACCTGAAAATATTTTTTTTTACAATAACACAAAAACTGTGCATTGCAAAATTCTAAAAACCATTATAATGTTTCTTAAATTAAGTGCTCCTTCATATAGCACCCCACTCATCTGAATCAAAAATGTTTTTTTACACTCCTCACACCCATCCCCTCAACACACAGAAATATAATTATTTAAGACTTCGCTATGATTTTCATTCAAAATTTAACAATCTTCCTGTCTCTGTAAAATTTTGCAATTTTTTATGTCAATCATCGTCGAAACATAGGGGGCAGAACGGTCTGCAAGTTGCTTTTTTTGACAATAACTCAAAAACTGTTCACCGCAAAATTCTAAAAAAATTGCAATGATTTCTAAATTAGGTGCTCTTTCAAATGACACCCCACTCGCTTGGGTCAAAAACGGTTTTTTTCACACTCTCTACCCCCGTCCGCTAAACACACAGAAATATAAGTACAGTAGATTTCACTTATAATGACATCCAAGGGACTGACAATTTTAAGACGCTATATACGAATTTTGTTATAAACCTATGTTGGCGATTTTAAAAATTATTGCAATACAAAAACGAGAAATCTTATATAAGTTCAATTCATTTCTTTATTTCATATAAAATTCATTAAAATTACATACATGTATAAAATTATAAAATTAAATTAATACAAAAAATAATAATTATTATGTAATTTCGTATACTTAAACCCAATTATTTAAAAAACTCAGTTATAGAGCTTTGCTTTAATCTCTTATTAGCGATGTAAACATTGTGAAGAGGCTTTTCGATATGAAGTATTGAATTAATTAAATCATCGTCCACGCTTCTTTGGCCAAAATAAATAAAATTTTTAATCGTTGAAATAGTCATATATAATATCACGATATCAGTCGTCAAATAATAGCCGATTATTTTTCATAATCATTATTACGAACGTCATTTGCGGTCAATTTTAACCTCAAATGGCATGAGTGGTAATGTTGAAAAATAATCGACTAATAATTTGATGACGAGTTGTATTTAGCAGACAATTTAACGAACAGAAATAGTAACATTATTTCATACAACATAATCCTTTGTTGTCAAACAAAATTAAATATTATTTCATCTTAGTAGGCGCATAAATGTTATAAATTTGTAATTTATTTTTGACAAATAAACATAAACATGCAATCATTTATGAATGAAAACGGACATTTTTACTATTTGCAAATTGCATTTTCACATAATTTTGTATGTGCATTTTTGTTTTAAATTAATATACTAAGTAGGCGGAAAATATTCGAAAATATTCGCTGTTCCTTCCTACCAGAAAAAAATAATCGAAACAAATCGTTTTGATTTGCTGAAAAATAGTGAATGAAGCGTTTTGATTTGACCTTATTGAAACTTTATTTAATGAGTTGAATTGTCTTAATAGTTTCACTTAACGAAGGAGGTTGAAATTCATTTATATCACCTAAATTACCTTCTATGTAGTCTGTCGTCAGATTCGATGTCTAATATATCGACCCCATTAATCTTAGATTGTTGAATTACTCAAAGCAGATGTAAACACAACAGCAGAAGCTCTAACACCACTATTAGCTGATGTATGGAACGAAGGAAAAATATCAACCAAATGGAAAGAAGGTTTAACCATAACAATCCCAAAGAAAGATGATCTTAGAGAATGCAAAAATTGGAGAGGTATATCTCTGCTCAACACAATAATGAAAATACTAGCGATGATCATTCTCGAAAGAATATCCCCATCAATTAACATGAAACTAAGAAACGAACAAGCCGGCTTTAGGCCAGGAAGAAGCTGTACCGATCATATCAACACAATCCGTATCATCATAGAGCAATCAAACGAATGGAATTCACCACTGTATCTCCTCTTCGTGGACTTCGAACGCGCTTTCGACTCAATTAACAGAAGCGCGATATGGAAGACACTTTGTGAAATGGGCGTCCCGAAGAAAATAGTTGATCTAATCAAAGAAATGTATCGGGATGCTGGCAACAGAATACAATACAAAGGACAGCAAAGTGATAAATACTACAACCACCGAGGAGTGAGACAAGGCTGTGTACTATCCCCGCTACTATTCCTGATAGTACTAGATAGTATCATGAGAAAGCTCGATGATGCAAGTCCAAATGGAATCCAATGGAACACAACAAGCCGGCTCAATGATCTAGACTACGCAGATGACATCTGTCTACTTACACACACACATACGGACATGCAGCAGAAAATACATAAGCTATCAGCCCTTGCACATGAAGTCGGTCTCAACATTAATATCAGGAAAACAAAGTCTATGAGATTGAACACCAAAACGATAACACCAATTACCATCAACAATACACAAGTGGATGAAGTCGACAAATTTGTGTACCTTGGTTGTACTGTAGCAAAAACAGGCGGGACTGAAGAAGATATCAGTCAGCGTATTAACAAAGCTAGAAATACGTTCAATATGCTTCACAAGATCTGGAATGCATCCGTCCTGTCAAGAAAGACAAAGCTACGAATGTTCAATGCATGTGTCAAGTCAGTACTGCTATATGGGTGTGAAACGTGGAAACACACAAAGAAGATCACAAATCAACTACAGGTGTTTGTGAACAAATGCCTGAGAAGACTGATCAAATGCTTCTGGCCGAAAACCATCAGTAACCAGGAACTTCTACGACAGACAGAGCAATTAGACATTGAGTCCGAGATAAAACAAAGGAAATGGAGATGGATAGGACATACACTGAGGAAACCAGCTAAAGATATAACAAGGATGTCCCTAGAGTGGAATCCACAAGGTGGATGACGTGGAACCCATGACGTGGAAGAAAACGGTGCTAGCTGAAGCAAAACAAATCGGCAAGACATGGGGTGAACTGAAAGCGATTGCCCCGAACAGAGTCAGATGGTCCAGCCTAGTAGACGCCCTATGCTCCTAAATGGAGATAAAGGAAAAAAAAAAAAAAAAAAAAATCTTAGATTGTAACTGTTAAATAATGTCTTCATCGGTTAATTCTTCTACTGTCACAACTTCACTGTCGATGTTAATAAATTCACTCCATGGTGTGATTTCTGTGTCACTTGAAACGACCTTTAACCATTCGTTTAATGGGATGTTATCCATTTCATCAAAGTCGTCAGTATCCGCAGATTCGACTATACATTCAGAATTACCTATAACCCAGCCTGCATGATTAAAGCAATTCTGAATTGTAGAAGACTTAACATCTCTCCACGCAGTTGAAATCATGTCAATTGCATTGATTAAATTTACCGTAAAAGTAGATTTATTTGATTCGCAGTGCTGCACCGTTTTAAGAACAAGCGATTTTCTGTAATTATTTTTAAGACATTTTATTATGCCTTGATCGATCGGCTGGATCACGGATGTCGTATTCGGTGGGAGGAAATTCAATTTGATATTAGTAAGTTGATTACTTACATCTGGATGTGCTGGATGAATAGGATAGTTTTACTTTTCGTTTGACGTAGTTCTTTGTCCCATCGAAGTAAGGAATTTTTGAACAGGTCCGACGTCATCCATGCTCTTTTATTCGCATCATATTCGACTGGCAATGAGTTGATGTTTTTGAAACATCTCGGTTTTTTTGATTTTCCGATAATAAAAAGTTTCCTTTTGTCGCTTCCATCCATGTTTGTAGCTAATAGGACTGTAATTCGTTCTTTCGAAAGTTCGCCTCCAGTGCACTTTTCCCCTCTAAACTTAAGAGTTCGATCGGGGGTTAATTTAAAAAATAATGCAGTTCCGTCTGCGTTGTAAATGTCTGATGGTTTATAATTATAGCAAACTTTTGGAAAAATATCTCGAACCCAATTATTTCACTGATCTTGTGATACTGACGCAGCTTCACCCGAAATTTTTCCCACGACGATATTATGTCGCAATCGTAAACGATAGGTACAATTTGTTTTGCCTATTTTTTGAGCAAATTCATTCGCTTTAGCTTGCAATAAAGGTCCAGTTATTGGGATATGTTTCGTACGTTGAACTGTGAACCACTCAAGTAATAATTCATCAATATTATTATGTTCTGCTTTTCTTATTCGTTTGTTTTTCACTGAATTTTTTTCGAACTGTTTTTTTATGTTGTCTCTATTTTTCCATATTGTTGACAATGTTGAATGTGCTATGTTAAATTCTTTTGCCAGATCAGTATTGTGCTCACCATTTTCAAGTCGCCATATAATACTTGACTTTTCTTCGACGGTAAAACTTTTACGTTTAGACATTTGTTTAATTATTATATTTTATTCTAAAATTGTACTTTGCACTATAGTATCGAATATATGACTGTTTCATCAATTCACTAACAAAACAAAAACTTCTAACTTAACGGGAAATTTCGATACTATTTTTTATAGCTATATGTGCGAAAAATAACACTGGTGTAAATTATACTAAAACAAAGCTATTTGTTTCTACACCATGTATGTATATTAAGCATGACCAGATATGTATGAACAATTTTCAAACCATCTTTTTCTTCGCTCCCACCGGCTAATTATGTTCCATTTGACTCGAATATGAACTATATCAAGTTTTATTGAAATCGGAAAATTATTACCCACCGCGCAGTGGCGTCGAAGGTAAGAAAATTAGCAGAATAATAGGATTTTTTATTTTTATCAGATATAATTACCTTAAAACATAATATATCTCATAATTTTGATTTTTTTTATTAAAAGCTAATTAATTAACGATTCCAACGAGCCAAAGGATGTGGAAATCGATATTAGAAAAACGATTTATCTTAATTTTTCTTCTTACATATACGAAAATTTACTAATTCATAATAATCTTTTTTCAAAGAGAAAATATTAATTTTTATGGTTAAATTTATAATAATTTTTCATTCAAATGCAACATTTTTCCAAAAGAAATCAATAAATTAAATTAGATTTATTCTATGATGGGCATTTGCATCTGTAGTTTTCGGCCACCTGAATGGTGTATGGTGTACCTTCCTCGTCTTTAGTTAGAATGCTGTTGTATTCCGTGTCATAAACTTAACACCGAGTTCGACGGAATCATTAACAACATGCAAACTTTGGCAAAACAACGTGGCTTTGACGAAATCCTCATTCCGATGGTTCATGTAGCAAAAAATCAATACAAATTCTAAATCGATTAAAATAACTATGAGTTTTTTCTGTGACAAAATCACTAATGTTCTTATTAGCAAAAAGTTGCATATGTTTGACTGCGTCAAAATCTTTTTTGCGAGTTTGGGGTGCGATAGGGATGTCTCGTGCTGGAACCTCAAGGTTTTGAACCATTTTTCGTTTTTCATCAAACGAAATCTGTGGGTCAAAAAAAGCCAAGCCAATATTTGCTTCCGTTATATAGTGAAGATGATAACAAATTTTGCTCAACATTTATTCTGAAACTCTTTGGTCAATTTTGATGAAATCCAAATCCTGATTTGCGGCTGCTGTTCCATCTATGCATTTGAACCAAATTTTTACATACAACATAATCAGAAAAATGCAAACGTCTCGAAAAAATGCAAACGGCGTGACTTGTCGGACCTGGGCGTTTGAATTTGTAATTCTCAATGGTTTGGCCAAGAAAAATCAATGTAACTTCCAAAAATTCTTTATATTCGCTGCGTGGGTATGATTTTCCCAACTCTTCATGACAAAATATTACTAGAGCTTCTCACAAGTGTTTTGGAATTTTGTTTCCCAGTTTTTTATCCCATATTCTATTTTTGAACATTGTTGGATCAATTTTACCATCGTCCCATGCCTTCTGAAATTTGTTGAACAGATAAACATCGGGTGCTGTGGTCTTTCCAAATTTAAGATCATAAACAGCCCGTAGTTTAATCTCCTGTATGTGATGACGACATGGGAATCGAATCAAGTTGTTGCCAATCTTTTTTTCCACCTTTTTCTGGTCCAGTGTTACTTGATGTCGTGTCGTAACACATGGCTTTGACTTTATCAGTAAGATCTCATTCTTCAAGGCATTCATATATCGCATTCGCAATCGATAACCCGCTCCCTTCTTTGCATTATGGAACCGTTAATAACTTCTCAATATTACCAAATGATACTTTGGTTGGAAACCGATCTACTTTACCATGTCCAGTTAATTCTGGTAGCAATGTATGAAAAAATAAAAATTTGTGTTACTCAAACAAAGTCTAAATCTAACATAAAAATTTATTTCTTTTTTACTTCGGTCTGAAAGACCTAAGTATTACATTCATGAGCTCAAAGTGAAATTCTTACCCCCACTTTTTTTGGCATTTCTCGACGTTTTAGGACCTACTGATTCTAAAAAAGCAAAAAAAAAAAATGTATGTCTGTCTGCCGGCCGTCCGGCCGTCCGGCCGGCCGTCATTACCTACGCTGCAGGGAAAACCACTGGAGGGATTTCAAAAAATTTTTTTTCTAAAAATAGGTATACTCAAGAGACAGGTCTGAAAGGACGCTGTGTTTGATAACTGTACCGGAAGTGTGTCAAAAAATCGTCAAGTGTGTCAAAACAAGGAAATTTGCATATTTTTTGCTTAAAAAACGTTCATTTTAAGTGATTACGAGTAGGAACATTGAACTTCGAGAAATCTTGATGGTCGGGATTGGTATGTGACACCAAAATCTAGATTATTGCATTATAAGTTTGTCAAAAAAGTGTTGTCAAGTGTGTCAAAAGAAAGATTTTTATTTATTTTTTTACCCAATTTTTTGGAAAAAAATAAAATAAATAATTTGTATGACGTGAAAATATATTATTAATATAGAGAATTATGGCATTATAAGTTTGTCAAAAAAATAATGTCAAGCGTGTCAATAAATGATTTCATTGATTTTTTTAGCCAATTTTTTGGGAAAAAAAATGTGGCTGTTGTGATGACGTAAATGTAATTGAAAATGAAATTGGACATGAGAATTTTTGAATTTGTTATAGTTTTTAAAATATTTTGGGAATTTTGAAAAAAGTATGTATTTTTGATTCTGTAATAATTTTTGCAATATTTTTAGAATTTTGGAAAAAGTTTTAATTTTTGATTTTGTAAGAATTTTTGGAATATTTTTGGAATTTTGAAAAATTTTAAATTTTTGATTTTTTATAATTTTTGGAATTTTGAAAAAAGATTCAATTTTTGATTTTGTAATAATGTTTGGAATATTTTTAGAATGTTGAAAAAAGTTTGATTTTATTATAATTTTACAATATTTTTGGAATTTTGAAAGAAATATGAATTTGTGATTTTGCAATATTTTCTCGAATCGCTAAATTGAAGGTTTTTGAATAGTTTGCTGAAAATGAAAATGAAATTGGACATGGACATTTTTGAATTTGTTATAGTTTTTGAATATTTTTGGAATTTTGAAAAAGTTTTAATTTTTGATTTTGTAAGAATTTTTGAAATATATTTAGAAAATTTTAAATTTTTCATTTTATTATAATTTTTTGTAATTTTGGAAAAAGTTTCAATTTTTGATATTGTTATAATTTTTGCAATATTTTTACTTTTGAAAAAAGTTTGAATTTTTAAGAAATTTTGGAATATTATTAGAATTTAGAAAAACTTTATTTGATTTTATTCCAATTTTTGGAATGTTTTTAGCATTTAAAAAACAAATTTTTTTAATTTTATATATATTTTTAGAATTTTGAAAAAAGTTTCAATTTTTGAATTTTTAAGAATTTTTGGAATATTATTAGAATTTAGAAAAAGTTTAAATATTTGATTTTATTCTAATTTTTGGAATATTTGGAATTATGAAAAAAGTTTCAATTTTGGATTTGGTATAATTTTTGCAATATTTTCAGAATTTTTGAAAAAAGTTTAATACTAATATTTGATTTTGTAATAATTTTTGGAATATTTTTAGGATTTTGGAAAAAGTTTGATTTTATTTATTTTTTACAATATTTTTGGAATTTTGAAAGAAATATGAATTTGTGATTCTGTAATATTTTCTCGAAACACTAAATAGTGAGGTTTTTGAGTAGTTTACTGAGTGTAACTAAAAACCATGTCCGCATAAAAGTTTTTTGCCGAAAACTATATCAAAATCCTTAACCCAGACCGAAGTCTTGATATCTCAGAGCTGTGAGATTTCAGCCCCTCCATATTTTTCGGTTGTAATACCACGAGTCATTGAAATTTTTTCGAAAATTTTTTGATTTTACGAATTAAATTATCGCAGAAATTTTTTTTTTGGATTTAAGAAGAAGAAATTCGATAAAAACGGTTTCCTAAGATCGATTTCTACATACTTAGGCTCGTTGGAATCGTAAAGTAATTAGCTTTTAATAAAAAATCAAAATTATGAGATATATTATGTTTTAAGATGATTATATCTGTTAAAAATAAAAAATACTATTATTCTGCTAATTTTCTTATCTTCGACGCCACTGCGCGGTGGGTAATTAATTTTCGATTTCAGTAAAACTGCATACACTTTATTTTCGAGTCAAAAAGAACATAATTAGTCGGTGGGAGGGATGAAAATAACAACTTCATAAGTTAGGTCATGTCTAATGTATATACAAATCATACAATTAAATGATGATAAATTTTGTATACCAATATAATTTGTTATGCGAGTAGCTATATAATAGCTTGGACTTTTATACCAATTAATGTACTTCGGACAATATATAAAACATTCAGAAAACTAATTCTATTCCCTCCCTACGAATCACAACCGAGGAATCTCTTATATCCAACTAACTTAATCTAACATTTCCAAATGGCAATAATCAAAAAAAAGAACTAGAAAATGAATATACAAAAATTTTACAAAAGACAATATATATAGACCTGACCTGCTTATGTTGATCGACGTCTTGACAGCACCTTCAGTTCAGCTCCACATCATTTAGTTTCATTAATAAATTTACGATTGGCTGCTTCCCCTATTCATCTAGCCATCCAATTTCAGGCTTTGTCTTCAATGTTATTGACATTTTATTTGAGCGAATGAGAGTAAATTTTAAAAATATGTGCTTCGAATAAATATTTCCTTTATCAAATAATATTTCATGGCTTTTATATTTAAATGATGTTTATATTTACTATATTATTTATCTTTCTTAAAGTCCCTTTTTTATTATATTGTGAACACGGTTATCAATCTTTATGTCACCGGTCAAGAGTTGATGATATTTTTCCAATAAATCGAATTATTTATACATATACATTTTGTTTATTTATTGAAAAAAATTAACGTTATGTTAATATTTTTGTTAACAATGATAGATTTGAAAAGAATTATTTTTATTACTACTTGATATTTTCTTCAACCTTTAATTAACCGGCGGGTATTTTTATAATCACTACCCTAAATTAAACTATATTTTATTTATTTTCATTACATTTTACCTTTTTTTCTTTAATGTTTTCGTTTTAAAATATATACATCAACAGACCGAAAAAGAATGAATTGAATTTTCTATTATTTTAGATTTTTAACCTCGAAAAACTGATTTTACACAAAAAATGTGATCTTTTTTTTTTGACATCTTCTAATCAATCCGGAAAACGAAGAATGAGCAAAACTGAGTAACAACTATTCGTTAAAAATGAAAATAAAACTGGTGCGTTCGTTTATTTTTTATAATTGTAATTCGAAATTGAAGTGACCGTTGGAAAATTTGAAATTATTATTAATGTAAAAATGAACTGAAATTATGGAAATAAATTTTTATTGAATTTTGGAAAAAGAAGAGAATTGGTTTTATTATTGTTTAGGCGAATATCACGGACGTTACACCATGAATTCAAGGTAAAAAAATCAAGATATTTACCCTTGAAATCACAAAAACGTCGTCACCCCCTCTACGTCAGAAACCACCGAACTACTTCCCACAACTAATCTGTATCTGGGATCGAGTTATCAATGGTAACCAGCGTCAGGGTCGATGATCAATTTCAATACTCATGAAGTTCCTAGGAACTATCAGTGAGTACCGAAATCGATCATCCATCCATCTAACGTCAGCACCATTGAAACCTCGATACAACCAGTAATATATGATGCTGAAGATGTGAACCCCAGAGACGACAACCAGCCAGAGGAACGACCCTACCTAACGAACAGACATCATTCTCTGATGTCTCTCGCGTGATGGACTCCAAGATTCTTACCGCTCATATCTGTGCACTCATAGAGTACATTTCCAATCTTAGTCTTAATCATCGCAGGTAAGAACTTTGGAGCCAATTTTGCCGAGAATTTTTTTGTAGCGTCACTCAAATGATGTTGCCGTACAAACACACGTTGTTGTGGTTGAAAAGTCCGTAGTTTAGAACGCAGGTTGTACTGATGTTGCGATTTCTTGAAAGCTGCTTTTAAATTTTCGTGAACTCGGTTCCTGAGCAAGGTCAAATGATCAGAGCGTTCTAATTCCTCACCAGCATCTTCACCAAGCTGGTGTAGTGATCTCAACAATTGGTAAGTATTTCCATCCGATATTGGATGTTGACCAAATAATAAATAGTACGGTGAGTACTTGGTAGCTGAATGTACTGCAGCCCGCAGTGCATATGCGATTTCACCAATTTGTGAATCCCACTTGGTATGTTGACCTTTTATGAACGCTCGAATTGCTGCTAGAACTGACCTATTGACCCGCTCTGACGCGTTGCTTTGAGGACTATAAACACCGGTCCTAATGTGTTTAATGCCGAAATCTGACAAAAGACTTTGAAAGTTCCTACTAGTGAACTGTTTGCCATTGTCACTGTGCAGAAACTCTGGTACCCCATATGTAAGAAACACTTCATTCCTTAGAAAAGCATTCACCTTCGGTGAAGTTGCGTTTCTAAGTGGTTTCAGTAGTACAAACTTCGTAGCATGATCCAGAACTATCAATAACACCGTATTCCCAAGTGTAGAACGAGGGTACGGTCCCAAAAAATCTATATAGACTCTCTGCCATGGACGTGCTGTTTCGAATTGATATTGCATCGGAGGACGCAATATCTGATTCGTGGCTTTTGTTTGTTTACATGTGTCGCAGGACACAACATAGTTGTGTACCTGCGACGCCATGCCCGGCCAATAATAAAGACGTCGAAGTAATTCTAAAGTCTTTTTAACACCTCCATGAGCAGCAGTACTATCATCATGATGTTTCTGAATCATGTTGGAAGTCATCGGTTTTGGCACCCAGAGTTTCCACACAGGAACATCGTTAGGTATTGCATCAGGTCTTGGCTCAATACGAATGTATAGCTTATCATCCACGACTTTGACTGAAGGAAAGTCCTTTGGTGATGATTGAACTTTAGCTATCATATCCGTATATTCATTGTGCCGATAACCTTCATTGTCGATTTTAATGTCGTTAATGTGATGTGTTAATGCTTCCGTCAATTCTTCGTGTGTATCGTCATAAAGACGAGATAGAGCATCAGGGACTATATTTTGGGTACCTTTTTGGTGGACAATGGTAAAATCCATATGTTGGAGTTTTAGGCTCCACCTAGCCAGACGACCACTCAAGTCTTTCTGTGACATAAGCCACTTCAGACTTGAGTGATCAGTCACAATTGTGAATCGGTGATCTTCAACATAGCCCCTGAATTTCTTCACACTCAGAATTGCCGCAAGACATTCAAGCTCAGAAACTGAGTAATTCCTTTGAGCTTTGTTAAGCTTCTTCGACATGAAGGCTATCGGACACTCTTGTCCGTCAGTATCAACCTGATACAACACACTACCTATCCCTGTCAGACTTGCATCGCATCTAATAAAGAACTCTTTATTATAGTCAGGGTTTATCAATACCGGTGCTGTAGTCAGCAATCGTTTTAAATTTTCGAAAGCAGCTTGCGCTTCCAATGTCCATTTCAATTTCCCAGAGCTTTTCTTTAATAAATCTGTAATCGGCGATACCACGCTTGCATAATTTGGTATGAAACGTTGGTACCAACCAGCCATTCCCAATAGTCTACGTATTTGTTTCACTGTTGACGGAGCTGGATACTCAGCAACAGCTCTTACCTTGTCAGGGTCTGTTCGAAGACCATCTTCACCAACCAAAAATCCCAAGTATTTCACCTCTCTCAGAACAAATTTACTTTTCTTGAGGTTTATTGTTAACCCAGCCGCTCTTAACAATGAAGAGACTTTGGACAGCAATTCCATATGTTCCTGGAACGTGGAAGAGACTACCAATAGATCATCTAAATAAACAAAGACATTTTCGTGATATTGATGTGGTATCACTTTGTGCATTAGCCGACACATTGTCTGGGGAGCATTGCACAATCCAAAGGGCATAACCCGGAATTGATACAATGGACGACCAGGCACTGTGAAGGCTGTCTTGTCTCTAGATGCTTCTGCCAGAGGAATCTGCCAGAAAGCATCTTTGAGATCAATACTAGAAATGTACTTTGTGCTATTTAGACGACCTAGTAAGCCATCAATCAAGGGAAGTGGGTAAGCGTCCTTTTTCGTTAGTGAATTGACACGACGGCTATCAATACATAATCTGTTTTTACCAGATTCTTTTTGTACCAGAACCACTGGCGAGCACCACGAACTGTTAGACTCTTCGATCACGCCCATTTGAAGCATTCGGTCGAGTTCGGCATAAACCTTTAGTTGAACAGCCGGCGATGTGGGATAGTGCCTCTGTTTAACAGGTGCACTATCACCAACATCGATGACATGTTCAACCAAAGAAGTCTTTCCGAGCCCAGACACTTCAAATGACGGGAAAGAATCCTTGATCATATCCAGTTCATGTTGCTGATCAGTGGTGAGGTTGTGTGTATTTAAAGTTATTGGTTCTGTACGAGTCAGTTCACTAACAAAAGAAGGAACAATACCAAATTTCTCCCAGAAATCTATGCCCAGGTAGAGCTCTTCTCGTAAACCAGGGACTATATGGAACCGCATTGGTTTAGTGGAGCCATTCACAGTTATTGGAATTTCGATGTAACCCAAAATTTTATTTGCAGTACCATCCGCCGTACGAATACACGAAGTGTATTTACGGTAGGTTGTACCTGATGATTCCAATAATTCCAAGGAATTTCTTCCAAGTATTGTGATCGACGCTCCACTATCCAATAGTCCTGAAATATTTTTGTCCAAAATTTTTATTGTTAGTCGCGGCCGAGGATCCTTTGTTTCTGAAAGGATAGATGAAATACAAGCTTTACGAAATGATTTCCTCATCCTCCAATATCTAATGTTACGTTCAAGACGTCTAAAATATGTTCGATGTAATGATGGGAAATTAAATGTACTAGGTGATTTTATTCTGGTTTCCTGAGTGGTGATCGATCGTCCTGCGTTGCTACATCTCTCGTCGTTTTCTTCGTGCTGTTGTTCGGACTGTGTTGAATCCATCGTTTCAATATATCCATCTCGATCTAGTTCCACATCCACCTCATAATCATCCATCTGCTGTAGCTCGCTAATTCTCAAATTTGATGTTCTGGTCGGAACTGGTGTGGACCACAAACGTTCAAACTTCTGACATAAAGTCCGAAGTTCATCAATTGAATGTATGGTAGCAGCTAGAGTAGCGTTTTTGAGCTCCACACTCAGTCCCTCCCGAGCAATCTCTAGCATTTCACGATCAGCAAATGGACGTGCTAAGCGACGGTTTAACGAACCAATCTCCACTAGGTACTCATACACGCTCTCCTTTGACTTTTGTTTACGGTTCAGAAGAACGCGCAAGATCGCCTTATCATCAGTGAGCGTACCGAAGGTCTGTAGGAGTCCCTCCCTTAGCACTGGGTAAGTCACCACCTCATATTCATGAGTTAAATTCAAATAGTATCTGTCGGCCGCTGCTTTCAGATACCGTGGTATGATAGACCTAAGGTCGTCCCATGACACACGGTCTCTTCTGGCAGCCGCCTCCACTCTATGAATAAACTCATGAACATCAGGAGAGTGACCATCCCCTGTGAAGGTTGGAACCCAATTTGAGTCATAACGACTCAAACTGTTCCCACGAACCCCTCGGTACTCCACTGGTGCTAACGCTGGAGCCGCGTCACGCCATACCTGAGGAGGTTGGTTGTATGATGGTGGTGCTGTAAGTGGAGCTTGTGGATATAATGGTGGTGGTTGTACCTGTGGTACTGATGGATAATTTAATGATAATTGCGGTTGTACCAATGCTGGACTATTGTGTATGTGTTCAGCTTGGAGTGATGGATCCAATTGTGGTATTGCAAAGTCCTCTACCCAATTGTTCCCCCTGAAGTTCACACCCCGAACCAGACATTCGATCTGTAGTTCGGTGGGTTCCAAACCATAGAACGGATGGTCAACGTCTAGTTGGTTTGACATTTTGATGGTAAAACCCGAAATATTATTTACTCGCAAACGACAACAATATCAAAACCAATTCCCCCAAAAAAAAATGTAGCCAGTACAATGGAAAAAAAAATGAAAAACGCAGAAACGGAAAAAAACAACGAACGCCCAATTCAAAAAAACCACAAAAAATATTGTAAAAACCAAATTTTACTAAAAGAACGAACGAACTTATGGTTGCACTCAATGTTACTTCACCTTTCACAAAAATTTCCAAAATATTGTATATGTAAAATATAATTTATTTATTAAATTTCAGATATGCTGAAATTCGGAATAATAAGTACCTAAAATTATTTATTGACGATAGCACCCCTAGGGGAAAATATTTATTTATTTAAATTTAAAAATAAAAATATTTTTAAAAAAAAATGCTTATTTATTGGATGCACCGTCTTACCTTCAGAATATTTATTTATTTTTTTAAAAAAAATACAAAATATTTATTTAAATCTGGATGTATTTGCTTATTTACGAAAAAATTATGTATTTACTTAAAATTATTTATTCCTAAAAATTTAATTTATTTAATAAAAAATTTTTATTTATTTATTCTCAAAAATTTATTGTTTTGATTTAATTTATTTTTTTATTTAATAATTAGATAAGAGATTCCCAAAATCAAGATTCGTCTGGAGACAACATAAAAGTAAGTATGGTTACAATGACCGTTTTATTTAGTATTTGAATTATCGCGTTCGCGAGCCCACTCCAACAATGCATGTGAGAACCGACTAGAAAAGCCCCTAACGACCAGATTCTACAGACCAGTTTCTCCCCAACCTAACAAAAACAATCGCAACTGTCACGATTAGACCCTAGACCCATTTCTACTGACCCAGCTGCGGTTGTTCTACCTAAAAATAAATTATCATTAAACTAATGCCAAAGTCGAAGAACGCTCCCGAACACCAGACTTCAAATCCCAAACTCCATGAAAATTGTCTATTGCAAGCTAAATGTAAAAGTGGAAAAAATTTTTGAAGTTGTGTGAGGTGAAGCCTCGATCCTGATAAAAAAATAGATTGGTTCTCCTCTTCATTTCGTTAAAGAAGCTTCTGTGCAGGGAATGGTACTACTGGTTTGTACCTAAGTTCAGACCAGCAGTAGTCATCCCCTTATCACCAGAAAACTCCTTCTGAAATGAAAAGAAGAAACCAATGAACTTCGATCGCATGACCTAAGGCCAGAGGCGATCTAAGAACATAATTATGTTAAGGAGATAAGCTCCATGGATCCTTTATTAGAGGTACCGCTGGGAAAGATTTATTAATTACACACTTGTAATCATTATACAACAACAAAAAAAAATTAACAACCAAAAAAAACATTCAATTAATTCTAACAAACGCTCAACTGTAGTGGAATGTACAATATTTTCATCGAAATTAAAAATAGTTCGAATCTACCACAACCAAAACAAGATTTTCACCGATTACAGCCATTAGTGGTAAAGAAATTAAAATCATGTATGTATTTCACGCAGGCCAAAATGCATCGTTAAAACGAGCATCAGATTCGAGAACTAATTATTTGCTACACACAAAAAGTTCAAATGGCTAAATCGTTTCATCGGTTTGGTTTCTCAATTTTATCTCACCAAGAGATAAAATACTTCGATATTGTAACATAATATCCTACTCAGACCACTACAACCGCTTCCTATATACAAAATATGTACAAATATGTACAATTCTACAACAATTAACCTACTATATACAACTATTTACACCTGAAAATTCGACGATATCACAATTAATTGCATTATAATTGCATCATCATCAAAAATAGTTGTAAAATATTTATTTATTTAATATTTAATATAGAAAAAAAACCAATACTGGTTTTACAAAAAATATAAACGGTTACCTATAATAAATCCAAAACTGGTTTATCAAAAATCTATAAAACACAAAAACCAAAAAAAACTGTTTTTTTCAAAAATTTCCATAATAATATTGCGCCAAAAATAAAAATATCTATTTTTGCGCCAAAAAAAATATGACTCATCAAAAAATATCACTAAACCCATATAAAAAATAACCACAAAAACCAAAGTCTTTGTTTCAAGCGCCATGTTATGCGAGTAGCTATATAATAGCTTGGACTTTTATACCAATTAATGTACTTCGGACAATATATAAAACATTCAGAAAACTAATTCTATTCCCTCCCTACGAATCACAACCGAGGAATCTCTTATATCCAACTAACTTAATCTAACATTTCCAAATGGCAATAATCAAAAAAAAGAACTAGAAAATGAATATACAAAAATTTTACAAAAGACAATATATATAGACCTGACCTGCTTATGTTGATCGACGTCTTGACAGCACCTTCAGTTCAGCTCCACATCATTTAGTTTCATTAATAAATTTACGATTGGCTGCTTCCCCTATTCATCTAGCCATCCAATTTCAGGCTTTGTCTTCAATGTTATTGACATTTTATTTGAGCGAATGAGAGTAAATTTTAAAAATATGTGCTTCGAATAAATATTTCCTTTATCAAATAATATTTCATGGCTTTTATATTTAAATGATGTTTATATTTACTATATTATTTATCTTTCTTAAAGTCCCTTTTTTATTATATTGTGAACACGGTTATCAATCTTTATGTCACCGGTCAAGAGTTGATGATATTTTTCCAATAAATCGAATTATTTATACATATACATTTTGTTTATTTATTGAAAAAAATTAACGTTATGTTAATATTTTTGTTAACAATGATAGATTTGAAAAGAATTATTTTTATTACTACTTGATATTTTCTTCAACCTTTAATTAACCGGCGGGTATTTTTATAATCACTACCCTAAATTAAACTATATTTTATTTATTTTCATTACATTTTACCTTTTTTTCTTTAATGTTTTCGTTTTAAAATATATACATCAACAGACCGAAAAAGAATGAATTGAATTTTCTATTATTTTAGATTTTTAACCTCGAAAAACTGATTTTACACAAAAAATGTGATCTTTTTTTTTTTTTTATTTATATCTTGACGTAAAGCTTAATTAAGAAAATTTATTTTATTTAGCTACCTAAAATTAACTTAAATTTAAAAAAAATTATTTATTTAATAAAAATTTTATTTAATTAATGAAAATTTAATTTATTTAATAAAAATTTTATTTATTTAATTTTTTGAAAAATTTGTTTGATTTATTTTATTTTTATTTAATTAGAGAAGAAGAAATTTAAGAAGAAGAAATTCGATAAAAACGGTTTCCTAAGATCGATTTCTACATACTTAGGCTCGTTGGAATCGTAAAGTAATTAGCTTTTAATAAAAAATCAAAATTATGAGATATATTATGTTTTAAGATGATTATATCTGTTAAAAATAAAAAATACTATTATTCTGCTAATTTTCTTATCTTCGACGCCACTGCGCGGTGGGTAATTAATTTTCGATTTCAGTAAAACTGCATACACTTTATTTTCGAGTCAAAAAGAACATAATTAGTCGGTGGGAGGGATGAAAATAACAACTTCATAAGTTAGGTCATGTCTAATGTATATACAAATCATACAATTAAATGATGATAAATTTTGTATACCAATATAATTTTTGTAGTATTGGTATAATATTTGTCGTAATAACCGTATTTTTTCGATTTAAAAATCCATAAATCAGGTCGTTATACCCAGATTATTCGTTGTATACATTTCGCTCTAAACGAAATAATTTTTTCATAAAAACTAAAAAATTGAAGGAATCATTTTTTTGAGTCGTTTTATGCCGGTTATCGTTAAGACAGTAGTCGCTCTAAGTGCAATCTACTGTATTTGAGACTTTGCTGTAATTTTCATTTTAAATTTACCAAACTTCCTAAATTTGTGACATTTTTCAAATTTTTCTGTCAATCAGTGTCGAAACGTATGGGCGGTCTGAATTTTGCACTTTTTTGACAATAACTCTAAAACTGTGCACCGCAAAATTCTAAAAAAAATTGCAATGATTTCTAAATTAGGTGTTCTTTCAGATGACATCCCACTCGCTTGGGTCAAAAATGTTTTTTTTACCCTCTTTACCCCCGTCCCCTAAACACAAAGAAATGTAATTATTTGAGACTTCGCTTTAATTTTAATAAAAAATTTACCAAATATCCTATCTCTGTAAAGTTTTCCAAATTTTTCTGTCAATCAGTGTCGAAACGTAGGGAGGAGGAGCTGTTTAGACCGTCCCCAGTTAGAGATCAAATAAGCTTACATGAAAACTTATTTGATCGCTAATTTTTCATATATCCGAACTAGGGATGGAAAGATTTATAGAAAAGTCGATTCTCGATTCCAACTTTTATTTTATAAATTTCGATTCCAAGAATCGATTCTCCGACTGAAAAAGTCGATTCTTTCGATTTTAATCGATTCCTATGTTAGAAAAAGTAGCTTTAATAGAATTAAATTCAAATTTATATTTCATATATTATTTCATATATTTATTCAAAATAAACTGAAAAAAATTTTAAACAATCATTTTATGAAAACCACAAATTTTCTGCAACTGATCTTAAGAATAGTAGCATATTCAAATGATCAGGCGTTAGTCTACTTTGAATCTGATTTGCAATCAGACCAGCATGTGACACTCACATGGTATTAAAACACTCACATGGTATTGTTGTTGCTACTATTGTTAAATTTAAAATGTGCACCACATTCATGACATTTAACCTTTGAACCGTTATTCACTTTTTTATAATAAATCCACACAGCACTCGGTGCCATTTCGTGTAATCGTGTATAAATATTATTATTAATATTATAGAAAGAAATTAGTTTAATATTAAATATAAAGTTATAAATATTACTGTGTCTAACAGTAACACCACGTCACCACCACTTATGATTGACTAAATTAGTGTCAACTGTGTATGACTAGACTATAGTACTAAATTTGTAAATAAATAAAAAATCGAATACGACTAAATTACGGTGTATGACTATAGTACTAAATGTATAAATAAATTAAAAGTCGAATACTAAGAATCGATTCTTGATCGACTTTGAAAATTAAAACTCTATTCTTTATAATCGATTATCTTAACAGAAAAGTCGATTCTCGAGTAGAATCGGAATCGACTTTTCCATCCCTAATCCGAACTGATCAGCTAGAGTTCTGATTATTTTTCAATCATATATTTAAAAAGAAAAATTAAAAATTATATGCTAACATTTCTCATTACCACTTTTTGAAATCATTGCTTCTACGTCAACAAAATGTCTACGCAAAAACTTTATTTATAAGCGTAGCGAAGCACGCCGGGCCCTCCTAGTATGAAATTAATACATCAAACTTTTTATAAATTTGAATTCTTATCGTAATAATTACTTCCAAAAAAGAGAAAAAAGCATTTAAATTTGTATGAATAAAATTTTTTTATCAAAGCAGCCTTTTCAAAATTTTATAATCCAATTGAAATAGTTGTTATTTTGTTGTCATAGTTATACAATAATTCCAAATTTTATTATCCAATGAAACTTTGTTATGTTATGTTGTCATAGTAACATACCATAATTCAAAATATCATAATCCAATGAGAATCAATTTATTTTTTGTCGTACAATATGTTTGAAAAAATAACAAACTAACAAATAACAAATGCTACTTTACAGCCTTCGTAATATATAATAAAAATGGCATTACTTTTGCTGTCGCAGGCTAAAAAGTAAGACTTTAGCTAACTCCCTAGCGCCAGTAAAGTTAAACTTTACAGCCGTTTGCCGAAAAATTTTTATTTCTATAAGCATTCTTTTAAAATTATTTATTGAGTTGAACTGAATTGACTGACAAATTGCTTCGAAAAGCGAAAGAACCGTAACAAAGTCTTTTCTCAATTCCAACTTAGGGATCCGGACTGGGGTTCTTCGACGAAAAAAAAAATTTGTTTTTGATGACCGACTTACAATCTCAATTTTATGTTTCAATTTTAGTGTCATTTTTTGCCTTATTTTCTTACCCTACGAACACGTTTTACCGTTCTTCATACTTCAACTGGGTTAACATTGAACGAAGAATACAATGGGTCTCCGTAAAAAGGATACAAATTCCAACTTGCTTAGCTATTGTTCTATACAATTCTACGCTACTTACTTAAAATCTATTAAAATAACAAACAATTGGTACTTGAAATTTAAATTGATAACAACAAATCACTGTTCTCGTACAAACTTTTAGTCCAATTTCATTGCGCATTATCTACAGATGTGTGAAAACTTCAACAACTTAAGATGGTCAAACCAGCAACAAAAGAACTAGATTCGATTTTAAGGGAGTTTAAAGCTTTTGGATTATTTCAAATAATCTATTACTTGTTGATTAGTATACATATTTTAGTGTCTCCAAGTGGATTGTTTTCATATGCTATGACTACGAGTGATTTGAAATATAGATGCTATATTGAGGGATGTGATAGTGATGATAATAATTTTAACTCGGAATGGGTATCGAATGCTGTTCCATTTGAAAATGAGAAACCTTTGCAGTGTTTTAGATATGCAGTTATAAATCAAAATCAATCTGATCTACAGTGTGAAATGGAGGATGCGTTTGATAGGACCATTAAAGTTGAATGTAATAAATTCGTTTATGATACCAAAGAACGTACCATTGTGAATGATGTAAGAAACATTATTATTTTATAATAGAGGTATTTGTTAACTTATTTTGTTATTTCTACAGTTTAATGTGACATGTGAGAGTAATAAATGGAAGTTATCGTTCGTTGGTACACTCCATAACGTAGGACATTTAATAAGCTTATTAGTTACTGGATATTTGAGTGACAAATATGGCAGGCAACCGATTTTTATATTTTCCGTTGCTGCTGGTATGCTTCTTGGCATTGTAAAATCGTTTGGTTGGAACTACATATCATTTTTAGTTCTAGAGGTTGTACATATTGTCTTTAGTGGTGGAGCGTACACGGCTGGATTTGTATTGGGTAATGTAATTAAACTCATTTTACTTATTGATATTTGATTCACATTTTTTTTATAAAGCAATGGAGCTTGTTGTGCCAGAGCATCGATCTGTGGGCGGTCTAGTGATTTTTTCGATGGCGTCAGTCGGAAATGTCTTTATGGCTACATCTCAAATGCTTTTCTTGAACTGGAGAATAATGCTGCGTGTCAATTTATCGTTGCATATCTTCGTAATCCTTTGCTTCTGGTTTACTCCAGAAAGTGTCAGATGGTTAATTTCCAAAGAGCGGTATAAAGAGGCAGGTGCAATTTTGCTTCAAATTGCGAAAAGAAATAAAGTCAAAGTTTCACCAGAACTCAAGGATATGCTACAAAATCATTCTTATGAACTTGTGTTATATGATAAAAAGGGATTAACAAAAGCAAAAGATGATCACATTAGGCAAAACCATCCATCGCGTGAATTCAAAAACGTTTTAAAACACCCGGCAATGATCATCAGAATATTAATTTGTATGTTTTGTTGGATAACAAATACATTTATTTTTTATGGAATGTCATTGATATCAACATCAATTGGTGGAAATAAATTTTCCAGTTTTATAATAGTTCAACTCATAGAGATTCCAGCATGTATCCTCGTTTTGATTTTGACGAAATTTTTTGGGAGAAAAATTCTACAAATATCATCATTTTTAATCAGTGGAGTTGCATTAATAAGTTACACCTTCGTCGGTGATGTTTATTGGTTAAAGTTGTTATTGTTTTTACTCGGAAAATTTTCAATCTCATTTTCGTTCTCATTATTTTACATTTTTGCGGCAGAGTTGTTTCCAACAAGCTTACGAAGTTCTTTAATGGCGCTATGCTCAGCTTTTGGAAGAATTGGATCAATAATTGCACCTCAAGCGCCTTTATTAGAAGAATTAGTAACACATTTAGCAATTTATTTATTTGGCGCTACAGCATTGTTGGCAGGAGTTTTATGTTTAAAGTTTCCTGAAACGAAAAATAAAAAACTTCCAAACACAATTGAAGAAGCTTTACATGTGGGTAATAAATTTCACGAATCTGAAATCTCAAAGATTTAAAATTATGAAAGTTTTATTAAAAATTAGTTAATTGTTATAATAAATGGTAGATTAAGAGCTTTATATATCCGAATATAACGTGTCAATTTATAATTCAGTGTATTCAATTTTTTAAAATTTGTATGGAAACAAAATATTTTATTAAATTACACTGTGTGACAAATGGTAGGGGTCAGTGATCCGCTGGGGTTCTGACTACCGGAAAAAGTTATATCGGTCAAAAAAAAGTTATACGTGTCCCGGCGTTTTGCTGGGTCACGTCTAGGAATCGAGATATATCGATTTGAAGTTAGTAGGTATCATATAGGTGAAATTGTCAAGTTTTGGGTCTTTTTTTGACATTACTCGAGAACGACTGGTCCGATTTTACTGAAACAAATTTAGAAAAATTAAAAGTTACAATTTCTTTAATCTACCTATATACTATTTCTTTACGCAATCAACAGTTTCGCAGTTAATCAGACATAGATCATGAAAATCGATGAACGCGTTTCGCTTTTGTTCACAATTAACCCCTTAAGGTTTTATTTGTTTAAAAAAAATTATGTTTGGTTGAACTATTTGTTTGAAAAATTTTGTGCCGAAATAGTTCTTTTAAAAAAATGCTCCGATTTTCTTGAAACTTTGATGATCGTTAGTATAATAAAAAAAAACTAACACGTGTTTTCTATTTTTTTATTTTCTCACTAGTTCTAAGCTACAGGGTGGCTCGAACTTTTTTAAGAAACATGAAAGTTAAAAGTTAAATTGTGCTCGAACGGGTGAACCGATTTTAATAATTTTTTTTTTGTTTGAAAGGTACTTCAGTTAGGCTTTTTAAAAGTACTATACTGATAAAAAAAATTATATTTTATATTAGTTTTAAGTTTTCAAACCTTGCGATTTAAAAAAAAATCTTAATTTTTGTTTTATTTTTTTATGTTTGAAAGATTTATTTTACTGTAAATTTAGATTTACTAAAAACTAGTGCAGGGATTTTATTGAACTTTTTTTGTTTTAAAGGTATTAAATTTTAATACATAAAACATATAGTTTTATGTGTTAAAATAAATTATGTGTTTGAAAAGATTACTTATTTATTTGAATTAAGTAATAGCTATATAACAGGTCGTTCAATAAGTCCGTAGGATAAGTAAGAAAAAAACAACATTTTGACAAAACTCGATTTTTTTATTCAACATAGTTGCCTTCGAGGGCGATACAACGAGTATAGCGATTTTCCAACTTTTCTATACCACTTTTATAGTACGATTTCTCTTTCTCGTCAAAATAGGCCTCAGTTTCAGCGATTACTTCATCATTGGACTTAAATTTCTTTCCAGCAAGCATTCTCTTGAGATCTGAAAACAGGAAAAAGTCGCTAGGGGCTAAATCTGGAGAATATGGTGGGTAGGTAAGCAATTCAAAGCCCAATTCATTCAATTTTACCATCGTTTTCATCGATCTGTGACACGGTGCATTATCTTGGTGAAACAACACTTTTTTCTTTTGCAAATGTGGCCGTTTCTTTGCGATTTCAGCCTTCAATCGATCCAAAAGTTCACAGTAATACTCGCTGTTGATGGTGGTTCCTTTTTGGAGATAGTCGATGAATATTATTCCGTTCGTATCCCAAAATACAGACGCTATCACCTTACCGGCCGACTGTTGCGTCTTTGCTCGCTTTGGATTCGGTTCGTCGACTGCTGTCCACTCAGCTGACTGTCTTTTGGATTCTGGTCTGTAATTGTGAAGCCATGTCTCATCCATTGTCTCATATCTACGATAGAATTCCCTTTTATTGCGGTTTAACAGTGCCAAAGACTCCTCCGAAGCATTGATTCGTTGTTGTTTTTGGTCGACTGTGAGCTCACGCGGCACCCAATTTGCACAGAGCTTTCGCATACCCAAATGTTCATGTAAAATGGTAAAAACACTACCATCTGCTACCTTTACAATGTCAGCTATTTCGTGCACCTTCAATTTGCGATCGTTCATAACCAATTTGAGGATTTTTTTTATGTTTTCTGGAATAACAGCCTCATTTGGGCGTCCACTGCGCTCTGCATCTTTTGTGCTGGTACGACCACATTTAAATTCAGCCATCCACTTCTCTACCATTTGTCTCGATGGAGCAGAGTTTGGATAATGTTTATCAAGCCATTGTTTGGTTTCCACTGTATTTTTTTCATCAAAAAGCAATGCTTTATTAAAATTTGAAATTCACTTTTTTCCATTTTTTTTCAAAAACAAAAGTTGCTTCACACAAAATGCTATAACTCACGAATAAATAGTCAGATTGCTGTCAAATTTATACACGTATCGTTTGAAGGTTAGTACTAAATAAAAATCATATGGAAAAAATTCTAGTAACGCCATCTATCTGTCATCCTACGGACTTATTGAATGACCTAGTATATGAGGCATTCTTTGCAACTCGGAGACCCCCTGCTCTTCAGAATGATTTAGGTTTTTCAGAAGGTTTATGGGCAAAAATTGTAGCTTTTTGTCTCTTGTTTCCAATGTCGTGTGCCCCTTTTCAAAATCCAAAATTGTGGAATAAATATGGCGGATATAGGCTTACGGACTCATTCTGAAAGTATAGCAATTTAGAATTGCCAGCACAAATTTTAAATATCAACATATGCGGTCTTGGACGAAGAATGTTGGTAGTTTATTTATTTTTATTTATTTATTTTTATTTATTTTTATTTATTTATTTATTTATTTATTTAGTTATTTATTTTTTATTTACTTACTTGCCTACTTACTTGCGTTTTTATTTATTTATTTATTTATTTATTTATCTATTTATTTATTTATTTATTTAATTATTTATTTATTTATTTATTTATTGATTTAGTTATTTATTTATTTATTTGTTAATTAATTAATTTACTTTTTTATTTATTTATTTATTTATTTATTTATCTAATTATTTATTTTTATATATTTTTATTTATTTTTATTTATTTATTTATTTTTATTTATCTTAATAATTTTTATTTATTTTTATTTATTTTTATTTATTTTTATTTATTTTAATAATTTTTATTTATTTTTATTTATTTTTATTCATATATTTATTTTTATTTATTTATTTATATATTTTATTTTTTTTCATTTATTTTATTTATTTTTATTTTTTTTATTTATTTTTATTTATTTTTATTTATTTTAATTTATTTTTATTTATTTATTTATTTATTTATTTTTTTATTTAGTTTATTTATTTATTTATTTATTTATTTATTTATTTATTAATTTATTTATTAATGCATTTATTTACTTATTTATTTATTTATTTATTTATTTATTTATTTATTTATTTATTTATTTATTTATTTATTTATTTATTTATTTATTTATTTATTTATTTATTTATTTATTTATATATTTACTTATTTATTTATTTATTTTTATTTTTTTATTTATTTATTGATTTATTTATTTTTATATATTTTTATTTATTTTTATTTATTTATTTATTTTTATTTATTTTTATTTATTTTAATAATTTTTATTTATTTTTCTTTATTTTTTTTTCATATATTTATTTTTATTTATTTATTTATATATTTTTATTTTTTTTATTTATTTTTATTTATTTATTTATTAATTTATTTATATATTTTTTATTTATTTATTTATTTATTTTGAAGTTTTTTGTAGAAAATTATTTTTAAAAAAAATCGGCTAATATATACCGAAAGATTGTTATGGAAATTATAGACAAAACTTCTATAATTTCCAAAAAACAGCTCCAAAGTGCAATTTTCCAGGTTTTTTGTAAAAAGTTAATGAATATTCTAAATTATGGAAGAAAATATAAAAACGGGAGATCTGTGATTTGTTTTTTTTTTAATTTTATATTTTTATATTTACGAGCCGCCATTTTGAATAAAAAATTTAACACCACTCGGAAGTTGAAACTACTTATATTGATATATTGATTCCGCCATTTTATATATATATTTATGAAAGAGAAGAAAACGATACTTTTTGAAATCACCATGTTTGAACAAATAAAATTTTAAAAAATCATCTAAAAATATGAATATTTTTTGTTAAAGTAATATTTTCATAAGGCGTGCCTATGTACCTTTTAAACAAAAAAAAATTCATTAAAATCGGTTCACCCGTTCGATCACAATTTTGAAATGAAGTCAAGTGATTTCAAGAATTTAATTTATTTTGTTATCACGAGTCTAACTCGTGATTGTCTTAGAAAGTAAAATAAATTTCTACGAGTCAGACTCGTGATTGTTTCACAAAGCAAAATAAATGTCCACGAGTCAGACTCGTGATTGATGCACAAGGGGTTAAGTAAAGGTATCTCATTTTGACAAGAATATTGATTTTTCATAGAAATCTTTTTTTTAATATTTTTAATGGAATAAACTCCAAAGTTGATTGTTTTGAATGTATTTGGACATGTGTCTATGTGTATTGATTTTGTTTTTTTTTACTTTTTTATTTTTTACTTTCTATCTTTTATTTATTTTTTATTTTTTTTTATTTATTTATATTTTATTATTATTTTATTTCATTCTTTTATTATAATTTTATTTTATATTATTATATTTTTATTATATTTTATTATATTATTATTATTATTTATTATTTTTGCTATTATTTATTATTATTCTTATTTATTATTATTCATTACTATTATAATTGTTATTTATTTTTATTATTTATTATTTATTTTTTATTATTATTATTTATTATTATTATTTATTACTTATTTATTATTTATTATTTATTCATTATTTATTTATTATTTATTTATTATTTATTTATTATTTATTTATTATTTATTTATTATTTATTTATTATTTATTTATTATTTATTTATTATTTATTTATTATTTATTTATTATTTATTTATTATTTATTTATTATTTATTTATTATTTATTTATTATTTATTTATTATTTATTTATTATTTATTTATTATTTATTTATTATTTATTTATTATTTATTTATTATTTATTTATTATTTATTTATTATTTATTCATTATTTATTTATTATTTATTTATTATTTATTTATTATTTATTTATTATTTATTTATTATTTATTTATTATTTATTTATTATTTATTTAATATTTATTTATTTTTTTTATTTTTTTTTAATAAGAAGTGTTGTGTAGTAGGAATTACAAAATGTGTCACAACAACACATAGATACCTTTTAAGACGTAGGTCCCACAACAACATGCGTCTTGAGGTATAGGTTGACGCTTTTTTTAAATCTTTGTGGATTGAAGGCACTCGAGACTATTGATTCGGGCAAAGCATTCCATGTGTACGATGTACGCACAAAGAAATCTCTTTGCATTCTATTACTATGACAGCGGATAATCTCGACAGTTCGACCGCCCGCACAAACCGATTGACGAGTAAAACGGGGAAAAACATATGTCTGAGGCATTATGGACCTGATTTCATCCGAGCACTGCTGGTGACGATATTTATAAAAAACAACGAGATCAGCAACAGTGCGACGATGTTGCAGGGAATCAAGACCTAATGTTAAATCTCGATCACCAACAATTCGTATAGCTCGCTTTTGAACAAAGTCAAAAAGAGCCAGGATAGCAACAGATGCAGCGCCCCAAACTTGACAACAATACTCCATACAGGGACGAATATAGGACTTATAAATGTGGAGTAATTGATGCGAAGTAAAATATTTTTTACATCTATTGAGTAGGCCGAGTTTTCTTGATGCGCTCTTTGCCATGGCCATTATATGATCGTTCCAGAGTAAGTCGTTGGATATTGTGACTCCCAATAAACGAATGCTTTCACATTCGTCTATTTGGTCGTCACACATATTAATTGAAATATCGTTGGGAAACTCGGTCTTTGATCTGGAAACAATCAATAGCTGTGTTTTGGTGGAATTAAAATTGACCAAATTTTTGTCACCCCAATCGGTGACTTTTTTTACGTCCTCGTTTACATTTATAGCAGCGTCTCTCCAGACGGGATTTATTCGTAAATGCATTTTACTCTTTGAAGATAGGGGGACGAATGACTTGTGCAGGGTACTATCATCTGCAAAACTATTTATTGGGTTACTGGTGATTTGCAACAGTTCGTTGATATAAATTAAAAATAAAGTGGGAGATAAAACTGAGCCTTGGGGTACACCAGCGGTTATTAATTTAGACTCAGAAGAAAAGCCATCTATAGATACCGAGATGTATCGGTTAGACAGAAAATTTTGAATCAACTTCATGACTGCGGGATGAAAACCGTACGCAACGAGCTTGTTGATCAATTTGACATTCCAAATTCGATCAAATGCTTTTGAGATGTCTATCGATTTATTAAAATTCAATATAATTCAATTCAATATAATGTATGCGTACAGTATTTTAATAAAATATTTAACTTTACATATACATCTATTATTATGTATGTAGCAATTTTTTTTGCTTATACATAATGCCTGGCAACCATATGGAGCCACCAAATATGAATTTCGTTCAAGAAATACAAACAACAACCGATCATAATAAAGAATATTATTATAAATCAAAACAGAAATTTTATCTTTCGATTGTATTCTAATATTAATATGTACATCAAAAGAAATTGGTAGGTAGGCATAATTTTAAATATATTGTCAGATTATAAAATTATAACAAAATTCAAGAATGATCGTTTTTATTTATTTAGGAATTAAGTTAGAATTTCAAAATAAATTATCACCAATTAAACAATATATTAAGGTGAATCGCCCAAAAACAAAAACAATAAATCCCACAGTAATAAAAATATTTACGCCGTCTTTACTAAAATGCATGTGTGTTTGGAAAAATTTATTGGTGTGCAAAAAATACTTCAAATTTTAACATCAATTCCTCTATTCTCTCAATTCTTTGCCCAATACATTCAAGTAATAAAAATTATTTATTTCTACCAATTGATGGTATTACAAAATATTTTAAAAGATTAAATTTATAACTTATTATCCGCCATATGCATTTCGATATGATTTACATATCATTATCTAGTGTTACTTAATTAGTTATAATTCTATTACAATGTAGAACAATTGATACTTGAATTTGAAATTGATAACAACAAATCACTGTTCTTGTAGAACTTATTAGTTCAATTCCATTGTGCATCATCTATAGACGTTTACAAATTTGTCTCAACCGCTTAGAATGGACAAACCACCATCAAAAGAATTAGATTCAATTTTAAAGGAGTTTAAAGCTTTTGGATTATTTCAAATAATCTATTACTTGTTGATTATTATTCATCTTATAGTATCTGAAAGTGGATTGTTTTTATATGCTATCACCACGAGTGATTTGAAATATCGATGCTATATTGAAGGATGTGATAGTGATGAGAATAGTTTTAATTCGAAATGGGTATCGAATGCTGTTCCATTTGAAAATGAAAAACCTTTGCAGTGTTTTAGATATGCAGTTACAAATAAGAACCAATCTTATTTACAGTGCGAGATGGAGGATGCATTTGATAGAACCCATAAAATTGAATGTGATAGTTTCGTTTATGAAACAGAAGAACGTACCATTGTTAACGATGTAAGAAACATTTTTATAATAATATTTGTTAACTTATATTTATGTTTTCAGTTTAATGTCACTTGTGCGAGTAATAAATGGAAGTTATCGTTTGTTGGCACAGTTCATAATGTAGGGCTGTTAATAAACCTATTAATAACTGGATATCTAAGTGACAGATACGGCAGGCAACCGGTTTTTATATTTTCTATTGCTAATGGAATGCTTCTTGGCATTGTTAAATCATTCAGCTGGAACTACATATCATTTTTAGTTATAGAGTTTGTACATATTGTCTTTAGTGGTGGAGGGTACGCAGCTGGATTTGTGTTGGGTAAAGTTATCAAAACCATTTTAATTATCAAATTTTGATTTACAATTTGTTTATATATAGCAATGGAACTTGTTGTGCCAGAGCATCGGTCTATGGGCGGCCTTGTGCTTTTTTCGATGGGAACAGTCGGCAATGTCTTAATGGCTTTATCTCTTATGCTTTTCTTGAACTGGAGAATAATGCTTCGTGTCAATTTATCACTTCATGTTCTAATAATTCTTTGCTTTTGGTTCACACCAGAAAGTGTGAGATGGTTAATTTCAAAAAAGCGTTATAAAGAGGCTGGTACAATTTTACTTCAAATCGCAAGAAGAAATAACGCCAACGTTTCACCAGAATTGAATGATATGTTACAAAATCGACCATATGAAATTGTGTTAAATGATAAAAAGGAACTTTTAAAAAAAGATGATCATATAAAACAAAACCATCCGTTACAAGAATTTAAAAAAGTCTTAAAACATCCGGCAATGATTTTTAGAATTTTAATTTGTATGTTTTGTTGGATAACAAATACATTTGTTTTTTTTGGAATGACATTAATATCGACCGCAATTGGTGGAAATAAATTTTCAAGTTTTATAATAGTTCAACTAATAGAGATTCCTGCATGTATCCTCGTTTTGATTTTGACGAAATTTTTCGGCAGAAAATTTTTACAAATATCATCATTTTTAATCAGTGGTGTTGCATTAATAAGTTACACCTTTATCGGGGATATTTACTGGTTAAAATTGTTATTGTTTTTAATCGGAAAATTTTCAATCACATTTTCGTTCTCGTTAATTTACATATATACTGCAGAGTTGTTTCCGACAAGCTTGCGGAGTTCTTTAATGGCACTTTGTTCAGCTTTTGGAAGAATTGGTTCAATAATTGCACCTCAATCACCGTTATTAGAAGCATTAGTAAAACATTTAGCAATTTATTTATTTAGCGCTACAGCATTGTTGGCAGGAATTTTATGTTTAAAATTTCCTGAAACAAAAAATAAAAAATTGCCAGACACAATCGAGGAAGCTTTAAATATGAATAAAAAGTTTGATGAAATTAATAAATTAATATCGGAAAGTTAAATAATCAAAAGTTTTTTTATTTCATCGAAATTACATCACGCCAAATTATATTTTATATAATTCTGGGTCACATATAATTCATATGCAAGTTATTGCTTCACACTTATTTACGTAATATCATGACTGAACAATAATGATATATCTATGATAAATATGATGTCTGTAGTGATATTATAAACAAATTTCTGTGACCGTGAGGTAGATATAGCATAGAAGTTACGAAACCCTGGCATCACAATTCACAAACCTTCACACAATTTCATCACAATTTTGATATGATAAATTTGGTTTTTGCTTAAAAAACAAAATATAATCAACAAAAAACACATTTATTACTTACCCTCTATTCTATAGCCTTTAAGCTAGGAAGCAATAACTATGCTGCAGAACTTTTCCAGCTACATATATATACATTTAAAATGGAAATCCTTCTATTGTAAAATTTAACTTAATCATAATAAAGTAATCTTTAAATCCAAATTCTGACATCATATGAAAGTCAAGAAACGATCACATAAATGATGCTATGTTATGGTCAGGACGAGTGTCAGTTTTATTTTAAATTTATGTTATAACTAAATTACTTATATATGACCTGTGATGTCATATTTACGTCTTGTATTCACTATAGGTAGCTATTGTAAATACCAATTTTCATACAATTGAAGATAATCTTTAAGTTTCAAAAGATCAAAAGATTTTGCAGTGCGTTATCTGAAATTATAAGATTATACACTTCAGTTATTTGTCAATTTGTAAACGATTTGTCAATGATAATATCGATAACATTAATTTTGATTCATTATATGTTTGACAGTTTTTTATTATAACAAGTGTTTCAAATTGAGGACATTGATTTTATTTTTTGTCTTTTTTTTTATTTATTTTATATTTATATGTAATTTTATCAACTGGCTGAGATGACATTTGTTGCTCTCGTTGTTTCGTTTATTCGACTTGTTTATTGAACGGCAGATTTTTAAACAATAGAGGAGAGAAAATTGGTCTGATCATGCAACATGTATAACGAACGAAGCTTAATTTACAAACCAAACATATATCAATTTTGATCAACAGTCAGTAAAATATGCAACTTGTTAGTTTCGAAACCAGCTGTTTGCGATAAATTTCATGTTCATAAATGGATGAAACGTATACCATCACTAAAATAGTCGTAAGTCAAAATGCAGATGTAAGAGTTTATCTCTAAAACAAGATTATTATTTGTCCTATGAGACCTGGTGTTATATTGTTATGTAGACTGGAGTATGATAACGTAGAGCAGTAAAGTTCCCCATTTATATAATGTCTGTTTTCTCATGAATCACAATTTTGCTTACCACGCGTGGTTCATAATAGTTTCTCGTTCATCCACAACCTAAAGTCCTATTTTCATATAGTTTCCGTTACACAAATTTGTTCTTGGCATAAAACAATTAACAATAATATTTCCTTTACAATATCCTATTATTGGTTCACACTACGTTATCACCCGCATTACTTCACCGTATACTACATAAATTTGAATTCTCCGGACACTAACCGTAATTGCTCTAAATGTTTTCAAACCTTAAATAGCTGTGCATGTTTGTCCAATGGTTTTATTATCTAACAATTATTATCCTACAATCAGTTTAGCAATTGTCTTCAAAACGTATTATATTTCTTGTATAGGTATTTTTTATCAATTTCTCTTTCCGTTATAAATCTATATTTCGCTGTAATACAGCTGTAAGCTATTATTTCATAATACATAACCGTCATAAAATCGGTTAAGCTTACGTTTAATCCATTCGAATATATTAATATTTCTTCACAATTCGTTGGAAATAACTTATTTCGTGAAATCATCTTACAATTTTATGTATTACAAAGTTAACAATCAGTATTTTTCTTACGGAAAATGTACTAACATTACCCCTTCAAAAAACTTTGTAGCTCAATTTTCGATATTAAATTCCTATATAAGAGATGGATATATCGTCTTTTGTCTCTCTTAGTCGTTCATTATAATCTAATTGGATCACCTTTTTGACAAGTCAGTTGTCATCACACGAAATGAAATTACATATTTCATGATGGCTGGTTAATTTAAAAAAAAAACCAAAGAAAAATTTGTTGAGTGCATATGTTTTAGTTTTTTTATTGTTTTGGTTTTGCTTGATCACCCATCGGATGAGTGAACTGTATTGTCTGACCTGGTCAAGTAAGATTGACGGATTTAACCAAATTAACATCTGCTGGAGAACCTTTATTGGACGGATAGATGAATGGGATATTTTTTGCGTGAGTAAAATAAACATTTTGTTTTAGTTATAATCTGAGTTACTGATGAAGTCAGTGTATCATTCAATGAATCAAAAAAATAAGTTACTAATTGAAATAAAACAAAAAGTCGAATAGATAGATATACGAAATGAACAAAAAAATTGAATAAAAGAAACAAGCAAAAAGCCGAAATAGTATTATGTGTATTGTGATTGTCCAAGAAAATTAATTTATACGTCCGGTTATTCTAGAATGTTACCGTTAGTTAGTATAAGCTATTTTAATGAATGTTGTAACCTTAGTTCGTGTTTCCCGCGATCGAATAGAATAAAATTAGTACTAAGTGAAATTAAATCTGGACTCTTAGTGTATTCAAAATTAATTTGCATTTCTTTTATGCTATATTGCATCCAGTTATTCTAATATCTTGTTTAATTAGAACTTAAAGTAAAGATAAATTTTCGATTAAATAAACTATAAAACAAAGGAATTGAGAGTTGTCAATTAGAAACCATGTGTTTGTGTTTCCATTTCCCGCCTTACAGTCGGACTGGTTTATATTTTTGGTTGTGAATTCCCGTACTGAGTTGGCGAACAACAGAAGTGTCAACGTGAACGGTTTAGTCAGCTGAAACCAACAATTTAAAATAAGCGACTTAAAAGAAAACAAAATTCAGAGTGGGATTACCTTAATCCAGATTGAACTTCTGATATCACTCCGAATGTGGTATCCCTGAATGATAATTTTTGGGTGTGGGAATTTATCAATCCACGGAGTTGATAGTCAACCATCGTCTGATATTGGACGCAACGATTACTTCCGTGTATTAATATTTTTACCATTACCATCCGGACAGATGTTGAATATCAATGATAATTGAATTGAAGTAATCGTTGTGTCAAATAACATAGACGATCATTGGCATAAAAATATTAATACACGGAAGTAATCGTTGCGTCCAATATCCAATATGTCAACATTCGTCTGTTTATTATCAACATTCATATAATATTTATACTATTTTTACAACGATCGCCTTGGTTACTACGGCGCAACAGTTTTACAATTTTAATACGATGAGTCATCTTATTAATATCAAGTTACCAATAATACTTTACCTGCTGGGATATTCACCGCTGATGGAGGGCTAAGACCTTAAGACCTGGAGGCCTGGGGGATATAATCATGGGGTGAGTGGTTTTTATTTTTTTTTCTATTTTCTTTTCTAACGTAGGAGTGTGAATGCGCGTGAAAGGGTGTACAAGTGATTGAATGGGGGCTTGCTTGTCAATGCGTGTGTGTGAGCTGGCGATGCGGGTAGCGAGACACATTTGGTCTAAATTGGAAATGATTATAATCGAAATATTTTTGCTCCGAGGTCATAGTTGGTTTTCCACATACATTTTTTTTCACTATATTAAAATGTAGTACCTAACTTTATTAATTTATATTTTACGTAATTCAAAATTCAATCCCAAATAATATGAAAACCAACCAAAAAAAAAAAAAGAATCTTGTCATGTTTAATCTTTACTGACCATATTACACGTTAACCAACTGTAAACTACAAGTATTTAATTAAATTGGTGTTGAAATGTTTAGTTAACTTACAAGTAAATTACAACGGTGATTGCGTATGGTTTTTTTAAAAAAAACATTCTGGGAAATGATATTAATAATAAAGGAAACCAAAAATAATAAAGACTTTCAATATAGCGTGTGACGTTCTCCTGTGCTCTAGGATTTGATTCTCGGTTTACCAGCAATGGCAGTGGTCTACGAACTGTACCAGATTGATCAGATGGCAGCAATACAACTTATTTTTAATTAGCTACCATCTACGGTACTTGCTGCGGGTCTTTGAGCTTAATGGTCTTGCTTCGCAGTCTGAGTGTGTGGGTGAACGTTAGCGTGTATGCAGCGTGAGTGTGTGGGCGTATGGGAATGATTGTGGGGGTTGGACGTGCTGATCGGGTTCTTTCGCAAAAGGGGTTGCCAGAGTTTCATTTTTTCATTCGTATTGTTTCCACTTCTGTTTATTCACGTAATTTGCGTACATTTCTGTATTTGTGTTGAAGCAGCAGGTATTAATCTATCAAATCCACGATGACTGAGCTCTAGTCGTTAAGGTGTTACTAATCTCTAGGTACGCAGCCTGCTATGCCGCTTCATTGGTTCGCCAATGAAGGCTCTTCATTACAATATTAAGGCGAAGGAAGTTACCCACTAAATATTGTACTGTTTTTAAAAGCCCAAACGTTAAGGGTTCAGAAGAAGTGTGCGGATAGGGATTTTTATAGTAAAATTGACTTCTTTCTTGTGGTCAGTTATATATTTATAAAGAGTCCTAAGTCTGATGAAATTCGGTGTTTCGTTAATTCTAGGGTAGTATCATATAAAAGAGCATTTTACAAGGAAAAAATGTGACATTTACAAGGAAAAAATTAGTTTTATGTGCCTGTGGTTTGGTAATATAAAAACTATACAACACAACTTTATGCAAATTATGTTTGTCAGTTCGTTCTTCTGCGTTCACGGAACCCTCGAAGAGCGAATTTTATTGCCACTCCTCAAACTAATATATTCACAAATAAAAATTGTTATATGTTGTTATGACTGCCAAATTACGTGATGCAAACATTTATCATTTGGACAAATATACCATGTAATGGGAACAATTGAGTTTTGAATAAAGGTTTTTTAGATTTTTGTAGTCACTTCTGACAGCAAAAACTAAACCTTGAATTCAACACTGCATTTCCATTCCCATTCGTGAAACTACACCATTGGCTCGTTTCATTACATTTGTAATGTTTACATACATAAAACAAGTGAGGATCATGGTGTATGTGTTCATTTATATAAATTTATTTCTCAGTCAGCTGTTATAACAGTGATTCTTTCATTGCCAAGGTTTAACTAGATGTTGGTAATAATAAATGTTGACGCCCCCATTAAATTAATTATTATTAAATTTTCCTTTATGTAAATCAATTTGATGAATTAGGTTGGGCGGAGTTTTGACATTGATTTAATCGAGGAAGTGGGAGAATTAATTTTTTTGAAATAATATAGAAACGAATAATGTTCATGTGATCAATTTCCCCTGATTGAAGTAATGCTATATCCCAGGGTAGAAATACCAAGGCTTATCAAATGGGCCAAGCGTGGCCCAAGCTTGGAAAACTAAGAAATGATTATCAAGGCATGGTCAAGTCTTAGTCTCATACACTTTGTCATATTAAGCCAATGGTTAAAATAAATAAATAAGTTTATCATTTGACTACTATATTTAGTTTTGGGCCAAGCTTGATCCAATGTTGAAACAAATTTATTGTAATCGTTATATAATTTTAGCATTTTTATATTTTTAAGATCAATTTATAGAAGGCCTTCATCAGTGCAATGATGGACTGTAACCAACAAATTTACAATATATGAGGGAATTCCATTACAATACCCGGGTAAGAAAAGGCTAAGTGGCAAGTCCTCAGTCGAGCCTGCACCACTGTTTTTGGGGTTTGGGCCAGACTTAATATTTGCAAACGGCCCAAGCCTGGGCCAAGTGTGGGCTGATGTCCTTGGGCCAAGTCTGGCAAACCAGATTTGGGCCAAGTCTGGCAAATAAGACTTGGGCCAAGTCTACCGAATCAATTTTTTCTCCAGACTTTTAAATTTGTGGCAAGAAGCTGTGTAAAGAGCAACATATATAAAATTAGAGAAAAACTTAATATGGCTTGCACATGTTTACACTACATTAGACTAGTGAATAATGCGTAGCATAAAATACTGAATCTTGGTTCAGACTAGGCATATACAACTGGCCCAGACTGAAACCAAAGTTAACTAGCCAGGGCTTGGCACGCCAATACTGGGCCAATATTGGTTCGTTGTTTAATATTGGCAGTTCCTGGGCAACCATAAACCATACAATTCAATTCACAAACGGTCTGAGCCGGTCCAAATGTCCATTTTATAATTTATTTCTTTTAAATTTTTATTAATATCTTTGTCATAGAAGTGAATTAATTTGTTATATAAATTACTTTGATTTGCTTTTATTGTTTTTTGAAGAAAAATGAATTATACTTACATGCATTGAATAAAAAATTAAAAAGCTATGAATTCGATTTATTTGTTTTAGAATTGGCATACAATATTTTTTTTCCTTTATCTCCATTTAGGAGCATAGGGCGTCTACTAGACTGGACCATCTAACTCTGTTGGGGGCAATCGCTTTCAGTTCACCCCATGTCTTGCCAATTTGTTTTGCTTCAGCTAGCACCGTTTTCTTCCATGTCATGGGTGGTCTTGCAACTCTCCTTTTACCTTGTGGATTCCACTCTAGGGACATCCTTGTTATATCTTCGACTGTTTTTCTCAGTGTATGTCCTAACAATCACCATTTTCTTTGTTTTATCTCGGTCTCAATGTCTAGCTGCTCTGTCTGCCGTAGAAGTTCCTGGTTACTGATGGTGTTTGGCCAGAAGCATTTGATCAGTCTTCTCAGGCATTTGTTCACAAACACCTGTAGTTTATTTGTGATCTTTCTTGTTTGATTCCACGTTTCACACCCATACAGCAGTACTGACTTGACACATGCATTGAAATTCGTAGTTTTGTTTTTCTTGACAGGACGGATGCATTCCAGATCTTGTGAAGCATATTGAACGTATTTCTGGCTTTGTTAATACGCTGACTGATATCTTCTTCAGTCCCGCCTATTTTTGCTACAGTACAACCAAGGTACACAAATTTGTCAACTTCGTCCACTTGTGCATTGTTGATGGTAATTGGTGTTATCGTTTTGGTGTTCAGTCTCATAGCCTTTGTTTTTCTGATATTAATGTTGAGACCGACTTCATGTCCAAGAGTTGATAGCTTCTGTATTTTCTGCTGCATGTCCGGATGTGTGTGTGTAAGCAGACAGATGTCATCTGCGTAGTCTAGATCATTGAGCCGGCTTTTTGTTTTCCATTGGATTCCATTTGGACTTGCATCATCGAGCTTACTCATGATACTATCTAGTACTATTAGGAATAGTAGTGGGGATAGTACACAGCCTTGTCTCACTCCTCGGTGGTTATAGTATTCATCACTTTGCTGTCCTTTGTATTGTATTTTGTTTGCAGCATCCCGATACATTTTTTGATTAGATCAACTATTTTCTTCGGATGCCCATTTCACAAAGTGTCTTCCATATCACGCTTCTGTTGATTGAGTCGAAGGCGCGTTCGAAGTCCACGACGAGGAGATACAATGGTGAATTCCATTCATTTGATTGCTCAATGATGATACGGATTGTGTTGATATGATCGGTACAGCTTCTTCCTGGTCTAAAGCCGGCTTGTTCATTTCTTAGTTTCGTGTTAATTGATGGAGATATTCTTTCGAGAATGATCATCGCTAGTATTTTCATTATTGTGTTGAGCAGAGATATGCCTCTCCAATTTTTGCATTCTCTTAGATCACCTTTCTTTGGGATTGTTATGGTTAAACCTTCTTTCCATTTGGTTGGTATTTTACCTTTGTTCCATACATCAGCTAATAGTGGTGTTAGAGTTTCTGCTGTTGTGTTTACATCTGTTTTGAGTAATACTGCTGATATATTATCTGTACCAGCAGATTTGTTATTCTTGAGTTTCTGTATGGCATCTCTAACTTCCCGTTCCGTTGGTGGATGGGTGCTGATAGTTTCGTTATAGTTGTCATCCGGAGACTGCAAATTATCTTCATGTTGGTGGCAGTTGTCTTCGAAGTATTCTTTCCATCTATTTAGCTGTTGTTCATGTGTTGTGAGGGTATATCCAGGATTCATCCTTTATTGGTGAAGTGTTTGTATATTTGTTGTTGACCTTTCTCACGCATTTGTGTAGTGTGCGCATATTTCTATTAGCTGCTGCTGTTTCTGCAGTCTTGAGAATGCTTTCTGTATATCTACTGCGATCATTCCTTGCCATCTTTTTAACTTGTTTTGCTGTACTTTCATATTTGTTGCGGATCTCGGTTGTGTTCTGGTGACACAACCGCAACTTGAGCTCTCGACGCTCTTCAATTTTCTTCCATGTATCATCGCTAATCCATGGTTTCCGTGATTTGTCTTGGTATCCTAGCACATCTGTAGCAGTTTTGACGTAAGCTTCTTTAACTTGTTCCCATTTTTCATCAATGCTGGTGGTTTCGTTGTTTGGTAGATTGAGCTGGAGCGACTCTTTGAAGATGTTATTTGTATTTTTGTCGCTCAATCTGTTGATGTTAAATTTCCTCTGACATGACTTGTTGTTTTGTTTTACAGCGGCTGGTTTAATTTCGGTAGGTGCATAGCACTGTATGATCGTTGTATTTCTAATTTTCGATTGGAATCTTGCTGTCATTATTCTGCTACTGATTGGTTTCCATTCGAGAAGGGCTTTCTTTGCGTTAGGTGTTATTAATATTGCTACGCCTTGTTCATGTGTGTTGGATTTACCAGAGAACATCATGTTATTTCCTGCAGTTGTTCTCCGCTGTTTTTCTATCTTACTTCACTGAGTTTTCACTTCACCTAGTATCTCGATGTTATATTCTTTCATTACTCTCTCAACTTGTGCTAACCGCGATGTTTCTATCAGAGTTCTGACATTCCAGTTTCCTACTCGTGACCGGGTACGATAGCTAAGGGTCGATATTTGATTATTCCGGTTTGTTTTGCTTTGTTTCTTTCTAGTGTACGTTTCTTTAATCAATTGAATTTCAGATTCACCTTTCGGATTAACGGGTGATTGGGCCATCGAATCCTAGCCAGTTTCCAGGGCTGCTGGATAAGGTATACTGGCATACCGTGGGCGAGATATTCCTGCTTCAATGTGATTCAATCATATTTCCATATTTTTTCGGGTGAAGTTCCCAAGCGGTCACCCGTTTAAGTTCGCACCCTTCCCAGTGTTGTTTAACTTCCTTGTATGTGATGTTGTTGACTTATCCACTTCTCCATCTCACCCACAGAATTGGCATACAATGCTGTATTTAAATATTGTTCCAATGTGTAAAAATAATAATGGTACGTGGTTATCATTTAAGGTTAAAACAACATTCAACCAAGTTTATTGCTTGTCCCAATATTAATCGACCTTAAAACAAGCTTGGCTCAATGTAAAAACAATCCTCTCTGCTTACCTGGGATATACGTAGAAATTTTTAATACGTTAGGCAGTTTTTGATTTAATCAAGTTGAGTTGCAATTTAAAAATCAAATTACAAATTATGGAGGGGCTGAAATCTCATAGCTCTGAGATATTAAGTAGCTGTTTTTATGACGTAAATGTAATTGAAAATGAAATTGGACATGGAAATTTTTGAATTTTTTAAAATATTTTTGGAATTTTGAAAAAAGTTTGTATTTTTGATTATGTAATAATTTTTGCAATAGTTTTAGAATTTTGGAAAAAGTTTTAATATTTGATTTTGTAAGAATTTTTTGGAATATATTTGGAATATAAAATTTTTGATTTTGTTATAAGTTTTGGAATTTTGAAAAAAGTTTCAATTTTTGATTTTGTAATAATTTTTGAAATATTTTTAGAATGTTGAAAAAAGTTTGATTTTATTATAATTTTTACAATATTTTTGGAATTTTGAAAGAAATATGGGTTTGTGATTTTGTAATATTTTCTCGAATCACTAAATTGAAGGTTTTTGAATAGTTTGCTGAAAATGTAAATGAAATGAAATTGGACATGGACATTTTTGAATTTGATATAGTTATGGAGTATTTTTGGAATTTTGAAAAAGTTTCAATATTTGATTTGGTAAGAATTTTTGGAATATTTTTAGAATTTTGAAAAATTTTAAATTTTTGATTTTATTATAATTTTTATAATTTTGGAAAAAGTTTCAATTTTTGATATTGTTATATTTTTTGCAATATTTTTAGAGTTTTGGGAAAAGTTTGAATTTTTGGAATATTATTAGAATATAGAAAAAGTTTAAATATTTGATTTTATTCTAATTTTTGGAATATTTTTGGAATTTTGAAAAAAGTTTCAATTATTGATTTTGTATAATTTTTGCAATATTTTCAGATTTTATAATAATTTTTGGAATATTTTTAGAATTTTGAAAAAATTTTGATATTATTTAATTTCTACAATATTTTTGGAATTTTGAAAGAAATATGCATTTGTGATTTTGTAATATTTTCTCGAAACGCTAAATGGAGAGGTTTTTGGGTAGTTTGCTGAGTGTATCATCTCACTAAATTATATTAATTTATGATCTGTTATAATTTTCCGGCATCGTATTGATGTTTCGTGTTAGTTTTGTAATAAATTTTTAAACAGAGTTTATCTCTGAATACTTGTACTTTAACAAAGAGTTATGTTTGATATACATCGCTGCCCAAAACTAAAAACCATGTTCTCATAAAAGTTTTTTGCCGAAAACTATATCAAAATCCTTAACCCAGACCGAAGTCTTGATATCTCAGAGCTGTGAGATTTCAGCCCCTCCATATTTTTCTTTTCAATTAATATTTAACATAATTTATTTACATTAAAATTATAATTATAAAAGATTTTCTATACAATAATAAAATAATAATGGAGTTGCTAAACAGACAGAAAAAAACAATGAAACATGTTGAAAAAATAATGACCATCAATGTTTATGATTCCAGGCAACTTTTTCTTTCATTTCCAAAAAAACAGTAAAATTTTTAAAATATTACAGAAAGTTATCGCCACATATTAAACGATAGGTGCTGGTGTTGAATCGTAAAAGCCGGCGACACCAAATATGGATTTCGTTCAAGAAATGCAGACGACAACTCATCAATTTTACATTAATACCTCAAAAGAAATTAATAGTTAGGAATGATTTTATATAAATTGTCAGATTATAAAATTATATATAAAAAAATTATATTAACAGAAATTATTATAATTACATTGATTATAATGTAATTATAATGATTTAATTACATTACTAACGATTTAATTACATTACACTAATAAATAATTACATTACAGAAATCATTAGAATTACAATTATAAAACTATATTAACAGAAATCACAAATAATCGTATTTATTTATTTAGGAATTAAGTTAGAGTTACAAAATAAATTATCACCAATTAAATAATATATTAAGGTGAATTGCCCAAAAACAATAACAATAAACCCCACAGTAATAAAAATATTTACGCCAACTCTACTACAATGCATGTGTGTATTTAACATTTATTGGCGCGCAAAAATGCTTCTAATTTTAACAGTAATTTCACTCCCTCTATTCTCTCAATTCTTTGCCTAATATATTCAAGTAATAAAAATTATTTATTGCCAACAATTGATGGTATTAAAAAATATTTTAATAGATTAAATTTATAATTAATTATCTGCCATATGGATTTTGATATGATTTACATATCATTATCTAGTGTTGCTTAATTATGTAGTTATAATTCTATTACAATGTCGAGCAATTGACACTCGAATTTGAAATTGATAACAACAAATCACTGTTCTTGTAGAAATTATTAGTTCAATTCCATTGTGCATCATCTATAGACGTTTACAAATTTGTTTAAACCGCTTAGAATGGACAAACCACCATCAAAAGAATTAGATTCAATTTTAAAGGAGTTTAAAGCTTTTGGATTATTTCAAATAATCTATTACTTGTTGATTATTATTCATCTTATAGTATCTGAAAGTGGATTGTTTTTATATGCTATCACCACGAGTGATTTGAAATATCGATGCTATATTGAAGGATGTGATAGTGATGAGAATAGTTTTAATTCGAAATGGGTATCGAATGCTATTCCATTTGAAAATGAAAAACCTTTGCAGTGTTTTAGATATGCAGTTACATATAAGAACCAATCTTATTTACAGTGCGAGATGGAGGATGCATTTGATAGAACCCATAAAATTGAATGTGATAGTTTCGTTTATGAAACAGAAGAACGTACCATTGTTAACGATGTAAGAAACATTTTTTATAATAATATTTGTTAGCTTATATTTATGTTTTCAGTTTAATGTCACATGTGCGAGTAATAAATGGAAGTTATCGTTTGTTGGCACAGTTCATAATGTAGGGCTGTTAATAAACCTATTAATAACTGGATACCTAAGTGACAAATACGGCAGGCAACCGGTTTTTATATTTTCTATTGCTAATGGAATGCTTCTTGGCATTGTTAAATCATTCAGCTGGAACTACATATCATTTTTAGTTATAGAGTTCATATATATGGTCTTCAGTGGTGGTGCGTACACAGCTGGATTTGTATTGGGTAAAGTTATCAAAACCATTTGGATTATTAAATTTTGATTTACAATTTGTTTATATATAGCAATGGAACTTGTAGTGCCAGAGCATCGGTCTATGGGCGGCCTTGTGCTTTTTTCGATGGCAACAGTCGGCAATGTGTTAATGGCTTTATCTCTTATGCTTTTCTTGAACTGGAGAATAATGCTTCGTGTCAATTTATCACTTCATGTTCTAATAATTCTTTGCTTTTGGTTCACACCAGAAAGTGTGAGATGGTTAATTTCAAAAAAGCGTTATAAAGAGGCTGGTACAATTTTACTTCAAATCGCAAGAAGAAATAACGCCAACGTTTCACCAGAATTGAAAGATATGTTACAAAATCGACCATATGAAATTGTGTTAAAAGATAAAAAGGAACTTTTAAAAAAAGATGATCATATAAAACAAAACCATCCATTACAAGAATTTAAAAAAGTCTTAAAACATCCGGCAATGATTTTTAGAATTTTAATTTGTATGTTCTGTTGGATTACAAATACATTTGTTTTTCATGGAATGACATTAATATCAACATCAATTGGTGGAAATAAATTTTCAAGTTTTATAATAGTTCAACTAATAGAGATTCCTGCATGTATCCTCGTTTTGATTTTGACGAAATTTTTCGGCAGAAAATTTTTACAAATATCATCATTTTTAATCAGTGGTGTTGCATTAATTACCTACACCTTCGTTGGGGATATTTACTGGTTAAAAGTGTTGTTGTTTTTAATCGGAAAATTTTCAATCACATTTTCGTTCTCATTAATTTACATATACACTGCAGAATTGTTTCCGACAATCTTGCGGAGTTTTTTAATGGCACTCTGTTCAGCTTTTGGAAGAATTGGATCAATAATTGCACCTCAATCATCGTTATTAGAAGCATTAGTAAAACATTTAGCAATATATTTATTTAGCGGTACAGCATTGTTGGCAGGAATTTTATGCTTAAAATTTCCTGAAACAAAAAATAAAAAACTTCCAGACACGATCGAGGAAGCTTTAAATATGAATAAAAAGTTTGAGGAAATTATTGAATTAGTCTCGATAAGTTAAATAATCAAAAGTTTTTTCATTTCATCGAAATTCCATCTCGCTAAGTTACATTTTACGTAAATGTGGGTCATATATAAGTCATTATTTCACACTTATTTACGTAATAATATGACATAACAATAATGATATATCTATGATAAATATGATGTCTGTAGTGATATTATAAACAAATTTCTGTGACTGTGATGTAAATATAGCATAGAAGTGACGTAACTCTGGCATCACAATTCACAAACTTTCACACAATTTCATCACAATTTTGATATGATAAATTTGGTTTTTGCTTAAAAAACAAAATATGATCAACAAAAAACACTTACTCGTTAGACATTCATAATTCATTACTTACTTTCTATTCTATAGCCTTTAAGCTAGGAAGCAATAACTATACGCAAAACTTTTCCAACTACATATATATACATTTAAAATGGATATCCCTCTATAGTGAAATTCAACTTAATAATACAGTAATCTTTAAGTCCAAATTATGACATCATATCAAAGTCAAGAAAGTATCATATAAATGATACCATGTTATGGTCAGAACTAGTGTCAGTTTTATGTTTAATTTACGCAACAACTTATATATGACCTGTGATGCCATATTTGGGTAGTTCTTTTACAAACCGAACACCTTTCTGACCGACACATCTTTGATTTGGCTGAAATTTTTTTATGGGTTTCATATTGAAAAAAACGGTATACGTGTTCGAGGATTTTTTTTTTCTTTTTTTTTTATTGGAAAATATTACGGTTCTAAATTTCGAGATTTTCGTGATGTTTGGCTTGACGAGTTATTTTCAAATATTCATAAAGTAGGTTCTATTACAGATAGAAACCTCTAGATTGTTTTATTTTAAAGTTAAAAGATAACAATTTACAAAAAAATTAAAACTAATAAAAATTATTAACAAATTCCTATTGTTATAAACAAATAAAATGTTCGAAATGGTCTTTAGTCATTGCCCCACCCACAGAAGTGGGTGATTGATTTTTCATTATGATCATCGTATTCTACGTTTTATTTCCTATAAGAAAAATCATTTTAATTTGGAGAAATGATTTTTACTGTAAGAAATAAATAAATTTATCGAGCAAGGGACGACAAAAATTCCATATGTGCGTCATTTTTTTACATACCGAACCGATGAGGACAAAATGTGAATAAGACCTTTTTGATTCAGCTGAAATTTTTTTTACTGGTTCTATATAAACAAAATTATATACTTGTTCGAAGATTTCTTATTTTTCATTTTTTTATGGGAAATAGAGTGGACCTAAATTTCGAGAATTTTGTAATTTTTGGCTTGAAGGCTTATTTTCAAAGATTCATAACTTCGGTTCTGGTAAAGATAGATACGTTTTGTCTGTTTTATTTTGAAGAATTAAAATGGAATTTAAAAAAAAATTGTTATATATAAAAATTATAGACAGAAAAATCCTCGAACAGGTATATCGTGTTGTTTATATAGAACCCGTAAAAAAATTTCAGCTGAATCAAAAAGGTCTTAGTCACATTTTGTCCTAATCTGTTCGGTATGTAAAAGAATGACCCGCATATAGAATTTCTTGTCGTCCAGCACTTGATAAATTTATTTATTTCTTACAGTAAAAATCATATCTCCATTAATTAAAAATACTTTTTATACAGGAAACAAATTGTAGTATACGATGATCATATTGAAAACTTATTTCGTGGGTGGGGCAGTGACTCAAGATCAATTTGAACATTTTTTTGTTTATAACAATATGAATTTGTTAATAACTTTTATTAGTTTTAATTTTTTTTGTAGACTATTATCTTTTAGCTTTAAAATAAAACAAATTGGAGGTTTCTATCTGTAATACAACTTAAGTTATGAATATTTGAAAATAACTCGTCAAGCCAAAAATCACGAGATTATCGAAATTTAGAATCGCTATATTTTGCAAAAAAAAAACAAAGAAAAAAAATCTTCGAACACGTATATCTTTTTTTTCGATATAAACCCAGATTTTGCCCAAATCTGTTCGATTTGTAAAAGAATTACCCATTTACGTCTTGTATTCACTGGTAGCTATTGTAAATAACAATTTTCATACAATTGAAGATAATCTTTAAATTTCAAAAGTTCAAAAGATTTTACAGTGCGTTATCTGAAATTATAAGATTATACACTTCAGTTATTTGTCAATTTGTAAACGATTTGTCAATGATAATATCGATAACATTAATTTTGATTCATTATATGTTTGACAGTTTTTTATTATAACAAGTGTTACAAATTGAGGACATTGATTTTATTATTTGTCTTTTTAGGTAGATTTCATATAAAAATCTACTTATTGCAGCGTGCTTCATCTCGGAATTTCGGAAAAATTTTGGTGCCAAACGATTATATACTGTAACGACTCTTCGTTGGTTCTTTTCGATTATTGAACAAATACGACAGTAAAAAGACGGATCTTTAGTTCACAAAATCTTTATCTATGAACTAATTACACCAACTTCCGATTTTAATTACAATAAACTCTATGGTCTCCAATTTATGTACCACCGTTTTTCCACAATTTGAATCAATGAGAGTCGGAATCGTAAAATCTGTATTTACTATTCCATTAGGTTCAAATTTTTTCATTTTTTAGTACCCAGGCTCAAGTACCACCCGATTATTCCTTATACTTGATAATATTTGTAAAAAACTTTTAATTGCAAAATAAAAACTGACTATCTGATATTTCATTCGCTTATTTATATCCAAAAATAAATAAGAAGAATCTTCTACTACTCAGTTGTTGTTTCCAGTGTATTTTCTAGAAACAATAGGCCACACCTCTTTTTAATTTAACATTTGTATAACAAATTTAATTAACATTAATTTATGCAAGTTAAAAGGAGTTAACTTTTAATTCATCTTTGCCATAGTCTGAATGTGGAAACATTTATGCAGAATGTATTGGTTATGAATGAGTAAATTAAATTAACCCATTCTGGACGAAGTTTATTACAATATGATAAGCGGAGACGGAAAATCAAAATGACAAAAATATTTATATATATATATGTATATATATATATATATATATATATATATATATATATATATATATATATATATATATATATATATATATATAATATATATATATATATATATATATATATATATATATATATATATATATATATATATATATATATATATATATATATATATATATATATATATATATATATATATATATAACAGGTCGTTCAATAAGTCCGTAGGATAAGTAAGAAAAAAACAACATTTTGACAAAACTCGATTTTTTTATTCAACATAGTTGCCTTCGAGGGCGATACAACGAGTATAGCGATTTTCCAACTTTTCTATACCACTTTTATAGTACGATTTCTCTTTCTCGTCAAAATAGGCCTCAGTTTCAGCGATTACTTCATCATTGGACTTAAATTTCTTTCCAGCAAGATTCTGTTGAGATCTGAAAACAGGAAAAAGTCGCTGGGGCTAAATCTGGAGAATATGGTGGGTGAGTAAGCAATTCAAAGCCCAATTCATTCAATTTTGCCATCGTTTTCATCGATCTGTGACACGGTGCATTATCTTGGTGAAACAACACTTTTTTCTTTTGCAAATGTGGCCGTTTCTTTGCGATTTCAGCCTTCAATCGATCCAAAAGTTCACAGTAATACTCGCTGTTGATGGTGGTTCCTTTTTGGAGATAGTCGATGAATATTATTCCATTCGTATCCCAAAATACAGACGCCATCACCTTACCGGCCGACTGTTGCGTCTTTGCTCGCTTTGGATTCGGTTCGTCGACTGCTGTCCACTCAGCTGACTATCTTTTGGATTCTGGTGTGTAATTGTGAAGCCATGTCTCATCCATTGTCACATATCTACGATAGAATTCCCTTTTATTGCGGTTTAACAGTGCCAAAGACTCCTCCGAAGCATCCATTCGTTGTTGTTTTTGGTCGACTGTGAGCTCACGCGGCACCTAATTTGCACAGAGCTTTCGCATACCCAAATATTCATGTAAAATGGTAAAAACACTACCATCTGCTACCTTTACAATGTCAGCTATTTCGTGCACCTTCAATTTGCGATCGTTCATAACCAATTTGTGGATTTTTTTTATGTTTTCTGGAATAACAGCCTCATTTGGGCGTCCACTGCGCTCTGCATCTTTTGTGCTGGTTCGACCACATTTAAATTCAGCCATCCACTTCTCTACCATTTGTCTCGATGGAACAGAGTTTGGATAATGTTTATCAAGCCATTGTTTGGTTTCCACTGTATTTTTTTTTCATCAAAAAGCAATGCTTTATTAAAATTCGAAATTCACTTTTTTCCATTTTTTTTCAAAAACAAAAGTTGCTTCACACAAAATGCTATAACTCACGAATAAATAGTCAGATTGCTGTCAAATTTATACACGTATCGTTTGAAGGTTAGTACTAAATAAAAATCATATGAAAAAATTCTAGTAACGCCATCTATGTGTCATCCTACGGACTTATTGAATGACAAGTATATTATTTTTGTATAAGAATTTTTACCAAAATATTATCCTTGAAGATGGTTTATCATTAACAACCGAAACAATTGTCGATAAACAATTATAATTATTGTTTTATTTATTGGCTTCATCCAAAGATTTTATTATTTAAATAATATATACAAGCCAAATATCAAATCTTATATATATATATATATAATATATATATATATATATATATATATATATATATATATATATATATATATATATATATATATATATATATATATATATATATATATATATATATATATATATATATATATATATATATATATATATATATATATATATATATATATATATATATATATATATATATATATATATATATATATATATATATATATATATATATTGTTATGAATATTGCCTGAAAGATAAGAAATTTATTAATTTATTTACAATTATTAACATAAATTACGATCAATTCTTATTGTGGTTGTTGCGGCTGTCAATTGGCTGACATGTCAATTGGCTGACAAACTCAACGAAGAAGAGTGAGTCTAGTTATTTTACTATAATTATTTGCTGCTGCTATACCGACGTTCCATGACGAACTCTGTGGGATTAATGATGAAGTAATACATTGAAATAGCAACAGGATGAGAAGAAGATAGGACGAAAAAATAGATGTATATAAGGAGCATGATTTTCAACAAAAGGCAGACTTGATCCTACCATACAACAAGGCTTATTCGTCAATAAAGGAATTGTGAGCCTGCAATTCCCATTTACTGAAAATTATTATAATTTATTATTATTGTTAAAGTCGATTGAAATAAAAAGATTTTGTTATTAATAAATTTTACAAATATTAAAATAAAGAGTTTATTTTGCATAAAACTAATCCAATTTTTCTTTCTCGGCGCTTCAAAACCGTAACAATATATATATATATATATATATATATATATATATATATATATATATATATATATATATATATATATATATATATATATATATATATATATATATATATATATATATATATATATATATATATATATATATATATATATATATATATATATATATATATATATATATATATATATATATATATATATATTGTACAATCCTTCAGTAATAACTAACCCGCTTTTCACTGGTGGGGGCTGGACAGTTAGCTTTACTGGAAGATTTGTATGATGAAGAAAAATAACGTTAAAGTTTTAATGTTAAAATAATTCTTATTTATTTATGGTAATTCATTTTCTTTAAATAAGCAATTTTTGCTGCGTTAACAATTATATCAAGTTATTATAAAGAAAATTAATTAAATATAATAATGCAATTTTGCACTATTATGCATTATTATGCATTATTGATTTCCGCTGGGTTGGTTGATATATTTTTATCTGTTTAGGTATCAACATACTCCGGGGCCCAGCTGTATACTGTTATACTTCTAGTTGCTGGGCTGCAGGAATTCCATTAACCTCTTTACTGCATCGATATTTGATAATTATAATAATTGCAATGGACACAATTAGTCCATACAAAATAAAATAATGATGAACATCATGAACTGATGGCCTTTGCAAGAAAGGTAAGGTTTCTTGATATTTTACTGTATTAATAGAATTTTCTGCGATTCTCACTTCTTGAAGAATACTGTTATTGATGGAGTAATTCAAAAGTTGACTAAAGTTGTTAAACCCGACTTCATCATCAAAATCCATTTGATTCAAAATTACTGAGTAGATGGTACTGTTGTATGATCCCTGGGATTGTAACAATATTTTTTTACTCTTTGCCACGCACCTTGGTTTCAGTATAAGTTTTTCGCTTCCGTTTAGATGGATCATAAATTGTTCTTCTTTGCATATGATCCGAAGATTGGTTTCATTGCTTAATGCGAACAACCAAGTGTTGTTCTTTAATTGGTACCAACTATCAACAGGTTTTGCTTTTTGAACGTTACAGTATTTGTTGATTTTGTTCCAGTAGAGTATTGATAGTTCACACGATTTTGTAGAATCAGTTGTATGAATTGGATGTGTTTGCTTACATAAAAACTCTTCTGAGCTTGCTGCAAAGCACTTATCCAAATCCGTGGTTGACATAAAATAGTATTGGTCCATGTGTAAGCCTGTGATGAGAATCTCTCCTTTTGGTAAAATTGCTTTAGATTCATTAAATGTATTCATTGGAAAAGCGGTGAGTTTGTACATATTATGGAGCATGTTGTCTGCTAATGGAAGATTAAAGTTGACAATTAGCAGATTTTCAATTGTTCTTGCTGTGACTGTTAACACACGATACATGTGAAGGATGTTGTGTTTTCCGTTTGGCCATGGTATTTGTTGTCCCTTTGGTATATTTTCATTAATATATGATAGTTCTTTCTGCAATTGCTCTGTTGTTAAGATAGAAGTTTTTGCCATTATGGAATGTGTGTTTGTCAACACTTGTATAAGTGTTGTTTGCCTATTTCGGAAATTAACCATTAGAAGCGTTGTGTATAAAGACATTTTGATAAATGTTGTTTCATGATTTATTCCTTGCAAAACTAATTGAGATTGCACTTTGAATTGTAACCAATGGTTGTTTATATCAGCCTCTTGTCTTTTTAATATGTTCAAGGTGGATTCCGCAATTGATGTTTGATTTTTCTGCAGCTGGAGTAAGTGATTTTCATTCATTTGAAGTAGTTTTATTTGTTGTTTGTAGTGATTAGCATCCAGATCATCCATTACTCCAAATAATTCATGTTCTATTCGACCAATGACATTGATCAAACCTCTTTTTTCTCGATGATGAGTTGGATGTCTGATCAACTGGTCGTGTTGTACTATTTCCGTTAGCATGTGATCAAACTGTTGATATGTTTGATTACAATTTGAAATATTGGTTTGCTTGCATATTTGGCTTTTTTTTCCAAACAGCGGTGAAAAATATTTCGTTCTTGCTCGTAGGTTGACAAATTTAAATAGACAATTATGTTCCAATTATTGTTGGTGAACCACATTTTACCTAATTTTTCAAAGATAATTCCTGGTTGGTTGTTCAGTTTGTGAACCTCACACTGATTATTTACGAAACTTATGTTTGCTGCTTGACCAGGACAAAGGATTGCAAATATCACAAACATTGTAAACATATAGTGGTTACTGCTTATTTTGCATGGTGCCGTGTTCCTTCTTGTACATCTAGTATTGGTGGTAGTTTTGTGCTCTTCAGACTTCTTTTCGCTGTTTCCTTTTTGTTGTAGATTTGTATCATCATTAATTTCCACTTTTTCAATAGGTAGGCGTGATAATTTAGATATAGGCCTTTTCAGAATGACCTTCCCCGGGCCACAAATTGTCGCCACTCGCACCTTGTTATCTAGTCCTGGATGTACTTCTACTACTCTGGCCGTCATCCATTTTGTTGGTGGCAGTTGATCATCTATTACCAAAACTAATTCCCCGATATTTAAGTTAGTTTCAGTTTTATTCCATTTAGACCTTTGTTGCAGAGTTGATAAATAGTCCTTGGACCATTTCTTCCAAAAATGCTGTTCCATTGCTTCAACCAATCTCCATCGCTTAAGACCATTTAGGTTAGATATTTCTATATTTGGATCTGGCGGTGAAATTAAGGAATCGCCAATTAAAAAATGTCCAGGCGTTAAAACTGATAGATCACTTGGATCAGATGTCAACGGTGATAATGGTCGTGAATTCATGCACGCTTCTATTTGAGTGAGTAACGTTGTTAATTCTTCAAAGGTTAATGTTGTTTCCCCTATCACCCTTTTTAAATGATACTTCATTGATTTGACTCCTGCTTCCCATAGACCACCAAAATGTGCGGCACGAGGTGGTATAAAATGCCAAGTAGTGTTGTCTTTGGAGAGAAGCTCTTCAAATTCAGGATTAAGTTGTTGCATAGCTATTTTTTTTCTTTTGTTGAGCTCAGCACTGGCGCCAACGAAATTTGTGCCATTTTCACTGTAAATATCAGTGCACAGTCCACGCCGTGATGTAAATCTCTTGTATGCTGCAATGAATCCTTGTGATGTAAGATCACTTACGACTTCAATATGGACTGCCTTTGTAGCCATACACACAAAAAGTGCTATGTAGCCTTTGTATGATTTATGTCCTCTTCCTTTTGTTGTTCGAATGTTAAGAGGCCCCGCATATTCTACTCCTGTTTTTAAAAATGGTCGAGAAGGAACAATTCTTGATGATGCTAGATTACCCATTATTTGCTGGTTGCCTTAGCTTTGAATCTGTGGCATTTTACGCATTTATGAATTGAATTCCGAACACAGCTTTTTGCATTAATAATCCAAAAACGCTTTCGGATGTAAGATAACGTTAGCTGCGCTCCTCCATGCAAAGTTGTTAAATGAGCATTCGTTATTATTAGCTCGGTTACTGGTTGTTTTTTGGGTAAAATAATCGGATGTTTTTCGTTAAATGAAAGTGTTGAATTTTGTAATCTACCTCCTACCCGTAGTACACCTTGTTGGTCTAGAAACGGACTCAAAGAAAGAATTTTACTCTTACTTGAGATATGCGTTTTAGTTTTTAGTTGTGATATTTCTTCATGAAAGTTTTTAGATTGGACTGTTATTACGATCCGCTGCAAAGCTTCCTCCATCTCTATCGTTGTTAGGGTTAGAGACGTCGGATACTGTTTTTTTCTAAGTCGGTTTATAAATCGCTGACAGTATGCTATAACTCGTTGTAGTTTTATTAATTTAGAGTATCTTGTACAAAGAAGACTATATGGATCAGTTGTCATCATCGTAGTTAGCACAGTTCTTTTTGTATCTGGAATATCTTCCATTTTTAATTCAGTTGTTAATTTTGGCCATTTTTCTTGATTTTCCTTTAACCAATTTGGTCCGTTCCAACATAAATGATGTTCACTTAATTTATCTGGATCAATTCCTCTAGTAGCACTATCTGCTGGGTTGTCTTCTGTTTTAACGTGGTTCCATTGTGAAGCATCAGTAAGTTGTTGTATTTCAGTTACTCGATTGGCAACGAAAGTTTTCCATCTCATTGGACTACCTCTTATCCAGGCTAATGCAATCGTGGAATCACTCCATGCATATGTTTTTATATTTGAAATTTGCATTGCTTGTTCTACATTTCGTAACAATTTGGCTAATAGCAACGCTCCACATAGTTCTAATTTAGGAAGAGTGATTTTTGTTTTTATTGGCGCCACCTTAGTCTTAGCTGTTAGTAAGGTGACTATTTTTAATCCCTTCTCATCTTTGGTTGAAAAATATACTGCTGCTGCGTGTGCAAGTTCTGACGCATCACAGAAACCATGTAACTCAGGTGTATTAGATTTTAAGTTATTGACCCATCTCGGAATTTTCAGTTTTTCTAGCGCAGGTAATGTCTGTTTGTAAAGAATCCATTTAGAATTTACATTATCTGGCAGTGGTTGATCCCAACTAATACCAGTCAACCATAGTTGTTGGAGGAGTATTTTGGCTTGAATGATTGTAGGAGAAAGCCATCCAAGAGGATCAAACAGTTTTGATGCTTCCGAAAGAAATTTTCGTTTAGTTGTAATAATTTCTGTATCCGGAATCGTTACCTTGAATTCAAAAGTATCTGTTGTTGGGTTCCAACTTATTCCAAGCGTTTTTATTGTATCATCGAGTTTTATCTGATATGATTTTGTTTCTTGAAACTCAATTGATATGTTTGATAAAATACTAGGGTGATTTCCAAACCATTTCCTCAGGTTAAATCCGCCACTGCTTAAAGAATCGAGAAGCTGCTGTTGAGTTATAAGTGCTTCTTCGATTGTTTCGTTACCAGAGAGTAGATCATCGACATAAAAATCATTGAGAATGATTTCCGAAGCTAATGGATATCTAAATTCGTTATCGTATGCAATCTGTTGAAGTGTTCGGATGGCTAAGTATGGTGCAGAGGTTGTTCCAAACGTAACTGTCGTAAGTTGGTATTCTTGAACCTTTTCTGTAGGTGAATTGCGCCACAATAATCTCTGGAAATGCTGATCATCTTCATGAATTTTAATTTGTCGATACATTTTTTCAATATCGGCACCATACACGTATTTATGTTTACGCCATCTCAATAGTATAGATAATAAATCTTGTTGGATTGTCGGCCCAGTCATTTGGTTGTCATTATGGCTTACACCGTTGGTAGTTTTAGCAGAGGCATCAAAAACAACTCGTAATTTTGTTGTTGAGCTATTTTCTTTAATAACAACATGATGAGGAATATAATACGATCCGTTGTTCTTGGATGTAACTGGTTGCATGTGTCCTAGCTGAATGTATTCTTGCATGCAATCCTTGTAAGATCTTTTAAATTCTGAACACAATTCGAATCGTTTCTCTAGCTGTAGAAGTCGTGCAACGGCTCTGTTGATAGATGCTCCCAAAGGTTTGTAATCTTTGTTTAAACGAAATACGAACGATGTATCGACCATCCAGTCCTAAATTATGTGTTGATTTATAATGTTCTTCACATTTTTGTTCTTCTGTTGTTCGTTTGGGTACCACTTCTTCGATCTCCCAAAATTTCTTTAATTGGTTGTCTATTTCTATAGAAGTAACCATTGATTTGATTTGACCTTGGTTAGAGCTACAATACCTTCCTGATACTATCCAACCAAATTCTGTTTGTTGAGCCATCGGTTCTGATGTATTACCTTTAATTATGCCATCTAGTATGATTTCCGAGTAATGATTTGCCCCTAACAGCACATCGATAGGACCTGGTTGGTAATAAGTTGGGTCAGCCCACATAAGATTGCTTAAATGATTCCACTCTCTATCATCTATACGTTGTTCTGGAAGGATGGTAGTGAGAACATCAAGAACCAAAGCGTTAATTTTCATCTTAAATGCAGATGGGAATCTAGGTTGTAGTTCTAGATTCACAGATTTTCGTACAATTCCAGCATTAGCTCCCGCAACTCCAGTTACTTCAACAAACGTTTGGTGTCCTTGTATCTTCAATTCATTTGCCGCCTTTGTTGTTATAAACGTTGCTTGAGACCCAGGATCTATTAATACTCGAAGATATTTGGGTTGAATATTATTTTGATTACAAACTTGAACAAGTGCCGTTCCAAGTAGCGTACCGGACTGTTGTTCATTCTGACGAAGTGACATAAACGTTTTTAAGTTAGATGCACTAACGGCTTGGTAATTGGATGACTTTATTTCATTTTGTGATTTATCTGTATGTAGAAGTATGTGATGATTTCCCATGCATTTCGTACATTTTATTGCAGATTTACAGTAGCCGTTGTTTTGGTGCACGGTAAGGCATTTTCTGCACAATTTCAATAAATTCACCAGCTGTGTTCTTTCAATTGTTGATAGTTTATTAAAAGCTGGACATTGCCCAATATGGTGACTTCCACTGCATTGTTGGCAATTGTTGACGTTTGAATTTACGGCATGAAACCCTTTTACTTTACTGTTAGTCGATGAATTGCTATTATTATTTGAAGCGTTTGAATAGCCAATGTTGCGGTTGTTGCTGCTTTGGATGATACTTTTTGATGCTATTCTAGAGTTGGAGATAGCTTCAAGTGATTGAAATCGTCCCTCTAGAAATTTCAGAAATTCGTCCAATGTTTGAATTTCTCTAGGACTAGCGAGTGTTGTTTCATATAATCTAAGAGTTTCGAAATCCATTTTTTTTGTGATTATTGGAATTATAATTGCATTCCAAGAACTAGTATCTGTTCCAAAGTTGTTTATTGCATGTAAACATTCTCTTAATGTATCATGCAGAGTTCTGATAGTTGCAGCCGATTCTGTGTTAATAACTGGTAGAGATAAAATTGTGTTTACGTATTTTGTTATCAGTAACCTTTTGTTGTTATATCTCGCTACCAGAATTTCCCAAGCTGTGTTGTAGTTTTGCTCAGTTGTTTCCAAATGACTTATAATTTTGGCTGCATCACCACCTACGTAGGATTTTAGTAAAGACATCTTATAAGTTGTAGTCAATTTAGGATTTTCATGGATGAATCTTTTAAACTGATCGTAAAATGATGACCACTTGCTGTATTCTCCATAAAAACGAGGAAAATCGATTTGTGGAAGCTTAATATCGATTTTCGATTCGTTTATTTCCATATCCACCTTATTTCTACTAATGTATTGCTGCAGAAGAGTTAATGTTTCTTCTGCTTCATCAGTAATAGATTCGTAGATAGCTTGTTGGTTTACATATCCTGCATTGTCTTCCTTTTCTAGAGACATAATTATTTCATGGTGAATAAGCTCAAGTTTTTCCATGGTAGATTCGATCTGTTTTTGTTTTATTGATAAAAGTTCTTTTGGTTTTTGTAAATTAATAGCGTCTCGAATTCCTCTTAAATTCCGAATAAGTTGTGTGTTCATTATCTCTTGTTTTCTTGCTAATAATGATTCTGGCAAATCTTTTGTTCCTATTGATAAACCACTTGAAAAAGTTGTTGATGCTGGTAGTTTATCTGGAACAGAGTTTTCTGGATTACTAACAGCACCGGCATTCTGCTGATCTTCATCTAGGTTGTTGGTTACTACGACTGTTGGCACTGATTGTTGTTGTTTTAGTTCAGCCATTATGTATTCGTATGATTGGTGAACCTTCAGCCGATGTTCCTTGAAGTAAGGATGCTTCGTATCAACTCCTTTGGTGGTTCTTAGTATTTCGTCTACCCGTTGATACTCCAGATACAGCCTTTGTACTGTAAGTTTTTTTTTCTCGCAATAGTCATATGTTTTTCTTTCTTTCCCATCCTTCTTGTAGTTTGTAACCAGCTGCTTAAGATTTTCAGCTGTCTCTGCTTGTTGGTCGAACAGAGCTTTTGTATCCATTGTTGTTTATGTTAAACTGATCTTAATGACTGTTGTTCTCTCTGGTCACTTTATTTTACTTGAAGACTCGAAGGACCATGTACAATCCTTCAGTAATAGCTAACCCGCTTTTCATTGGTGGGGGCTGCACAGTAAGCTTTACTGGAAGATTAGTATGATGAAGATAAATAACGTTAAAGTTTTAATGTTAAAATAATTCTTATTTATTTATGGCAATTCATTTTCTTTAAATAAGCAATTTTTGCTTCGTTAACAATTATATCAAGTTATTATAAAGAAAATTAATTAAATATAATAATGCAATTTTGCACTATTATGCATTATTGATTTCCGCTGGGTTGGTTGATATATTTTTATCTGTTGAGGTATCAACATATATATATATATATATATATATATATATATATATATATATATATATATATATATATATATATATATATATATATATATATATATATATATATATATATATATATATATATATATATATATATATATATATATATATATATATATATATATATATATATATATATATATATATATATATATATATATATATATATATATATATATATATATATATATATATATATATATATATATATATATATATATATATATATATATATATATATATATATATATATATATATATATATATATATATATATATATATATATATATATATATATATATATATATATATATATATATATATAGAATATATCATATTGTATGGAGCTCCTATCTGGGCTGACTCTTTAGAACTTGAGTCATACAAACGGAAGGTATCAGCAGTCTACCGACTGAGTGTGCTGAGAGTAGTCTGTGCCTTTCGCACAGTATCAAACGAAGCTGTGTTAGTAGTGGCAGGCATGGTCCCAATCGATATATTGGCAAAGGAGCGACAGAAAGTCAGAAAGTGTACAATCTTAAAGGTGATAGGTGATAGGTGATCATACAAGCCAAAAATGATGCTCGAGCAACTGCTATGGAAGTCTGGCAAAGAAAATGGGAGCTGTCGGAAAGAGGACGATAGACGTTTCGCCTTATACCATGTATTGAGATCTGGCTGAGCAGAAAACACGGAGAAGTGGACTACTACATGAGCCAGTTTCTTACAGGACACGGAACTTTTAGAGCCTATCTATATAGATTTAAAATTAAGGATACACCGTACTGTCCAAATTGCGAGGGAGAAATAGAGACAGCGGAGCATGTGTGGTTTTACTGTCCCCGTTTTAATGAAGAAAAACAAGAGGTGAAACTATAGCAAGGCAAAGGCACAATATGATTTTATTTAAATTGGATTTCCAACGTGAAAAAAATTAATACAAAAAAATGAAATATAAACTGCAGTTTTTTATTCGTTTGTTTTTATTTTATTAATGAATTCTTAAATAATCCAATTTGAATCAATACATGTTACTCTGTCGGAAGTATAAAATGAAATACTGGGTTCGTGTTCAATGAATTTTATTCTCTGACAGATTTGCTTGAAAATAAAATATATCATTAAACACTAGCCTAACCAAATACTATTATATTTACTCTTTTTTACTTTTGGGCTATTATTTTGAAAACGTACATTTTTTTGTTGATTTTTAAATTTTTGATTTTTAAAAAATCTGAAATTTTGATATATTGTTGGCATTGACAAAAGGAAAAAAGTAATTTCTGCTTTTATTTTTTGAGTACTCTGAATCGGAGTTATGCGCGGTTGAATTTTTAGGCTTTTTCACGTAGTTTTTGGTAATGGTGGCAATGTTTTGTGAATAGGTGCCACAAATTTCATCCGACTTACGTATATTTTTGCAAGTAAAAAGGAAAATAATTGAATAATTGAAATAAGTAAGTTTAAAATTAATAACTTTTCTCTTTTCCGCTAGGCGGCGCGTAAAACCTTGGTTTACTTCAAAGCTCATATCTCAAAAAGTAGGCTTTTTTTTTTTTGTTTTTCACAAATTTTAAAGTAAACATATGCAGCTATGAAATTAAGAAATAAAAAGTCAGCAATTCAATATGGATTTTTTCTTACGATTTTTTAAAGTTTGGTATATGAAAAATTCACATGTGTTTTCTTATTAAGTTAATAATCCTGTACTAAATGTGGATCTAATAAATTAAACATTTCATATTTTAACACCTGCAATAAATTTGAACTCTTTTCTGTGCGGTTAAATGGTTAAAAACTTATTAAAAATTAATTTAAGTTAAGTGGTAAAATAAAGGAATTTAAATTATTAAAAGGGTGTGTAAAATGTTTATTCATTTTAAAAAATGTCTATTCAGCCCCTTTTTACTAATTAAAATCTCATTAGAGGCCATAATTTTAACATTTAAAATTTCTAATGACGCCCACAAACGGTTTTTGACCAAATTATACTTGCATTCAATGAAAGTATATTAAATTGTACCTACCTAATTTTACCTGATTCTACCTATGTCAAAACTATTTCAAGGGTATATATATATATTGATTGGATTGCCTTATAATCAATTATATTCCAAAATATTTAGAAGACATAACGTTTAGAAAAGATAATAATAGAAATGCCTTTCAAATTGTGCTGTAACTTGTACGGTCTCAAAAATCATCAGCGGACATCAAAAAATGTGAAACTGGTCACACCAGCTGTTATTCAAAAAGCTGCGACCCTAAATTTTACTTTGCGTGATGACCAGTTTATATGTGAAACATGTCGCACTTATATCTAAAAAAATAATGTAAATTTAATTATTTTATTAAAATGAATAAAAATTCATATGCAACTAATATTTTCTATACAGCAGCTTTCATGTTCGGAAACTATCGATAGTGAAATTATTTCTATAAATCAGGATGTTGAAAATGTTCCAACGAACGAAAATATTCAAATACCTCCAGCATCTTTAGATCCATCACCAGTTTCGGTTGATACTATATCTCCACCAGTTCCTGAACTACTTAATGACATTTTAGAAGATATTAACAATGTTCTTGGAAGGTTAGCCGAATCTCCTATCAAACAAAATCATATTACAACAGGAAGTTATAAAAAAATTGCAAGTGTCACATCGGCAATAAGTCAAAGAATATTTCAAGTAGATTCAGTTAAAGTGTTATCACCAAACGAGGAATGTGAATATACATCATGGCTTATGAACCTCAAAAACGAGTTTAAAGATGCCAGCTGTAAATCAAAACAAGTGTTTTTGTTGACAACTCTACCACGTAAATTTTGGTCAAATCAACGTTTCCAGGATGAATTTAATGCATCAAAACGACTGGTAGAATTCGCCATAGATCTGTTGGAAACAGTAGGTCCTTACAGTTGGCCTCAAAGCAAACAAGTGCACAGTTTGTCACAAAATATAGTAAAACAAATTCAAACATACTTCTTATCAGAGGAAATTAGTAGAACAATGCCTGGCCTTAAAGATGTTGTTACTATTACAGAAGGATCGACAAAAATTAAGAAATCGAAGCGGTTGGTGTTATGGACCCTCACCGACATCTACGAAATGTTCTTGGAAGAAAACAAAGAACTCAAGGATTCCACTGTTTTTTACCGGATAACACTACACCCGATAAAATAATTGCCAAAATGTTTTCTTTTTCTGATGATCATAAATATTTCAATTTAAAGGCAAAAAAAAATATATAAATTAATTTTTTAATGTATTTATTTATAATATTGATTAAATTATAATGTTTATAGGAAAAATATTTTTTTAATGTTTTTTTCTAATGTTAGTGTTAGTGATGTTGAAATTATAACAAAATCTTCGATCATTGGGATCTCCAATTCTTATTCTGAATAAAAACCTGTTTCTCAATCAGAAATACACAAAAATGGTTCAAATTTATTGCAGGTGTTAAAATATGAAATGTTTAATTTATTAGATCCACATTTAGTACAGGATTATTAACTTAATAAAAAAACACATAGGAATTTTTCATATACCAAACTTTAAAAAATCGTAAGAAAAATCCATATTGAATTGCTGACTTTTTATTTCTCAATTTTATAGCTGCATATGTTTACTTTAAAATTTGTGAAAAACAAAAAAAAAAAAAGCCTACTTTTTGAGATATGAGCTTTGAAGTAAACCAAGGTTTTACGCGCCGCCTAGCGGAAAAGAGAAAAGTTATTAATTTTAAACTTACTTATTTCAATTATTCAATTATTTTCCTTTTTACTTGCAAAAATATACGTAAGTCGGATGAAATTTGTGGCACCTATTCACAAAACATTGCCACCATTACCAAAAACTACGTGAAAAAGCCTCAAAATTCAACCGCGCATAACTCCGATTCAGAGTACACAAAAAATAAAAGCAGAAATTACTTTTTTCCTTTCGTCAATACCAACAAAATATCAAAATTTCAGATTTTTAAAAAATAGTTGTTTTTTTTTCGATGTACGTTTTCAAAATAATAGCCCTTTTATTAAATTTTTTTGTAATTCTTCGTAAAATTGAACTGACTGATTTATATATACATAATACTAAAAATAACACAACTAACATCAAAAATCCAATAACATCCAATGAATGCAATTGAAAGAAATTCAAATGTACTGCGTTTGATTGTAAATGTTTTGCACCGCGATGGCGGATCACATATTCGGTCCAAAATATTCCTGTTTCCAATGCCGTATTTGGCCGATCTCTATACAATATTGATTGATATTTTGCTCGATTCGAGTATGTCGAATTCGTTAAAATCTCATTTATTGCTTTAGTTACCGATTTACCACTTAACTCAGAAAATGGAAATTGAACTCCCAATCCTTCTTTTACCGCTTTATTTGCGTTTGCATTTTGATCACTAAATAATGGAATCAATACAATTGGAATACCATGGTATCGAGCTTCCATTACACTTGCCAAACCGCCATGAGTGATAAATAACTTTAAATTTTTATGTTGAAGAATGTCATCTTGCGGTACCCATGTCTCCAATCTCACGTTTGCTGGAACTTCTGATAACGTTCCATTTTCAAATTTCCATAAAATGTTAAGCTTCAATCGCTTGAAAGCTTTTAATAAATCGTTTAATAAATTGATTGGCAATGTAGAGCTTTTTAAAATTGAGCCCAAACTAAAGTATATAACTCCATTTGTTGAGTCGTCCATCCATTTTTGAAGACAGTCGGGCAATTGGGCTGGTTTGTCGTTGATTTGTATTCCACCAATTTGAATAATTGAGGGTACATATGGTCGAACATTTCCTTGACTAAAATGATTAGCAATCATAGTTAACGAAACGTTTTTTATCATACTATCAAAAGATGGATACGGTGGCGACGGAAAGTACTTTCTAAAAATTTCGAAACAATAAAAATTATTCATTTCTTTTGAAAATATAAAAATGCTTACCGATAGACCTCCTGTTGCATATCATACGATAATTTTTCGTAAATAAAATTTTCATAGAAATAAACAAACATACTTAAAACACGATGTTTAAAACTAAGCGGTGTTGGAAAAGCAAATAACGGATGTGCAATGTAAGACAAAGCTAGTGGATTACCATTTGTTTTATGTATTGAGCTAAATGACGTGAAACTAGAAAATGCAACCGTTGGACAGTTAAAATGGGCTCCTAATCCAAGCAATGCCCATTCGAACACCGCTTCGGTGATAAATAGATCAAATCTTCCTTCTTTCATTATCAACTGCAGTCCGGGATCGTTAAAAAATGCTTCCAGTACTCTTTTATCTATTTCAAACATTTTTGGTAAATCTTTATAAAGGCTCATAATTCCATTGAAACTGTTCAATAAAAGAGTCATATCGTCTGTAATTAAAATAAAAATATTGTATAAAATTAATTTTGAAATTTTTGTATCCTGTACCTGTAACATTTTCTGGAAGTTTAAAATGAATTTGACGAAAATTTGGATGTGAATATTTCGATGGAAATGATGTGATAACTGTAACGTTGTGTCCCTTTTCGGCTAAACCTTTCAACAGAGCCTCCGCCAGATAATAATGTGATGGATTCAATGTTGCGTATGCACATAATATTCTGTATGAAGTTACAATTTTTATAGAAAATACACAGATTATCACATAGACGAAAATTAAATTCAACTGGTTCATTATGAAATTCGTTTTCGTACTGAAAAATTTGATTGTCTCTAGGTCCTTTAAATCAAATTTATTAAAGTGATGAAGAAAATATAGATAAAGTTTGTTTATTTGGTAACTTTATTATCTTTTAACTTTAATAAAAATAAAAATGCATTATAATTAAAAATTGTGTGACTTAAGTTGTAAGGTCAGTGCACATTTTTTTGCTAAATTGTGTGATGTTAAACAAATAATTCGTATTATCTTTCGTGTTATAATGCTATCTTGCCCCATATTTTCAATGCTTCTGTGTTCTGTAAATTATGTAAACAACAGATACATGGTGCTCAAGAATCTTTTCAGTGCGAGTCCCGTAAGCTGCAATACCATTCACACTGCAAAAAAAAATATTGGGACTCGGTACTGGGTTTGATAGTAAAGAATTTCGGTGTAATATAGCTTATGTACATCAGGCTCAATGTAGAACGTAAACAGGGTATCACACAAGCATATTTACTATCAACTTTGATAAAAGAAATGAAAACCTCGATGGTTCACCAGCAATCGATGGTGCAGAACTGTTGCTTTTCCCCAATAGCTTTAATCCTTAATACTTTGAAGTTAACCCTTAAAATTTTTTTGGAAAATGGGAATGTTGTATTTATTTTCACTGATTTTGTATGTTTTTTTTTCCTTTTTTACTTCACCACAATTTTAAATTGTGTGAAGTAATACAATCTATCGTGAAAAAAAAAATCTTACATACCCCAAATTTTGTTTTTTCTTTTGTTTTGGACCATCCTCTATCCAAATAGCCAATAAAAATTTTGGTGTACGTCTGTGTGTGCGTGGGTGGGTGGGTGTGTGGGTGGGTGAGTTTTCTGCATAGGATCTTTATGAAACTTTGGCAAATGATACAAGTTCACTTGAAAATAGAAGATCTGGATTCATTTCAAATTTGGACAAAATGGCGGGGGGTCTCCCGAACACCTCTAAGTTTAAATCTTGAATAACTTCTGATCCCGAGCTATGATCTTATTGAAACTTAGTATATAAGGTTTTAATACTGTTTCCAAGATTTCTGCATACCAACTTCCGGTTTGTCACTTCCGGCTAAAAAGTTTTTTTTTCAGGTGTCTATCCCTACTGTAGCCTACAATTACCGATCGATTTTCATGAAACGTTAGTAAAAGCTTTTAAATAACATGAGGAAGATTTTATCAGCTTTTGGAGCACATTGGATAATGTAATGAAGTGCTTTCTCAATGGCGAACCAATGAGAATGGCATTGCAGGAAGCGTACCTAGCGAGATTTATTTTCTTGCCCCAAGCTAGCTTCAGCCCATGGGAACGATTAAGAAACCCTGCTACTTCAGCACAAATACAGAAATGTACGCTATTTACGAAAATTTGCAGAAATGGAAAGAAATACAAGTGGAAAAAATGGAGACTCTGGCGACCCCATTTGCGAAAGACCCACGATCAGCACGTCCAACCCCCACAATCACTCTCAGACGCCCACACACTCACGCTTCACACATTCACCCACACATTCGACGACTAACACGCCCCCATTCAATCACTGACACGCCTTTTCACACCCATTCACACCCCTACGTTAATCAAAAAAAAATTAAACAAAATGAGTGTACTCACCCCATGATTAAATCCTGACCTCCTATCCTGATTATATCAGCCTTCCATCAGCACGTTGGTCACGTTGGAAACTTCACGAAGACATTTGTATATCAAAAATGTTGAATAAAGTTGTACGTATAAAGGTTAAATAAAACGTTAAGTAGAAACGTTAAATAAAATTGCAATCAACAGCGTTGAATAATTTTGTACTTATAAACGTTGAATAATGAACTTGCAATCAGAAGCGTTGGATAATTTTGTTGAATAAAATGTTAAGTAGAAACGTTAACCAAACTTGCAATCAGAAGCGTTGGATAATTTTGTTGAATAAAATGTTAAGTAGAAACGTTAACCAAACTTGCAATCAGAAGCGCTGGATAATTTCGTACTTATAAATGTTGAATAAAATGTTAAGTAGAAACGTGGAATAAACTTGCCATCAGAAGCGTTGGATAAAACGTTGAGTAGAAACGTTCAATAAACTTGCAATCAAAAGCGTTGGATAATTTTGTACTTATAAATGTTGAATAAAATGCTAAGTAGAAACGTTGAATAAACTTGCCATCAGAAGCGTTGAATAAAACGTTGAGTAGAAACGTTCAATAAACTTGCAATCAAAAGCGTTGGATGATTTTGTACTTATAAATGTTGAATAAAATGATAAGTAGAAATGTTGGATCTGGTTGTAAACATAAGCGCCGAATCAATTTATAATCACAGGTGAGTATGGTAACAAATACAGCAATTACAGCCAAATACGTTGAAATGTAATTGTTGCAGGATGCGTTGAAATCAAAATTGTAATAATTTATACCAACACTAGTAAAACCATTCGTTGAAGTAGAGCTGGAGTAATTTGTATCAATGATCGTGGAGCAATACGTTGCAAGGTAATTGTTCGCCGGATGCGTTGAAATCCAACAAATGTAATAAATTGTACCAATACCAGTTAAATTATTCGTTGAAGTAGCACGGTACTAATTTTGGATCAATGAATGTCGACTAGATTTGTAAGCATCGATGAGTGCGTGGAAATACTGTACGACGATGGCGTGCAAGTAGTGTCACAATAACTCAGGCAATCACGAGTAAATTGCTTATTAAAATTAAGAATTTTTCTTTTGCACTTCGTTGTGGTTTTATTCGGATTGAAATATGGTTTTTATTCTATTTAACTTAAACTTTTTTTATTTGTTATTCTACCTGAACTAACACATTTTAAGAAACTATGAAATATTACTAATATAATTTAATTACAGGAACTAATAATTTAACACAAACAATAAAACTAATTTTTTTTCTCTTTTATTCAGATCAAAATTTTGTCACCATTTTCAGTTAATCAAACGATCTAATAAGTTATCTCAAACACCAATAAATTGTTCGACTTTTAAGTTGATTACCGCGAACTGATAAATTATCTCCAACAGTACCAAATTTTTCTATTTTTTTTTCTATGTTATTATATTAATGAATTTATCGAGACCAAAATTTTTGACTAAATTTTCAACATTTTTTGTTACTCACGTGATATATTTAATTTTTTTTGCAAATAATAGACAAGCTTCCATTTTTAAATTAATTACGCTCCGGAATTATGATTCTTTGGTTTTTGTGAGACCAAAATTGTTGAATTATATTTTACTAATCTAATATGTATCACAGAATTGAATATCTTTTCACAGACAAAAAAAATTTTCTATTTATAATTTAATTTTAATCTTTTGTTCAATGATTTAAGCTAATTTGTGCTAATAATTAAAACTAATCTCAAAGTTATTTATTATTTTACCGGTTCACAACAAAGTTCATTTGCATGCTTCTATATTAATTGACTGTTATCTTAAGGACAGATACAATACTACACTTACACAAATTAATAATTACTTTTTTTTATTTTATATTAACCAGTAATGGTTTTCTTTTATCAGAGACAAAATAAATTATGACATATTACTAATAAAACTAATCTTGGATTGTTGCCGTGAAACTTAGGTTACGGTAGTTTATCAAATAATTTATTGAATTGACCATCGCGTTAAACTTGACAATTCTTGTTTCACTAGATCACAGATAATACTATGATTAAGAAAAATTACTATCTCATTTGTTCATATTATTTTAGTTTTGTTGGTTATAGCAATCATTCTTTTTGAAAGAACAAAACAATTTTATTTACAATGACAAAGCAATATTCGAGCGTCACACAAAAATGGCTCGTCTCGCCTAGCAAATGCAAACAATCGATGTATGACACTGAACACAAACATAAAAACTTATTTTATTGAACTATGTAACATCACGTTCGGTCGTAGCTTATTTAAATTAAATTTAATGATCCAAATTAACTTTTCGTCAGCTCATTATAATGAACCGTATCCAAAAATAGCAAAATCAAAAAAGTTTACAGCCCGAAAAATATATTACAACACGTCAAACTGAACAGCTGCTACCGGTCAGCCATCAAACAACCCAATCGAAATGTAATAGAATAACAGGATGAATAATTTACAGTGGCTTATTATATAGCCAAAATTTGCAGTATCGAAAAAACTCGAATACAGGGTTGTAGATGTAAGACAATCAATTTACATCAAATATTCAATTGTTAGGAACTTTTTATAGTTAACCCAAACTGTTTGTTATTTGATATTATTGCACAAAAATAATTTTGCGATACAAATCATATCCGATACATTAATAACATTTAACATTGAATTTAAAATGAATTAAAGGCAAGTTCAATCTATGTGTTGGTGTTTAGGTATAACAAAACTATAATCTATAATAACATTACAGGGAAGTTCAGTTCCATAACGGAAAGATTATTTGAAGGAAAATATTCATACAAAACAATCGAATGTTTATCAAGGCAAGATATTAAATCTTTGTATGTTGACGACTGGAAAAATACGCACAGCTGTTATGAGGTTTGAAAACTTTGTCGTTTAATAGCGGTTAGTAAATGGAGAATCCAAATTCAAATAGTATAGTGAGAATAATCGGATGGAAACGTAGCGTGAGGCAATTTTAGTGGATTGTAACAATAAATTTTAATATTTAATTAGATAATATTTAAGGAAAATTTTTAATTAATTCCAATTAATTAATATTATATGATATTGATTATTAAATAAAATTAGTGTAATTGGTTCAATTTTTTTTTTCAAATATGTCTGTCCAGCTATTGAAAATTTTAGTAAGTTTTAGGAAAAATAAGCAATCTAGGGGTTACGGGGACTATAAGAAATATGACTATTGAAGGTGAATGGATGAGAAACTACTACGCGCTGTACATGTTAATAAAAAAAAATTGACAACTAATAAATCTGCGACTATACGAAAAATGTGTCTGTTAATGATGGATAAAAAAAAACTATTACAAGCCACTTATGATAATCACAAATGACACTAAGGAATCAGAGACCATAATACACCGTGTTCAAGCATTCTTCCAGGCTATCCATTACAATAAAGGGTTGGGGGTCCACCATACAACAGGTGGTTTCTTCCACAAAGTTTTTATGTTTGTTGGGAGCATAAAACATTCATTCGTGAATGAATTTTGATGACACTTTGGAAAAAGATGCAAACATGTATGACAAAGAACTGATTAGTTTTTGAGCGATAGTGAACAAAGTGGTGGGGGGTCCCTGGAGCACCTGTTTTTTGAAAGCTCTATAACTTCTGTACCTGATAAGCGAATTGGATGGAACTTGGTACATCAGTATGTAGTACGGTTTAAAATAGTTCTGCATCCCAACTTCCGGTTTTTTACTTCCGGTAAAAAAATTTGTTTGTACTTTTTTGAAGTTTTTTCAGTGTCTTTATGCACACTACAGCCTACAATAATGAAGTGTAGTCTGATTTATTTCACCAATTATTAATTGTATTTTCGGGTGGTACGGGATTTCTATTACGGTGAATTAGATATAGAAGTAGTACATCTTTATTATAGTGTTTATTTTATTTAATAGTTGTTATTACAGATTATATCTTGCTTCGAATTTTCGACAGTTTTGGCCGTCATTTTCAAGAAGTTAAGAACTAGACATGTTAAAAATAAATCTGTAGGTGTTAGGTAAACTACACCAAGTCACATTTTTAAAATTTTACAGGAAAGCCAAAAAACTGTTTGAAAATGGACTATTTACTATGGACTTGGACTATTTAAAATTGTTCTATCTCGAAAACTACACTAGTTAGGACTCAGTGATTTTAACCTCTCGGTAGAGAACAAAATCCTGATTCTAACAGTATAAAAAAACGTATTTTGAAAAAATTGGACTTGGTGTAGTTTACCTCCCACTTACAGAAATAATAATGTAAAAATAGAGACAATTATACTAGAATAAAAACAATAAATTAACTTACATGTGTTGATAACTTTTAGATTACATATATAATTTTAGAAAACTAAGGTGTAAAAATTTGAAATTAAATTGCTATTGTTTCATTATCTTACAGTTACATTGTATCTGCATATGCACGTCACTATTATTATTATAAATTATTTATTGAACAATACAGGAGACAATGGTTACACTATAAGTTATAAAACAAGTTAAAATATTAAAACTTATGAACTGTAATGGAAATGACTAGAAAAATTTATGTAAATCCACAACTTAAACATATTAAAAACTTAAAATTTATGATTGATTAATCTTATCACAGTTAAGAGAATGTACTAAACGTTAAACAATTAGAATAGAACGAAAACGACAAATTATATTAATATTAAATTATATATAATGAACGTAACTTATGTGTGAGTGTTATTGGTATTGTAATGAGAGGGAAAACGTTTGTGTATTAAGTTTAATGTTTAATGAAGTCAAGGTAACTCTTTGAGATTCCCGCTGTGTCTGATTTTTTGTTGATTGAATTTCCATACGATAAGATGAATAACGCTTCCTTGGTAATTCGTTTTGAGTGGTTAGTTTCTAAGCATAAGATTTTTGGGTTAGCTAGATCAAAAGAATGTGAATTGTTGGAAACGTGATATGCCAAAGCAGTAGTGTAATTTCTTTTTGGAGTAATATCTGAAGGGTTAGGAGTTATTGTGGTAGGGGTTACACAGATAGGAGGAAGGTTCGAATTTACACAGATAGGGAGTAAGTTAGGATTGTTTTGTGTGGGGATAGGTAGAAAAGGTGTTATTGTACTTGTAGGGGATACCGAAGAAGTTGTTAATGGGAAAGAGTCTCTAATATCAGGGACTGTAGACGGCGATCTTGAGATTTTTTTTTTTTTTTTTAAGGCGTTCATGCTCCGTGTAGGAGCGTTGCCAGGTTAATCAGCTTTGAATATTCACCACGGTCATTCGCAACAGCGACATAATTACCATGGCAGCCGATTTTTTTAAGGGCGTTTATTACGTCAGTCTCCCATTGTAGTCGTGGTCTACCTCGCGGTCTACCACTCCCTGGGGTACTAATGTACATTTTTCTAATCATTCCAGACTGTGAATCGGCTCGTAGAACATGCCCAAACCAAGCAATCCTATTAGAACGGATACAACCTATTATATCAGGACCCTCAAGAAGGTCTTTGATCTCAAAGTTATACCGGGTTCTATACTCTCCATCGTCTATCTTAAGTGAACCAAAAATGTAGCGTAGGATCTTACGCTCAAATACAGATAAATGCGATTCGTCCTTTTGTGTAAGGGTCCACGTTTGTGACCCATACATTACAACCGGTCTAATCAATGTCTTGTATAACTTGAGCTTGGTGTTAGTTGATACATACGGTGATCCAAGGAGAGGTTTAATTGAGTAGAAAGCTCGATTACCTGCAGCGATTCGAGCTTTAATATCTGTAAGTATGCTGTTGTTTGAGTCAAGCATTGATCCCAAATATTTAAAAGATTCAACTCCCTTAATTCGTTCATCGCCGCACATCAAATCTTTCTTCTCAGCCTCTCTTGAAACATTCATATGTTTGGTTTTATTGTAGTTAATTTGCAGACCAATTTTCCTAGCACCACTCTCAAGCGACTTGAAAGTCTCACTCATAACAGCTTCACTTCGGCCGAGGATGACAACATCATCAGCGTAAGCAATCATCTGTACTGAGTTTATTGACAAGATATTGTTATTAGTCGGTAGTTTCTTTTGACGGCACACATATTCCAAAGCTAGATTAAAAAGTATAGGAGAGATAGCATCACCTTGTCTTAAACCGGAGTTGACTTTAAAAAAGTTTGATATTTCGTTCTCTACTCGTACACAGCATTGAGAGTTCTGTACTGTCATTTTGCATAGTGATACCAGTTTACCAGGAATTCCCATTGACACCAGAGCAGACCATGGAGTATCTCGCTCGAGAGAGTCGTAGACCTGCCTGAAATCAATGAAAAGTTGGTGCACAGGTATGTTGTACTCTCGACACTTTTCCAAAATCATCCTGGTGATACCTCGAACCCGCCGGAAACCACACTGATATTCTCCAAACAGTTGTTCAGCAAAAGGATTGATTTTGGATAGCCAGGCTGTGTCAGGCAGGTGTCAGGCTAACATATTTTTTGTAAATTTGGACAAAAATCGTGTTGCCAATAAAAAAAAAGCGTTTTGGAGTGAAAACACGATGTCAGGCGGGAGAAATGGTGTCAGGCCGGTGAAATGTGTTTCGGCAGCCTGACACCGAAACTACGTTTAAAAGGCCAGCCTGACAGCAGATTTCGAATCAGCGTCGCGAGTTCTTCTAGACGCACCATTCAAAAAACCAGCCTGGCATATATGTCAGGCTGGAGAAATAGACATTGTTTTTATGACGTAAATGTAATTGGACATGAAATTGGGCTTGGAATTTTGAAAAAAGTTTGTACTTTTGATTTTATAATAATTTTTGCAATATTTTTAGAATTTTGGAAAAAGTTTGGATTTTTAAGAATTTTTGGAATATCATTGAAATTTAGAAAAAGTTTAAATATTTGATTTTATTCTAATTTTTGGAATATTTACGGAATTTTGAAAAAGTTTAAATACTTGATTTTGTTATAATTTTTGCAATATTTTCAGAATTTTTGAAAATAGTTTAATCTTTGATTTAGTAATATTTTTTGGAATATTTTTAGAATTTTGAAAAAAGTTTGATTTTATTTAATTTTTACAATATTTTTTGAATTTGAAAGAAATATGAATTTGTGATTTTGTAATATTTTCTCGAAACGGTAAATGGAGAGGTTTTTGAGTAGTTTGCTAAGTGTATCATCTTTTCACTAAATTATTTTAATTTACGACCTCGTATAATTTTCCGGCAATTTTCCGTATTGATGTTTTGTGTTAGTTATAAATTTCTAAACAGAGATAAAAAAATACTTGTACTTGTACATTAACAAAGAGTTATGTTTGATACACATCACAGTCCAAAATTAAAAACCATGTCTTCATAAAAGTTTTTTGCCGAAAACTATATCAAAATCCTTAGCCCACACCGAAGTCTTGATATCTCAGAGCTTGAGATTTCAGCCCCTCCATATTTGATTATTGTGATATCAAAGTGTTTCTTGATATTGTAAACTCATCTTAAATTAAAAGTGTTATAGGCCAAGCAAACTATAAAATTAGTTTGCTGTCAAAACATTACAATCAACTATTTATTTGGATTAAGTGACCATCTATTGCCTTCTATTCAACAGATAAATCTTTCTAATATAACAAATAATTAAAAGATTCATAAAATTTGACATATTTATAGTCTCAATAAACTAATGACTGTTAACTGCTTCAAACAAATTCTCATAACATAATCACATTCTCATTCATAAATCCTTTCCATAAATTTTAACCAAAGTATCAAAATGAAAACAAATCGCTCGTAAAGAAAACAAAAGTAATAAAATTACAGAAGATCGGAGCATTAGACACAACAATACTCGTATACGGGGAGTTTCGAAAAAAAATCACAAACATGTATAAACCGTCTAATAGACAGACAGCAAATAACCAAATTGTTAGATCCCGTCTCATCTCTTACTCCAACCTCCAACCACCAACAAACATATTATATCAATTTTGAGATACAACAACAACGGAAAATGAAAATCGAAATATTTTCTAATTTTATTTTATTTTCATTTCTTTGTAGAAAAGATAACATTAAATAAGGAAAAAAAATTTATTAGAAAAAATAATAAGACGCCAGTGAATTTTTTCCCCGAACTGTTCGCGATAGATTTAGTTTGTTCGATAAGAGAAAAAAAAAACAAACAAAGATATATAAAATTGAATTGAATTATATATGAAATTTAATTCTATTACTATTGAGGCACTATATGAATTGTAAAAGCACATAATGTAAGGATGAGAAAGACTAACAAAAGCTGTACATTCTAGTAACATTTCAAGACTGACGAAAGAATATATTCTGATTTTTTGACAGATTGTCGGTTGTAAATAATAAATTCAAATATTTTTGTTAGATCTAGATTTTAACATAAAATTTGCGTGCAAATAAGATTTATTTTATGACTTAATTAAAATTATTATTGTTTTTTTAAAACCATTTCCTACAATAAAATTTATGAATGTTTATTGAAATAAAATTCAAATTTTATTTTGTTGCTTCGTTGAAAGCTATAAAAACATATTTTCTATTTGCCAATTTATGTCACATTATGACATGCAAATTTTGATATGCACTAAATATATTTCACTACACAAACTACTCTACTTTCTGACGAATAATAAAAAATTACATTTATATGAAGACAGAATAAGTTGTCAAAACTTTGTCTTGAGTGGCTATTTTAATATTTTTGCTGCATTTTATGTTTTTTTTTTAATACTATTTTTAGCAGCAACATTTTTTTACAGTAATTTTTTTCTGTTACTCATTTGCTAAATAATGAGAATGTCGAGCTTTAAAAAATATGATGTGCTGTTGGCAAAAGTTTATTTTAAGAGATGTGATGAGTTCTTTTGTTGCAGAATTAATTATAGATCAATTTTGTCTGAGACTTCTACGTTTTATTTAAAAAATCAAACAACACTTTAAGTTTAAAGTCATTTTAATACCTTGGTCAATTACTTTGCAAATATGTGTCAGTTATCTTAGACTACCGTATGTTTCGGTTTTTTCTTAAACTGAAGGTAGGTAATATATAGATCAACCCACAAACATATATCGCAGCCTATACACAAACTGAGAAATTGAAACTTACAAGAAAAATAAAAGAGGGCTTACAAATGATACAAGTTGATGTTTAGATTCTAATTTATGCTAATTTGAATAACAACAACTTTCTTATACGCATCTCTTATGGTATGTTCAAGGAGGTCCACAGTAGCTTTAATTACTTGAAAGTGTTATTTTTAATCTGAAATAGTTTGATAAAATACTTATTTGATGTCTGGAATTTTTATGTTAAGATAAGAATACTGTAGTAATTTAGTCATTATATTTTATTTTATGTGAATTACGTTTTTGAAGATAAAAACTTTTTTTATTGAAATAATACTTGAACGGTCATTAGTCGGCTATTAAAAGATAAGATTTATAATCTACTTTACTTTCTTTAGGTAGCAATTTCAAAACAATACTTTTGTTTCGTAGTTATCTATATATAAATGTGTAAGCACTATTTTTGTGGTACCATTTCAAAATATTTGCCCCACTCTGAAATAATGTGTTATAGTTATTTTGATAGAAGGTCTTTTTACAATTTCCATTTACAATTCCTAGTACATAGAGATATTGATCCAATATATCAATCGATGTTACTTATTTTCTAATTGATATCATTATCGACTTTCATGCTCCAATCGTGTATATATCAAATAACTTTAGATTTGATATGTAACATTTTTATTTTGTTTAATATGTGTTAAAAACAAATCTTTTTTACGATGCTGGTGTCGTATAAAAAGTAACTTAAACCTCAGGGGTCGCTGATCTGATTAGGCCATGATACGGGGCTAGGCGAAGCCGAGGTACCTGATATATAGTGGGCTCCGGCCTGCTTTTGCAAACCGTAAGCCTGTTGTCATGCCTAGTGTGTACCGGCTGGTACACACTAGGTATGAGTCAGGTTCAGTAAAACCTTGAAAGTGCAAAACTTCTGGGCTCCTTTCAACCCCATTTATATATAAACTTCTAGCAGGTATAAACGAAGGCCTGTTAATTACCTATATTGCGTGAAACATGAAAAAATAATTATCTAGCCTTAAACATTTTTGAAAAATTTCGTTTTCACCTATTTAACTATTTCTTACATCCTGTCATGAAATATTGGCCTATGTCATATTTTATTATATGATAAGATTTATTGTTTAGTTACCCATTTTTAGGCAAATTGCAGGGGATATCATTAGCCAAGATGATATCTTAGAGGGCTGGCGGACGAACTTTAATTAGTCAACGGCAGCACTTTCTGTCTTAGCTAGGCGGCGTTCCGTAGTAGTACTGCTCATTAGCTCTTCCGAGGAATCAGACCAACTTACTATTATGTGTGGGCTTTGTGTCTCGATTGATGTGGTGGGCAGTGTGTCTGGGGTGCGCTGCATCAGCTGGATTATTGGCAATTAGTTTTATTTTCTGCAAATTTCTCACAATCATGAAATATTGGCGTACATCATATTTTATTGTATGATAAGATTTTATGGTTAGTTATCCATTCTTTAATAAAACATAAAAACAAAATAAACCTTTTGATACATATATGGTAGTACAACAGAAAAGATATAAGTCTGCAAGTGGTAAAGCAAATTTGCGCAATCCACCCGCCCATAAAGCGGCACGTCCACGGAATTTGCAAGGACAACACATATATGAATCAATAAAAAATTTTAAAATACATGTTTTAAACAGCTGCGAATTGAACGCTAACCATGACCACGTGCAACATCATCTTGAGCACGACAAACCAAACATTCAATTCCTTACAGAAACACAAGTTTTTGAAAATTTTCTCTTTATAGAATCGTTTAATTCCAAATATGGGCTTGAATCAGCTTTCAAACTCCATCAGGGCGTATGCGCATTCATTCATGAGAGTGATGCGTATACACGCCTTCCAAATTTTGAACTACACGGTGATGGCTTCAATACAATGGTTTTAAAGATTTGTCTTCCAGAAATGACTTTTTTTACAATAGCTTTATACCGGTCCCTCAACAAACGTAACCCAAGCTTTTTTAATATACTGACAAAAATTGTTGACGAGATTAGAGCAAAGTCCCTGTTAATGCTGGACATTTTTGTTCACCTGCAAATATAATAATTTATTTCAAACTTACAATGTCTGCGATCCTTCGTGGACATATTTCGGCTGTTAACGTTTTCATCAATTGGAATCATGCACTGTAAGAAAAAAGAAAGCTATTAATTATTTTATTATTTGTTTTTTGATCAAGCATTTTTTACCTTGTTTTTGAAATAATGTTATTGTTAAGAAATGTCATTTTGACATTGAGCCTTCAGCGGTTGAGTACGCGTTTTCACCACTGAGCACAATTTGGCATTGTTGTGTCGATAATACAGTTTTTAGCTCTAATGATTGCAGTGTTGGAAATGGGTGGCTCTGCCGGCACACAAAGGTGTGATTTTGGAGCCTATATTACGTTAAAGTTTAGGCTTGTTGATTCTCTTCTTCGTTAGTGATTCTGAAGTGATGGTTCTTTTTGAATTTATTTGTTAAAACTAATGTAAATTTTTTATAATTAATTCAAAGTTAAAAATAAATCGATAATTTAAAAGAAAGAATTGAATAATTAGTGTAGCATTTTTATGTGTATTTTGGTGCTGTTGTTTTTCTTCGATTGCCTGTCATGAGCATGATGAATATGCTTTGTGTACGACCGCCATGTTGAATATGGAGAAAATTTTGCTGCTGTTGATGAAAATACATTAAATTACCACGTTTTGGTGATCGGCATTTCTACCATATGCCTAATTAGGCGATGTGTCATCATGATATACGTCTTTTCAATCCATTAATTCACTATTTTTGCCGTTTTAGGCAAGAAGCATTACACTGATTCTCAGAAAATATTAGCTGGTATCCTGATTCATTATTCAAGTCTGTCATCGATCGTCAAGTCAGTAATATTATTAGTCATCGCACGTCTTGTAGGCGTAATTTATGTGAGGTGCCATACAAGGGTGCACTATGTATTGATCCATCATTTTGTATATTGAGATATCAACTATACTGATTCATCATTCAAGTTTGTCATCGATCGTCAATTCAGTAATATTATTTGTCATCGCACGTCTTGTTAGGCGTAATCTATGTGGAGGCACCATACAAGGGTGCACTTTGCATTGATCCATCATTTTTTATATCGAGGTATCAGCTTAATCTGATTCATCGTTCAAGTTTGTCATCGATCATCGATTTCAGTAGCACTATTTGTCGCCGCACGTCTTATTAGGCGTCGTTTATGGTGCAGTGATATTGCTTCGTCATCATTTTACACTGGAAATATATATATATTAAGCCACCAATCAAGCTCATCATCGATCATTAAATCGGTAGCAGTATTTTGTCATCGCAAGTCTTGTTAGGCTACCTACATACAAATCCATCGATCATTTTAAATTAAAGAAACGATAAACTGATAGCTCTCTGGCTCTTCACTTGATGTCATCGAAATAATTATTACAGTCCACTACCAAGCCAGAGGCGCCATCAGTCCCCAAATTGTGAAGTTTTTGTAACCGGTGACTTCAACGTCCACCACAAATCCTGGTTGGAATTCTCCAAATCGACCGACGAGGTGGACAATAGTGGTAAACTGGCAGACTTTTTTGCCGCTTCTCAGGGCCTATTCCAAATTGTTAAAAGCCCAACTTTCACTCCCCGTAATGGCGGTGATAATAGTTTTTATTTAGATCTCCATCTTACTACAATGCAAGATATTAAGTTGCGATCAAAATCTCCAATAACCGGCAACTATGGATGAACGTCTTGAAAGAATAGAGCAACAAATACAACAACTGACTCAAATACGTCGACCAAAGTCAAGAAATCGATTATATCGTGCTACGTCCGATTTTCGATCACCATCCGGTTACCGCTTACATCCACGATCCAGCTCAAGGAATAAGTCGTTAAGTTACTACCATCAAACTTTCGGAGCTATATCGCGTAAGTGCAGAGCTCCATACACTTTTGACCTGTCTTCATCTAAGCTGCAACGGATATAGAACAAACTTCTAATCCTAAAAACTTATAAATGTTGAGGTTGGAACGGCTGTGGTCAACATCAATCAGTCCAGCCCCCTATTCGTTTTCGATAAAATGAATCGTCAGACGTTTTTAGTAGACACGGGCGCAGACCTTTCGGTGCTCCCATTCAAACTATGTTTATCAACTATCTCTCATTCAAAATCAAAGATCTAGTCTTATCAGCTGCCAACCGCACAATAAATAATACCTACGGAACAAAACTCCCAAAGGTAGACATTGCGCTGAAACGAACATTCACACACGCTTTTATACTAGCGCAAGTGAATCGTCCAATCATTGGCGCTGATTTACTCAGTAAATTTGGCTTTTTAGTCGATCTTAAACAAAAACGGCTGATTGATTCAGCTACTCAGCTGTAAATCAATGCCACAATGGTTAACGTAGATACGTCTACTCCCATTCATTTTACAATCGATATCGAGACCACGGCCTGCTACTAAAGAAGTTTCTTTCCCAAACAGCAGAGCCGAACTACAATTTACCAGTCAAACATAACGTGGTGCATCATATTGTTACCACTGGTCACTTGCCTGTGTCAATACCACGCAGACTAGATCCGATTCGTCAAAAAGCTGCGTTCACAGAATTTCAACACATGAAATTAGAATTTGTTGTATTTCTTTTTCTTCAGTTTCTTGTCCGCTTTACATGGTCCAAAAGAATGATCTCGACTTGAGACCGTGTGGAGATTATCGCAGGTTAAACGCAGTCACGATGCCTGATCGCTATCCGATACCGCACATACAAAATTTTTCGATGAATTTGTATGATTGAAAATCTTCTCTAAAACTGACCTTGTTAGGTTATTATCTCATTCCTGTTGCAAATGAAGATATCCACAAAACGGCTATCACAACTCCATTTGACTTCTTCGAATTCACTCAAATGTTATTCGGTTTACGCAATGCCGCGTAAACTCTTTCAGAAACTTAGCAAGTTTGGCGTTCACATAAAGAGTTCAAAATGCGTTTTGGGCGTAAGCTCTCTAGAATTCCTCAGCCGCACGATCACCCCTATTGGTATTCTGCCTTCTCAAGAACGAATTAATACCATTACGGAATTCTCAGCACCAACATCCATCAAACGTATTCAGCAATTCGTAGGTATGATAAATTATTATCATCCATGCATACCGAAACTAGCTGAAATACTAGCTCCAATTCATACACACTTGGCCGCTTTGCTAAAAAATCCCAAGACTCACTAAAAATTTCACTTGGGCAAACGCATCTTAATTCGCATTCACCAAGCTAAAAACTGAATATATTATAGTCGGCACTAAGTCAGTACACCGGGTTAAACATCAAAACAGCCTCAGGAATGGACAAGATTCCACCCATTATTTTAAAAACCTTTTCCAAAGAACTTGCACCAACTTTAACTAAAATATTCTACCAATCCTACAAATCTGGTATATTTCCCTCGTGCTGGAAGTTGGCAAATGTCCGATATCTCAAATTATAGGTCAATAGCTTTACTATCGGTCCTATCCAAAGTTAAATCATTAAATAGCCGACAACCAATACGCTTTTCGAAATAAAAGATCAACTACCGATCTATGAAACTATGTAGCACATTTAGAACAGCATATTTGAGAAAGGTGGTGAAACATACGTTATCGCTTTAGACATCTCCAAGGCATTCGATCGAGTCTGGCATGCCAACTTAATCAACAAGCTCGTTGCGTGTGGTTTTCATCCCAATGTTGTGAAGCTGATTCAAAATTTTTTATCCAACCGATACATTTCGGTCTCTTTAGACGATTTTCGTCTGAGTCTAAACTAAATAACGCTGGTGTACTTCAAGGCTCAGTATTGTCCCCAGCCCTATTTTTGATTTATATCAATGAACTGTTGAAAATCACCAGCAACCCAATTAATAGTGTTGCAGATGATTGTACTCTGCACAAGTCGTTCGAGTCCCTTCCTTTCAAAAGTAAAATGCGCAAACGCATTAGTCCCGTCCGGAGAGAGACTGCAATAAAGATCGAGTTCCCCAAAGATATTTTATTCAGTATGTGTGATAAACCAATAGGTGAATGTAAAAAAATTCGTTTATTGCGTGTCACAGTTTCAAATTACTTACTCTCGAACGATTATGTAATGGCGATGGCAAAAAGCGCGACCAGAAAACTCGGCCCCCTAAATAGATGCAAAAAAATTTTCACTCCATACTAATTGCTCCCTGTTTATAAGTCTATATTCGTCCCTGCATGGAGTACTGTTGTCAAGTTTGGGGTGCTGCTTCTGTTTCCATCTTGGCTCTCCTGGCTTTTCAAAAGCGGGCTACACGAATTGTGGGTGATCTAGATTTGACATCAAAACTTGATTCTACATCGTCCTACAACGTCGTCGCACTGTTACTGACCTCGTCGTTTTTTACAAATATCGTCATCAACAGTGCTCAGATGAAATCAGCAGCATCATGCCTCAACTTATTATTACGCCCGTAACACTCGGCAATTAACTAGCGCAACCAGTCAAACGGTCGAGATCCCGTGAACTTCTTTGTCCGAACTGCATACAAACGGAATAGTTTGCCGGAATCCAAAGTCTCTGGTGGTTTCAATTCAATCCAAACGCAGAGGTTTGCAAAAAGCGTTCATCAACACCTTAGAGCGCAAGTTGTTGTGGGTCCTAGGTCTTCAAAGGTAAACTGCAAAAAAAATTGAAATAATGACAACTTCATCTCGAAGTTGGCAGTTTATTATTCACGCAAAGAAAAATTACTTGCAAACAATTTCACCGTAATTGGGACAACTACACGATAACATTTTTCTGACAACAGAATGAGGTTTATTTAAAATATAAAGTGTTATATCTAATATAATAGTAGTTGAATAAAGTTAATAACTATGTCCTTGAAAAAAATTTTCTTTGGTCTTATATCATGAATTTTTCATTTTAAAATTTAAGTATTTGAGATTAACTGAGCTATAATCTGTTTTCACACAAATATTCCGTGTGATTGTCTCAACTACATCGGTTTATAATTGTACAGTTGTGGAAGCAATTTCGTAGTTCGATTCACCATATCTGACCCAACGGTGAGATTGAGACAACTGCATTTCGATTGGAAATAGGACATGTTTTTTTCAGTGTATCCATTTGTTGTTGTGACATATATTGTAAACCCTACAACACAACTCTATATTATTATAAAAAATATTGCGACGCTGATGCATAGGCTGATTTCACCACAGCTCTGGAAACATAGTGTTCTGGATATATAATGAGCTAATTTCCATAAAATACTTTAATTAAAAGCTAACCAATATTATGGACTTCGTAGTTCTAATAATAAAAATATTAAAGCAGGCAGTACTATCCCAACAAACATAAATTCTGTTGTACGAGAAAAAGTAAAAAAAATTTTATCGGAAGTGACAAAGTGGAAGTTAGGATGCAGAACTGTTGTAAACCGTACTAAATGTGTATGTACCAAATTTCATCCAACTCGATTATCAGGTACAGAAGTTATTGAGCTTCCAAAATAACAGGTGCTTGGAGCACCCCCTACCACTTTGTTCACTATCGCTAAAAAAACTAATCAGTTTCTTGCCATACATATTTGCATCTTTTTGCAAAGTGTAATCAAAATCACTTAACGAACGAATGTTGTATGCTTCCAACAAACATTGAAACAATAAACAGGTGTTCGGGAGGACCCCACCACTTATCCCAATATTGTTCAAAAACTAGTCAATTTTTTGTCAATAAAGTCTTTATCTTTTTTCAAAGTGCTATTAAAATTTATTAATGAACGAAATCTGTATGCTCCCAACAAACTTTGAAAACAAAGTGTGAAAAGTCAGCAGTTGTATGGTAGACCCCCCGCCACTTTGATCAATGTGTCCCAAAACAAGATAATTATCTTCTTACACTAATTGAAACCTTTCCATAAGTTTTATCATAATCACTTCATTATTGTTGGCTGTAGTGTGCATAAAGATACTGAAAAAACTGAGATGTATGGTAGAACCCCCCGCCACTTTGATCAATGTGTCCCAAAAGATGATAATTCTCTTCTTACACTAATTGGAACCCTGTTCCATAAGTTTCATCATAATCACTTCATTATTGTAGGCTGTAGTGTGCATAAGGACACTGAAAAAACTTCAAAAAAGTACAAAAAAAAATTTTTCGCCGGAAGTGAAAAACCGGAAGTTGAAATGCAGAACTATTTTAAACCGTACTACATACTCATGTACCAAGTTTCATCCAATTCGCTTATCAGGTGCAGAAGTTATAGAGCTTTCAAAAAAACAGGTGCTCCAGGGACCCCCCACCACTTTGTTCACTATCGCTCAAAAACTAATCAGTTCTTTGTCATACATGTTTGCATCTTTTTCCAAAGTGTCATCAAAATTCGTTCACGAACGAATGCTGTGTGCTCCCAACAAACATTGAAAAAAGTGTGACACATTAAACAGGTGTTCGGGAGGACCCCCACCACTTATTCCAATATTATCCAAAAACTAATCAGATCTTTGTTACTTAAGTTTCCATCTTTTTTCAAAGTGTCATTAAAATAAATTATTGAATGAAGTCTGTATGCTCCCAACAAACTTAAAAAACAAAGTGTGAAAAGTCAGCATTTGTATGGTAGACCCCCCACCACTTTGATCAATGTGTCCCAAAACATGATAATTACATTTTCACACTAATTGGAACCCCATTCCATAAGTTTCATCATAATAACTTCATTATTGTAGGCTTTAGTGTGCATAAAGACACTGAAAAAACTTCAAAAAAGTACAAAAAAATTTTTTTTACCGGAAGTGAAAACCGGAAGTTGAGATGCAGTATTATTTTAAACCGTACTACATACTCATGTACCAAGTTTCATCCAATTCGCTTATCAGGTACAGAAGTTATAGAGCTTTCAAAAAAACAGGTGCTCCAGGGACCCCCCACCACTTTGTTTACTATCGCTCAAAAACTAATCAGTTTTTTGTCATACATGTTTGCGTCTTTTTCCAAAGTGTCATCAAAATTCATTCACGAATGAATGTTTTATGCTCCCAACAAACATAAAAACTTTGTGGAAAAAAACCACCTGTTGTATGGTGGACCCCCCAACCCTTTATCCAATGTGCTCCAAAAGCTGATACAATCTTTCTCATTTAAAAGCTTTTCGCAACGTTTCATGAAAATCGATCGGTAATTGTAGGCTACAGTAGGGATAAACACCTGAAAAAAAAAACTTTTTAACCGGAAGTGACAAACCGGAAGTTGGTATGCAGAAATCTTGGAAACAGTACTAAAACCTTATATACTAAGTTTCAATAAGATCATAGCCCGGAATCAGAAGTTATTCAAGATTTAAACTTAGAGGTGTTCGGGAGACCCCCCGCCATTTTGTCCAAATTTGAAATGAATCCAGATCTTCCATTTTCAAGTAAACCTGTATCATTTGCCAAAGTTTCATCAAGATCATATGCAGAAAACTCACCCACCCACCCACCCACCCATACGCATTAAATTGCCTACAAAATGAAGACCTTTGTCGTTCTAGAAAAAATTTCAAATTTTTGACCGTCACTAACGGCAAAGCGGTTGGTCAAAAATTGAGTAGATCAAAGCAAATCATATCCCTAACGGATAATTGATAATCATAGTTTATTCGTAATTCACCAACTTCTTTTTAAGTTTAGTAAAATTCAGTTTAATCAATTTTAGCAATATAATATTTTCGAAACCAAAAATTTAATAATGAAAAGCTTTCTGCATCTAAAAAAAACTTAAATCATTTTTCAATTATAGAATCAAATAAATTGCTCTATGCAATCTCTATTTTCTCAACGCTATGTAAAAGCAAAACTTGAAAAAAAAAAAGTTGAAAAATAGTTAAAGTGGATGGATTTTCTTTCATTTCTTTAGTTTAGTGTTCATTTTCAGTGTAAAGTTTTTCTTTCATTTTCATTAAACTTTAATTAGAATTTAAATTTTAGTATGTTTTTTGCAGTTTTAAAAAAAAAATGTTCATGAAGTAAAAGCGGCAATTAATTTTTGCTTTACGTTTTAATACGAAAAATTAAAATGGAAGAAGAAAAATATTGAATGTTAAGTGTGGAAAATTTATTGTTTACAACAAGTGAATGTTATGAATTTTTAATAATAATAATATATTAGTTCAGGAATTATAAATTTATAAGTATTATGTTGATTTTATTTTATGTTCAAATTTAATGAGACGCTTTTATTTAAAGAATTTTATTTAAAATTTTCCATGTTTGTGACTAATGGCATTATTCAACGTTATGCTTATCTAAGGAAATGCTGATATTTTTCATAATAGAAATCAAAAGTAAAACTGACATATAATTTTTCGTAGTCTACCGCGTCATTTGCACGGTTTATGTGTAATGGATAACTGGGCATATTAGAAACACCAATGGATCAGTAGAAGCAGGCCGCGTACCTAGCGATGTTGAGAACCCTCGAACTAGCGAGAACTAGCAAGTACTAGCTTCAACATGTGAGTTTGAGAGAGTGTACGTGCCACCCCAGCACAAAAAAACAGTGTGCGCGTATAACTTAACCAAAAACGGATCAAAGATAACAAAAAAGAACGATGGAAGAATAGACTCTGGCGACCCCGTCGACGAAGAAACCACGACCGTCATGAACACCCTATTATATTTAGTAAAGATACATATTATACAAACCATATAATTATGTTTAAAACAAATGTAAAAAAATAAATATATAAACTCACCCCAAAATTGATCCGTATCCCATTCCTCCTTAAATCAGCTGCTCATCTCCACATTCTTCCCTCACGTATCAAAAAAAAATTTTATTTTGATTTTACCAAAATAATTATGTATATGAACTCAAGTAGTACAATTTTTCACTAAATGCAATTTTTTTCTTAAATAGTTCCTATATTACAATTAGTTTATTTAAAAAAAAATAATGTTCAATTAGTTATCGGGGACAATTTAATTTTTGTAACTCAACAGCTTTCATTTAGCCACGAAAAACCAAAACAAAAGAAATACTGAAAAAACGAAACCACAATTGGTGAGGTTATGTTTTGGATACATTCAATTTTGATTTCTTTTTGAACAAAAACAAATTAAACAAATTTTACTATATATCCGATAGACATCACATAAACTAATTGATTTATTCACGTTAGGTAAATTTGGCTAATCTTAACGTAATCATCTCATTTTGAGACGAATAATTTTAATGTTTTTTCTGTAAATAATTACACGGCATTATAACAAACAAATAAAAAACATTGATTTTATTAAAATCACAGCTCATCAACATGATGATAATTTGTTCAAATGTTAATGACAATTCATCAAATTTTTAATCACAACTCCCCAACTCATCAGTAGGATTCCCGTATTTGTAATTATAAAAAACATCGAAAATGATGCGTTTGCTATCTACGTTTCGTAATATTGTATAATATTGTTGGTTGAAAACGTAGAAATCACAGTCGTAACTGATAAAAATCAATCAAAAAATCATCCTCATAACATAGGTTTAATCGTTACATTATGAAAAGTCTGAAGAACACGCTAAAGAGCAACAACTAAGTTTTATCAGATACAAACTTGTTGACACTTGCTTCACATCCAAAGTGAAATTAAGTTCAGTTATAGTTCATTAGAAGCACATCATGGAGAGCTCCGTTTCGTCATGCGGCACCTTGAAAGGGATTCCAGAAACTAAACCTTTCTACTATATTATTCAAATTATTTTTAATAACACAGTTGAATAATTTTATACCTAATGCCCAAGATTAATTTTATAGTGGAGTTTCACTTGAAGTTTTAATTTAATTTAATCGATTAATTTTGAACTTTTAGATTAAACTTTTGGACAAGCATTTTAAAAATCATCATAACTCCTTTTTAACAAATAATTATTGGAAATAAAAACACTATAGAAAATTTGACAAAATTACAAATAATCCATTTTGCGACCAGCCTAGCCAAGTCCTCTAATAAAATTAAACGCTATTTATTTAAGACTTTTTTTTAAACGAAACACGTAGAAAGAATATGTAAGGCCATAAAATATCAAAACTAATTCCCAAAATTAGATATTTTTGACGATCAAGGAATTATAAAAAGTTCCAAAAACACAACTAATTAGGCCCGAGATTACTTTCGTCACAAATCGTGGGGATGTCCCAAACCTTGAACAAATCTCAGACTGAGCCAATAATTTTTTTGTAAAGACGTAGTTTGGTTGAGTTGCATTGACAATTTACCAGTTGACAACACTGGTTCTTTTAAAGGACCATAATTTCCATATGGAGTTGCTTTACTTTTTGAGAAGTACTCATGACCAATTCACATTTCTTCATATATTGGTTTAGGTTTGTGAGCCAGGCTTTCACACAATGTGAGGGTCTTCATGCCTCAACCTCCAAGCTTATATCTAATAAAAAAATTGTCAGGTTATTGGATTATTAGAACACAGTTATTAAATAGTTTGCGTTCTAATAAAATATTAAAATATCTTTCTTATTAGATGAGGAAATAAAGCACTAAACCTAAGCAAATTGGCAGAGTAAGATGGATCGAGATGCGGTTTTTTGCATTCGATTTAGGAAGCCTTCAGGAAAGTTTGTGAACATAGCCACTTTTCGGCAAAAAACCTCTGGAGTACCTAGTGGCCAATGCGAATTATATACACCTCATCTCCTTCAACTTTCCATAAATTCAGCTCTAAATTGATCGAAGCTCGTTACTTGGTGGTTTTTTGGGTCGCTGAACACGAATATGATGTCAGCGATAACCCTCGGAGTACCTATGGCCCGAGGTGGGTATGTCTAACTCATCTTCTGGAACTTTCCATAAATTCAGCTCAAAATTGATCGAAACTCGTTACTCGGGGATTTTTGGGATCGCGGAACACGAATATGACGTCGGCAATGATCCTCAAAGTACCTACGGCCCAGGGCGGGTATGTCTCATTCATCTCGTGGAACTTTACATTAATTCAGCTAGAAATTGATCGAAGCTCATTTCTGAGGGGGGTTTTGATGCCGCTGAACACGAATATGATGTCTGCAATAACCTTCGGAGTACCTAGGGGCCAAGGCGGGTTATATACACCTCATCTCCTGGAATTTTCCATAAATACAGCTTGAAATTGATCGAAGCTCGTGACTCGTTCGTTTTTGGGGTCGCTGAACACGAATATGATGTCAGCGATAACCCTCGGAGTACCTATGGCCCGAGGTGGGTATTTCTAACTCATCTTCTGGAACTTTCCATAAATTCAGCTCAAATTGATCGAAACTCGCTACTCGGGGAGTTTTGGGGTCGCTGAACACGAATATGACGTCGGCAATGACCCTCGAAGTACCTAGGACCCAGGGCGGGTATGTCTCATTCATCTCCTGGAACTTTCCAAAATATCAGCTCGAAATTGATCGAAGCTCGTTACTCGGGGGTTTTTGGAGTCGCGCTGAACACGAATATGATGTCGACGATGACCCTCGTAGTATCTAGGGTCTAGGAAAGTTCCAGAAGATGAGTTAGGGCCCTGGGCCCTAGGTACTCCGAAAGTCATTACTAACATCACAGTCGTGTTAAGCGACCCCAAAAACTCCCAAGTAACGAGCTTCGATCAATTTCGAGTTGAACTAATGGAAAGTTCCAGGAGATGAGTTAGACATACCCGCCCTGGGCCCTAGGTCCGACTCCGAGGATCATCGACGACATCATATTCCAAAAAATCCCGAGTAACGAGCTTCCATCAATTTCGAGCTGTATTTATGGAAAGTTCCAGGAGATGAGGTGTATATAACTCGCCCTGGCCACTAGGTACTCTAAGGGTCATCGCAGACATCATTCAGCGGCCCGAAACCACCCAGTAACAATTTTCGATCAAGTTCGAGCTGAATTTATGGAAAGTTCCAGGAGATGAGTTAGACATACCCACCCTGGCCCTTAGGTACTCCGAAGGTCATTTTCGACATCATATTTGTGTTAAGCCACCCCAAAAACTCCCGAGCAACGAGCTTTGATCAATTTCGAGTTGAACTAATGGAAAGTTCCAGGAGATGAGTAAGACATACTCGCCCTGTGCCCTAGGTACTTCAAGGGTCATAGACGACATCATATTCCAAAAACCCCCGAGTAACGAGCTTCGATCAATTTCGAGCTGTATTTTTGGAAAATTTCAGGAGATGAGGTGTATATAACTCGCCCTGGCCCCTAAGTACTCCGAAGGTCATCGCAGACATCATATTCGTGTTCAGCGGCCCCCCCCCTCCCCCAGTAACGAGCTTCGATCAATTTCTAGCTGAATTAATGTAAAGTTCCAGGAGATGAGTTAGACATACCCGCCCCCTGGGCCGTAGGTACTCCGAGGATCATCGCCGACATCATATTCGTGTTCAGCGACCCCAAAAACCCCCGAGTAACGAGCGTCGATCAATTTCGAGCTGAATTTATGGAAAGATCAAATAGATGAGGTGTATATAACCCGCCCTGGCCCCTAGGTACTCCAGAGGTTTTTTCGAAAAGTGGTTATGTTCACAAACTTTTCTGACGGCTTCCCGAATCGAATGCAAAAAACCGCAACTCGATCCATCTTACTCTGCCAATTTGCTTAGGTTTGGCCTATTTTTGTGATTTTTTTCCCCGCTTATATATGAAAACTGGAAATACAATAATTCGAATTACAAAAACGTTTACCAAAGCAAAAACACACAGTCTTGTGTGATTGGCATATGTTAATACAATGTATTTTTCACAAAAACACATACATAACATACTGTCGTTTTAACCTTTAAGGTCTGTTACATACAATATCCATAATATCCCTTTTAGTTTCTGTAAAGCTCTATCCAACTTTAAAATAAATGTTTCTTTTTAAATTCCTTAAAATAATTTATGAATTCAAAGAAAAACATTTGGTGAATAAAACTTTTTCTCAACATCACGAAGCCAACATAACAAAAAAAATTAAAAATTCCAACCAACACTAAATTAAAGTACCAAAGTCCAATTTGTGGTACTTTTCCTAGTTCCTTATTTTAACTAATTTCATTTCGTATCCTTTTTTATGTTCATAACAACATTATATCAGAATGTGTTAGCAAAACTTAAAGGCAACAAAAAAAACTATGTGTACGAGCATATACATAACTTAAATGATTTATTATGACAGTATTGTTGCTTTTACTGTTTTTTGGTCTCAAAAATATAATTTTTGTATAAAGAAAAATAAAATTATTATTTTTTTATTATTTTGGTATCCCGAGAGTACCGACCAAAGCACAAAATAAAATCGGAAATGAAAAAAAAAAATTATATGTATAAATTTAAGAACGGACAGAATAATAAACCTTTCTTGTCAGTCGGTAACGTTGTGCTTGTAATTTCTTTTATATACTTGTAGTTTGTTGAATTTTTTTTTTATGGTATATAAGAGAAAACTGAGTGATTATTGTGAACAACAACTGGTCGAATCGTTATTTGTTTTGTCCTTGTGGTTGTTCCATATTTTTAGTTCATTATGATCTGGGTTGTAGTTTTTTAATTAAATATTTTTTATTGTTTAATAAAAAAATATTATTTTAATTTATCATCACGATTATTTCAAGAGCTTTGATTTATTATTTCCATTCAACAAATGTTTTTAATTATGTTTTGATTTTTAATTAAATTAATTTTTTGAATTATTTATTTGAATAACATCTGTAAATTGGATATAGTAAATAAAATAAAAAATTTCAAATCTTCATTATAAAAAAAAGCTTTTGAAGTGTTAATCTGGTTTCGAAATATGTTGACAAATATACAATTTACCAAAAATTAAATAATTTATTTTAAAAAAAATAATATTAAACTACCACCAACCATGGAAAAACTAAACGGAAATAAAATTTTTCACTCGAAGCTTTAAATATAAATTTATTTATGTTATTGTGTTTCATAACCATTTCGCATATGTGAATAGAAAACTTGAAAAATTATTTTAAAATAAAAAAAAAAAAAATTAAAATATGAAACAAATTTTCTGTTTAGTATTTCTAGAAGAAATAAAATAGGAAACGGAAACTGGAAAAACAAAAATTCGTTTAAATTTTCTTATTATGTTTGTTGTTGGTTCTGCTTTTTATTTATTTAAAATATATTTACTTTGGTGTAAAAAAGACTTGTTTGGTTTTGATACAGTTACGGAACAATAGCTGAAGGAGTTAAAGAAAATCCGGTATAATTGTTTTTTACTGTGAAGACTATATTTAGGATAAGCTTACGTGGGACACCTACTGTAGATATATACTAACTGACTAAGATGGGTATATATCAACCTTAAATTTTCTAAAATAACGCCGGGTTTACTTTCATGATTTTTACGTACCAAAAGATCTTACTGGTTTCTATTATTGTTTTTTTTTCTAGTGGCTTCGTTCTTTTAAGCCTTCTGTCAGCAACGGGCACATCCATTAGTTGGCGTATTTCAATATTTTCATGTACGCAAATACGCGTGGTGTGTTTGATTGCATATTTTTTTATTTCATCCTTCACGAACTCTATCTTTAGTTCCTTATGGATGTCTTCGTTTCCGATGTACAACGGGGCATTAACAATGCAACGCAGCACTTTGTTTTGGAACAACTGAATGATTTTGGCGTTCGTTTTCTTAGTACAACCCCATAGCTGGATACCATACGTCCACACTGGTTTCAGTATTTGACGATGCAGAAGCAGTTTATTTTGGATAGATAGTACTGAGTTTCTACCAAGTAACCAGTACATCTTTCTAAATTTCAAATTCAGTTCTTCTTTTTTTTTTAACATGTTCCTTCCATCTCAGTTTTTGTGTTGAGTTGATTTTCAGAGGTATTTGCCTTACTTTTTGGTTAGTGAATGTTAACTTAACAGGATTTTGTTTCATTCAGTTTAATTCGCCATATTTTTGTACAGTTGTGGATTTTATTAGTAGCGTATTGCAGTTTGCTAGTTGCTTCTTGTACGGTTTTCTGGTGGTCAAAATTGCGGTATCATCTGCAAAGGTTGCAATAGTTGTTTTGCTTAGGCCAGGCAAATCTCTTGTATATAGCAGGTATAGTACCGGTCCTAGGACGCTACCCGGCGGAACTCCTGCATCAACCTTTTTCAATGTTGAACAACTATCATCATATTTGACTCTAAAGTGACGGTCATCCAGGTAAGTTTTTAAAATTTCATAAACTTTATCAAAAGCTTGAGCGACATCAAGAAAGACTGCGGAGCATATCCTTTGTGCTTCAATCGTTTTTTCAATAATATTCGTGATCCTGTGCACTTGTTTGATGGTAGAGTGATTTTCTCTGAAACCAAACTGATGCGAAGGTATGAGGTTTTTATTTTCTTTTATTGGCTTAAGCCTTTTAAGAAAAAGTTTTTCAAAAATCTTCGATATCGTTGGGTGTAATGATATCGGTCTATACGAGTTTTTGTCATTTGGTGATTTATTCGGTTTTAGGATCAAAATCACTTCTGCTACTTTCTATTCCATCGGTACATACCTTAATCGGAATGCTGTATTAATGATATGAAGTATTTTGCGCATACATTTATGAGTTAGCATTTTAGCAACTTCACTGGTGATTAAATCGTAGCCTGTAATGTTACATAATCATGTAATGTTACACATGAAATTTCTTATGAATCAGTTTTGTTCGCTTTGTTCGTTTTGTTCGATCAAATGGCCTGAAGTAGTTCTCTAGTTAGTCTGCAAATAGATCAGCTTTTCCTTGAGCACTTCGGGCCCATGTTTCATCATCTTTTTTAATTGGAGGGATCTGCGCTATTGGTTTTTTGAGTCCCTTTGTTGCTTTCCAGAGTATCACCAGAAAGACTTGAGAGATATCTGTAAATAGATTCATTTTTTGCTTCTCTTAAAAAGCTGTCTTTACTTGTATGAACAGATTATTTAAAATATTTTTGTGTTCTGGAGATCGAGTTGTATGCCAAGTTTTACGTGCTTTGCGCTTTGATTTTATCAATTCTCCTTATTCCATGGGAAAGTTTGCGGTAAGAATATGATAAGGATGCGGTGCTGCAGTACTTGTCGTTGCTGCAAAATGTACAGCTTCAATCAGCCTTTCTAGTTCTGTTTCTAGCTGTTCTGGGTTTCTAATTGGTACTTGTAAATCTATTTTCTCTTCTATACACTCACGAAAAACATTCCAATTAGTGTTTTTACCTGATACAGATAAGGAGCGTGATACAGTTACGGAGAAATAGCTGAAGGAGCTAAAGAAAATTCGATATGATTGATTTTTTACTGTGAGGGCTATATTTAGGATAGTAGGGTAGGTAGGACACCTACGGTGGAAAAATGCTAACTGTCTAAGATGTGTAAAATTTGTTAAAATAACACCGGGCTTACTTGCTTGATTTTTGCATACCAAAAGATCTTTCTAGCTTTTCTTATTTTTTTTATCAAATATTTTTTAAGATTAAGTTTTATTTAGAGTTGAGCATAGATATGTTGTCTCATATCCCTTAGGTTTTGCGACAAAATGCAATAAATCGTTTTCTTTGTTGAAAAATGTTCTAAAATTACTGCAGGTTTGGCAGGTACAGCTAGCAATTTTCGTACCAAATATTATTGGAATAAGGTTTACTACATCAACTGTGAAGAGATTAATTAAAAAGTTTTTTAAGACTTATGACAATCTCCTTATTCTATGTTGATTCAAGTTTAAAATCTTTATAGTGGATATGCAATTTTTAGTTTAGTTGGAGTCAGACTTTTGATCAATATTAACATTATGAAAGTCTCGAAAAGTTTTGCTTCCATGGTTTTAATCTTAGTTGAAAATGCATTTTTTCTATTTTGCGTCTAAAATAAAGTCATTTCGATACCCGACTGCGTATCGAAATGGCCTTCATTACGATACGCAAAGTTTTGTTTTTCAAGGTTGGTCACATTGGTCATACTAACGTCAGTGAAAATTAAAACGAATAATTATATAAATAAAATTAATAAGAATATCTAGATTATTGTTAAATATTTTATTTAAATACATCTAAGCAACCGAATAACACGGACGCTTATATTTTTCATCAATTTTATTTTATTAATAATTTTTCATTAAAAAGAAAAATTATTAAGAAAGGTGCAACGATTGATCGCCTCCGGTGCACAAGGGTTAATACCAAATGATCTTTCATCCCTGGAAGCTAAACTATCATTTTTATGATCTCCTGGCTAATGCAAACTATTAACAATTTCGGTGTCTTCTACAAAAATAAATTCAAGTTCGAATTCAAGGTGTCAACCATCCAAGAAGCAATAATATTAGGATCGATTATCCGAATATGCCAAAAAAACTTTGAAGGAATTAGTAAAGAGAAGAGCATCTGTGGCGAACATTAAAACTAAAATCATTTCTCAAAACTTAAAGCTTAGCAGGCGATGATTTCGTTAACATTTAATAAAAAAACAAAAAATATATTATTATTATTCGGATTTTGTTTTTCGCAAAAAATAGTTTAGTTTTTGTAAAACGTAACATTTTTGAATTAATAATTAAAAGTACAAATTTTTAGTATGTGTGTAACAAAATCATATTTCTATATAATAATAAGATAGACAATTACTTTTACTATCAATGGTATTCTTTTAATGTGAAAATAAGTTAAAATTCATTTGTATATGTCAATTTGATATAACACTAAAAAATTTATTGTAAACAAATTTCGCTTTTAATATAATATTATATTTAAAAATCAGCAATGGATATTCGTTACTAATAATGATGAAGATGATTAATTATCAGAAGGTGACATAAAATTTAATAGAATCTGCCAAAAAAGAAATGCCTGAAATTCAAGTTATGATGGATGGCAAAGTGTTAATAGAATCGCAACGCTATTTTTCTCTACTCTGTTCTACACAACTCTACTCAGCTTTACCCTACTCTGCACTACTTTATTTGCTCTATACAATAGCGAGAATAATAAGCTATACATCTATCTGTCACGTTGTTTACATGAAAATTCAATTGATGTGGCAGTCGTACAAGAAACACATACAGCAAACGAATCACAACTGAAAAACCGTGGACATATTAAAGGATATGATCTCATTGGAGCTACATACCATCCGCATTACGGCACTGCTACTTATGTGAAATCAAGTTTTGAAAACGCGACATTGATATCTACAAGCTCAACGGAAATGATTTTTACAATCATTATCGAAATTGGCGGAACAAAAATAGTAAATATTTATAAACCTCCCAATTCATTATGGGCAACAGACCCAATTCAAACGGTAGATCATGCAGCAATATATATAGGTGACTTCAATAGTCACCACACTCAATGGAAATACTCACAGAATGATAATAATGGAAATGCGCTTGTTGAATGGTATGAGAAAAATAGTCTACATTTAGTGTTTGACGCTAAAGACCGTGTTACATTTAAATCAGCAAGATGGCAAAACGAATATAATCCAGATCTCTGCTTTGTCACGAAAAATTCAAACGGTTCACCCATCTAAGCAAGGAGAAGTGTCGAACAAGATTTTCCACATGGCCAACATCGGCCGGTCATAGTCGAACTAGGATACCAAATTCCAATTATAAAATCAACACCACGCCCACGTTGGAATTTTAATAAAACGAATTGGTAGTCATTTACCATAGATTTAGATAAAGTGACACGCTGGATACCACCAGATATTACGAATTATTCTCGATTTCTAAATGCGGTCACTTCCACTGCAAAGAAATTCATCCCTAGAGGCTTTCGAAAAATATATGTTCCTGGCTAGAACGCTGAAAGTGATCGTCTACACAAAGAATTTTTGGATTCTGGCCAATCTGAAATCGCAGAAGATTTGATTTATAGCATAAAATTTGAATCGAAAAGAAAAATGGATGAATACCGTAGAAAAGATGGATTTTCGAAAATCAAGTCGTAAAGCGTGGAGTATTCTCAGAAAGCTTGACGCGAACACAATGCCTTTCATAAATAAACCAAATATAGTCCCAAAAATCATATGAAGAAGGATTGTTGAAATGGCAAGAGCCCCATCAGATAAATCATTTTCAAAAAATACCAGACACGAACTGCGAACTATGAAACAAATCGTAGCATCAAATTCTGAATACTCACAACCATTCATCAAGCTTTCTGAGAATCGGAAATCAATACCGCCATTTCATTAATCAAATAGGCAAAGCAACTGGAATCGATGGTATATATTACGAAATGATAAAGAATTTTGGGACGAACGTGAAACGATGGCTCTGTAAGTTTTATTCAAATATCTTAGATTCTGGTATCCTGCTGGTAGAATTAAAAAAAACGAAAGTAATCGCTATTCTCAAACCCGGAAAACCGTATGATCTTCCTGAAAGCTATCTTTCCATAGCACTTATGAGCTGCTATTTGAAGCTTTTAGAAATAATGATCTACAACCGCATCAGTAATAAAATCTTCGAACACATTAACCAAGAGCAAGCTGGCTTTCGACAAGGAAGAAGCTGTAAAGATCAAGTGCTTGCACTTATTTCTTTCATTGAAAATGGATTTCAAAAACTGTTAAACACATCATGTGTCCTGATAGACCTAACAACTGCCTATGACACTGTATGGAGAGACGGACTGATCTACAAACTTACAAAAGTGATTCCTTGCCGCAAAACTTGTGCTTTCATAAACAATATGTTAAGCTATAGACTCTCAGTACATTTGGGAAATAAAATCAGCAATAAACACAAATTGTTTAACGGCTTAACACTAGAATCTGTACTGGCTCCATTACAATTCAGTCTATACATAAGCGACTTGCCCAAAACAGCATCTAGAAAATTTGGCTATGCTGATGAGAAGATGATCAGAAATTAACGGCCAGTTCATGAGGAGCATCGGCTCATGTGTTGAGAACAAGTGTACTCGGTTTAGTATACCCAACGGCAGAATAATTCGCATCTGTCTGGCTGAATAGTGCCCATACTGACAAGATTGATGTTCAATTGAATGAATCAATGCGATTAATAACAGGAACAATTCAATCAACTCCGTTGATTGCTGATGCTGACATTAACATTAATTTCCCATCAAGACTAAAATCCAGACGCTCACCATTACTAAATTCTAAATCATTCCATATAAACAACTTCACTATTAACGAAAATGGTAAGAAGACTGGAAAAATACTGCACCTACACGGAAAAAAATATTTTCTTCTATTAAAATTATTTGCATTGAATCAATAACTTTTAATGTACAAATACTCGCCCGTGTTTTCTTAGCTACCAATTCAAGATTACGTATTTAAAATCAGTGTATACATCTTTATCTTGTCTGAAAATTTTATATCTCGATTTTAAATATTTTTGTTTTAATTCAAAATCGAAACAAAAATCTTTATTTTGATACAAATCATTTAAGTTTTGAATTGAAATTCGTCTAATTTTGTTTGAAACAAAAAAAACTTAATTCAAAATCCGCATAGTTTGATTTAAAATTTCAATATTTTGAAAAAAAATTATACCTACTTTGATTATAAGCCTATCAATTTTGATTTAAAACTAGTTTGTTTTAAATCAAAATAATTAAATTTCATTTCAAAATATAACATATTTTGATTTTATTGGGGTATATTGGTATGGGTATATATTGAATTAAAATCTTTTAATTTAAAAAAAGCGTATTTTGAATTAAAACTTCCGTTAAAATATAGGTGATATGATTTGTTCTTAGTATCGTTAAATTTAACTAGGCAAAGTATGTACTGATTTTACAAATATTATAAACTTTCACAAATCTTTATTAATTGTTATGATTGAAAAATTTCAACAATTAAAAAAATTTTTTTAGTAAAATAAAAGCTGTAAAGCATCTATAAAAATGTACTCCTAATCACTACCGAGTTCTTAAATTTATCAACAAAATAGTACAAAGATATTTTACTTATAGTTTAAAGAACATTCAAGAACATTCAAAACACGCTAAGGCTAAAAGTTAAAAGTTTTAACATAAAATTTTCTGAAAGTGATGTACCAAATAAAATATAGAAAAATTGACAATAAACAATAACATTTTTAATTTGAAAGATTCAATTTTATTCTTCTAACATTTTTTTAAATTTAAATGTCGGCGGAAATTGTATTAGCTGAACATATTCGTAAATTCAATAGCGGCCACTCTATAACAATTTTACTTTTTTTCAGAGCTTGATTTGAAACTAGTTATTCTCAACTGAGAAGTTGACTCCCATTTTAATTTTATCTCTTCGAAAGGAGATCAATGTACAGCTAACCATTTTTTGTCTTCAATATATTTTCCATATGTCTGGGTATCTAGAAATGAAATGATATTAGTGTTGCCTTAAAATTTGTAAATGTTTTATGTTATATATGCAGTTTACCAGCATGATTTACTTTGAAGTCAATCTTTTTTTCATTAATTGAGTTTAGCTTTCGTTTTCTATATATCGGCTCTAATTTTCAGTTTTCTGTGTTCGCATGTTTCATTCCTGTATTTGTAAAACAGTTTACCTTGAGGACAGGACGATTATTTATGATCTTAAAAAAAAATCCTTCTTTCTTTTTAGTTTTGAAAATCATTGCGCTTCAAATTTACATGTCCCTCTATCAATTTTAAAATTATTGCATTACAAAGGAAATCTCTTGTTTTAGGGAAAACGCACTCTTTCATCGACTTAAATATTCCTTCTATTTCAACACAATTTATTATTCCCAGAATCACCTGCATAAAATATAAAAAAATTAATTGAAAGTTTCAGTAATAGTTTTTTCTTACCTGTTTATTGTTGAAACAAAAATTTTCTTTCACTGTTTCATTAGAATACATTAATGATGGTGTTGCAGGAGAATCGTCAGATGTTGTTTTAATCCATTCTAACATTGAATCTATGCCAATCGAACCACTATGCGTTAAGGCCTGTGCTTTGTAGTTCTAGAAATACCAACATAATTCGTAGATTACTTAGATTACTAGTAAAAGTATGATCCATAAACACATTCGTCTTTATTCAAAGTTATATTGATAATACTCAATGTTATATTAATGAATTTTTGTTAAAATTTTATGAGTTTATCCAATTTGACGTAAGTAAAGGATACAAAATATATGGTATTACCTACTTCTATATAAGTTTCTTACAAACAAATCGTATTAAGTTCATTCCACTTACATTTTTAGAGCACTATTCTATGAGCGCCATTCGAAATTTCATTTTAATTCCAATTTCATATACGTTTGGAAATATCCTTCCAAGATCATCCTCTGTTAGACATTTAAAACTTTCTTCGTCTAATCCAGCTCCTATAAATATATTCGTATTACGTATTTTATTTTTATGTCATACCAATTTTACTTACCTCTTAATTTATTATAAAGCAACCCATGCCCCATGAGTCCAATAATTCTTGAAATGCTGTATCATATTCTCGTATGTATAATTATATTTGCAGTGTTCTGATCAGAAGCACTTAATAACACTAGAATTAGTATTTAGCGACATTTATTGCTCTAACAAGTCAAATTGCTTTGTAATGAATAAAAATTTAAACTAAACTGAAAGCCACATATTAAATCCTTTCGATCAATCCCGTTGTTTTTTCATTCTTTTATGGTGTGATTTAAGCATTATAAGATTAAACTATAACTACAATTATGTTTTGAATATGAAACAATACAATTATGTTTTGAACTAACGTTTTGTTGTCAATGAAATCAATGTTTTGAAATTTTAGTTGATCGTCAAAATTTATTATAACTCATTCAAAATATAAAATTAATGAATTATATTTTTTGAGTTTTAAATTAATAAATATAATTGTTTTGAAATAATAATTTTTACACTGATCATAAACTTCCTAATTTAAAATACTTGTTTCTTTAGTTAGTAAACAAAAGTAACTGTTTTTCTTTTGCAAATTTTCCAGAAGATTTCTAATTTCAAAACTTATTATTTTGCATCAAAAGATCTAAATCAATAATTTATTAAATTAATGTACATAAATTCCAATCAAAATAGAATATTTTGATTTAATTTTTTTTGTCTTGCTAAATAATTTATTTATATTTTAGTTAAGAACAAATAGTTTTGAACTAGAGTATTTACTATGGATTTAAGGTTTTTTGGCAATGATTTTATATATGATAATATTAATTATAATTCTAAACAAAAATTCTTGAATCAAAACGTAAAATAAGATTTTGAAGTAAAATGTTTTCGCTTTTGAAATAAATTTTCATAAAACATTGTGAATCCAATCAAATTTGATTTGAGTTGAATTCCTGTTTTCTTAAATTAAAGCATTTTTGTTTCAAAATAATATTATGCTCTTGGTGTTTTAAATCATGGGGAAACGTTTTTTGATTTCATTCAAAAAATGTATTGAATCAAGATTTTTTATGAAAATTCAGTACTTGATTAATAATTGATAATCAAAATTTGGAAATCTTGAAAAATTGAAAATAATTATTTTCCGTGTATCCAATGGCAACCAATGAAAGAAAACAACAGAAATGAATATCCATTTGCATTCGACCTTCCAAGGAATTTATAGTGTACTTTGAACAGAATACGAACGAATCATGGGAAATACAACGATTCTTTTATAAGTGGGGCTTAATTGATTCACTTGAATGCGAATGCAATTACATAAAAAAAAACGATCAACCATATTGTCTTCGAATGCCCGTTATACTCTTACGGCGGTGATATAATTGAATTCATACAACTATCTGATAATGCTATCACCTGGATGGAACAATTGAACTTACGAATTTGAAATCTGTATTGGATAAAATAATTTGTTTTTTTGCAATCCATATTATCGTATGAATAATAATAAATACTTAATAATTAATTACTAATAAATAATTAATTAAAATAATTAGTAATAATAACAAAATTTCAAATTGACTATTTTTTAATAAAATACACATTTTTTTAAAATTTCAAGACAAAAAATGCAAAATAGAAAAAATAGTATAAAAAACTCGTTTCATAAGACGTTTAATCGCGTTTTATTGCGTGCGATAAAATCGTCGATTATGAAACTAGTTTCTTAATATACTATTTTTCAACCGTGTCAAATTTCAAATCAGAAAGCGTATTAAAACTTTAAAAAAATATTTTAAACCTCAAAGGTGAGAAATGTCCTACAGACGTATATGTATTCATTTTGAATTACTAATTTCGAACACTTCCTTATAGGAATCGAACCATTTAATACTTTTCCAACTTTGATTTGCAGATATTATTTTCTTATAAGAATCAACACATTTTTATTTTGTTTACTGTACCTTTCTTAGCCCGGCTAGCTCAGTCAGCGGAGCATTGGACTCTTGATATCGAGGTTTATGTTCGAGACCAACTTTAGCTTATTAATATAATTATCAGGACAAATGTACTCCACAGGTCTCCTCCTTTCGCCCTGTCCTGTATGATCAAGAACTCCATCAAGGAATAGACATATATTTTTTAATTTAATTTCCTCAACTTTTGACCGCATAACGTTTTATTCTCCCTTGATAATTGTTACAAATGATGGATATAATGACCAATCGAAAATTCCATGTAATATGTTTTTAGTAATATGTAACAGAATGTAATATGTAACAGAATTTCCTATACGTTGGATTTGATTTTTTATAAAAATATGAATTAAATCATTTGATTCATAAACAAAAAAAAATTGTTGATTAAACATAGTCATAAGAATCCAAGGGTTTAATGAGTCCAGTCCAGCTGAATAAATTAAAAACATTTCTTCATTATTATTTTTGGGGGTGGAGTTTTGAGAATACTTTTTTGGTTTCGTTTGTTTTTCTTAATTTAATTTGGAAAAATATGTTAGGTTTTGACTTTCGGGCATAGAAGTGGATAGTTTGAAAGCTTGATCAGGCTGTTCGCCAAAGAGTTGTACAAAGATAAAACCAAATAAAAACAAAAAGAATAAAAAAAAACAAATATGATTTTTAGTACCACAATTTAATAATCAATACAGCAATAAAATTGATCAATAACCGATCATAAAAAATACGATAGTTTTAATAAATAATTTCTTATTCTAAAAATTTCTAAAAGGCGGGGAAAATCTTAAAGTCTGTAATTGAATATGCATAAAAGTTATTTACGACAGTAAATTATGAGTTTGATTTAATGAGTTCCAGTTGAATTTTAAGTTAAGGGTTGGCAAGCGTACCATTTGCTCACACGTAAGTAATTTTTGTGTTTATTTTTTAAATTTTCTTATAAAGAAGTCGTTTGGTAGAATTTGCAATCTAACAGAGCTAACAGCAGGATCAAGTAGCGTGTGAACCGACCTGAACCTACCTGGATGGACCTTCATGAACTACCAGGTATCTAACTACAAAACCCTTCTTAAAACAGTGTATAGTGATTTTGATATCCAAAGGCATTCCAGCTAAAATTTTATCTCCAGAAATACTTCATCAATACACTAAAATTTTACCTGCACCAAAACTTAAGTCCTTTCTGTCGTTTGTTATGTGATTCAAAGCCCAAAAGAAAGTTCCTGTAAAAACTCAAGCCTTTCTGTACCAGCGTGACTTAAGTGACCGAACATTTCACAGATACAACCAAAAGGAATAAATGAAAGCAAACGTCAACCTCTTTTGGCATATTTCTTTGAAACTGACTTTATTATTTATTGGATTTTTTTTCTGGAATAAATAAACTATAACCTTGTTACTGTATTTCTTTGAAATAGAAGTAACTTAAATTTAAACCAATAAATATTTGGAATACGTTCTTTCAAAAAAATGTGTCGAACACAGAAAATGTGCACTGACATTTTTCAACATCAAATGAAAATTAAATTATAGCATTCAATTGAAGAAAATATAAATTTTCTCATGTTTTGGAAGAATAGAAAGTTGCTTTCACTTGTATCATAAATTTTAAAATTCTAAATGATTTTAAACATACGATATTTGTTTTATTATTTACCTATAAATAGGGATAATTATTTATGTGGCAGTTCCAAGGGATATGCATATTTTTCTTTTTAGAATACAAAATTATTTTTGAACAATATTGACACACACACCGAAGTGGACCTTTAAAACACAATTTCAACAAAACCTAAGTTTGTAATAATTGGATAGTTTTGGTTGTTTGAGATACTAAATCTCAATCATTCCTTGAGAGCTTGCACTCCTAGTATATGCACCAGCTTAGCTCAGCCTTTGAGTTCGAGTAACTCTCTAATACAGTTACAAAAAAAATTTCGAGTGCAATTTTGTTAAACAAACTAAAACTAAAAATAAATTAAATATCAATCATACACACTAACATAAACTAAGTGTTTATGCTTATACGTAATATACATTTTTCATATGTATAGAAATCAGCTGACCGTAGTGCTACAAGAGTAAAAATTAAATAATATAAATCAAAAACACACCCCATACCAGTGATTACCATTGCCATCCTACCTCATTCCTAAAGAAATTATTTTAGTTCATTTTAAATAAAAATAACACTGTGTGACAAATGGTAGGGGTCAGTGATCTGCTGGGGTTCTGACTACCGGGAGAAGTTATATCGGTAAAAAAAGGTATACGTGTCCCGGCGTTTCGCTGAGTCACGTCTAGGAATCGAGATATATCGATTTGAAGTTAGTATGTATCATATAGAGGAAATAGTCAAGTTTTGGGACATAACTCGAGAACGACTAGTCCTATTTTACTGAAAAAAATTCAGAAAAATTTAGAATTATAATTCCTTTAATCTATTCATACACTATTTCTTTTCACAATCAACAATTTCGCAATTATAAATAAATTTATGGAGAAAAAAAATAATTTTTTGCCTAAAAAATAAAAAAATTGTATTTTAAAAATCACGAAAAATTCAAAACGGGAAAAAGTGTCAAGTCTTATTACTTTGACGTAAAGTCACATAATCTGTGCACAAAACGAGACATAGATCATGAAAATCGATGAACGCATTTCGCTTTTATTCACAACTAAGTAAAGGTATCTCATTTTCACAAGAATATTGATTTTTCATAGAATTTTTTTTAAATATTTTTACTGGAATAAACTCCAAAATTTATTGTTTTAAATGTATTTGGACATGTGTCTATGTGTTTTTGTGCATTAATTCTATTTTTTTTTACTTTTTTATTTATTTTTTTCTATTTTTCATTTTTTTTATTTTTATTTATTTTATTTTTTTATTTTATTATTTTTAGTATACTTTTATTTTATATTTTAATATTTTGATTATATTTTATTACATTATTATTATTATTTATTATTATTATTATTATTATTGTTTATTTGTATTATTATTTATTATTATTATTATTTATTATTATTTATTACTATTATTATTATTAAATATAATTATTATTTATTATTCCTTATTTGTTATTATTATTTATTATTTATTATCATTTTCTATTGTTTATTTATTATTTATTTATTATTTTTTTATTATTTATACATTATTTGTTTATTATTTATTTATTATTAATTTATTATTTATTTTATTTATTTATTAAATTTTTTTATTTTATATTTTTATATTTTTATTATATTTTTATTTTATTATTTTTTTATTTTACCTTATTATTTTTACTTCATTTATTATTTATTTTATTTTTCTTTTCCTTTGCTTTTCTTTTGCTTTTCCCGGTGGTCAGAACCCCAGCGGATTTGGGCTGTCGCACAGTGGAATATACTTCAAGAAAAACAATAAAATAACAAAAATGAAAATGTTTATCTTCTTTTGTTTGTCAATGTTGATTGAGGTATCTCCAATGGAATCAATATCATTTATTTCATAATTCTTCTTTTGTTTCAAATCCAGAAAATCACTGATGATTTATTCTGATACCTTTCATGTTAGCATCAACTGACCAGAGCCAAATCACTAAAATGTGGGACAAAATGGAAAAATTCTTCAAAATACTAACTAATTAGAAATTCTATTGCGAGAACGTGGGACGGTCAAAACGAGCTAGCTAGATTGTGCATAAATTTACTATTTGATTACTATTTAATGCTTTTCTTTACTTTTTGTTTACTATTTAATTCTTCAAGAAATTCTTTTATTTTAATTGGACATTTCTCAACCGTTAGAAAATATCCATTAAGGTGTTTGTACATTCAAAATTCTTTCTAGTGCTGGCATTAATGCCAGCCAGCGAGTTCCATTGTATGTGACATTTGCTTGTTTGTTATATTCGACATTATTTTTGTCGCAGAAGTCCTCCAACGTCTCCTCCGTACATTCCCTGCCATTTGCATCAATTAGTATTAAATCAACAGCAGTTTTTATTGCATTATTTAACCTTTTCAATAGTCCAGAGAAACCAACCAACCTGACGAAGGAAGATCTGTGCTACCGCCCAAGGGCAGTAGCAGAGTTTCTGAATCTGGACTTGAAGCCGGAAGAATAGCACCACATTTCGTCGCTACAAAAACAATGTTGCATAATTTAAAATATGGACTGCGAATCCAATACCCAATACATTCTGTTTAAAATTCGAGTTTAGCTTACTTAAAACATTGTTCACACCTTGACGTGACACACCACTAAAACACGAATACCAAGTGTTATTAGCGCAAACTACAACTTTTTGTCAATATTAAATTTTTTCAAATTTTTCAAGAATGTATTCTGATGTTTGTTCGAATGCTCAGGTAAAGAAGAGAATTCCAACAATCTAACCTTTACTCTGTCATACTCTCTAAAATATCGAAATAGAATCGAAAAGGAGAGAACAAGAGTTATATTTCTTTCAGTTTTTCCCATTTCTAATTTCTAATTTTATAGTAGCACAAAACTTTTGTTACACAAGTAAAGACTGCAAAACAACTGAAACAATTTATTTTGATTTTACTAAATAATTAGTATCCTTTCTCTATTCTGTATTACTAGCTCTTGTCCTGTCTTTTACAAATCTATACTATTTATTATGTTTTTATGCTGCTTACTTTGTTTGTTTTAAACTTGAGAAAAAAATTATAACAATGAGAAAATTATAATTTTACTTTTGAGCTACCTAGTTAAAGTGTGTTTTAAACAGAGTTTGAAACGCTCCTTATATCACTCCTTTACTCTGTTCTTTCAGAGCACGTAAAAAAATTATAACACTCCCAAATACTGCAGGAGTGAAAATAATAAAACAATATTCTTGCTCCTAGATTGAAATAAATATTTCTTTTCTTTCAAATACTTATTTTTGCTTCAAATTTAATGCTTTCAAACGTAAAAAATATATAATTCTTGTGAATTATTTGTTTAATTATGCATATATTGTTAGAAAAATGAATATAAAGGATAACGAAAAGGTATTATTTTTTTCCAAAGGAGTGAAATCGAAAAAACAAAAGTTTTGCTCTTACGAGTAAGAACGATATTCAAATTATAAACATTTTAATTTATGAATATAATTTTAAAGGGTTGAAATGAGTGCTCGAATAAAATAAAATTGTTAGTTGTTTTTATGTTATAAAAATTTAAATGTTTATGAATTTATAAAGAGAAATCAGTCTTTTTAAGTAAAATATTTTATTTTTCCTAATATACTTTCTGTTGACTCCCCCTTCAATTTTAGTGGACTGTATTTATTGTGAAGCTTTGTTGATGATGGAGTGAGCCAACTGGATAAACTAATAGCACTACTAGTAACGGCAGTACAATTTATTACATGAATATTCGATAGTGCTGGTAATATGTTGGCACTTGATGACGATGACTGGCAATTAATCCCTTTCAAATAAACTGTTGTTGTCAGCAGCGACGTTCATATATCGGCACTGATGATAATGGTACATGACCAATAGTGACGTCAGTACTATAACAGAAATGGCGACAATGATGTATGATCAGCAGTGACTTCAATGCATCGGTAAAATAATATATAATAAATGACCAGTATTCAACGGTACTATAGCAGCAATGATGATAATGATGTATGATCAGCAGCGACGGCAATACATTGATAAAATAATATATAATATATGACCAATATTAAACGGTACTCTACAGCAATGGCGATAATGATGTGTGATCAGCAGCGACGGCAAAAAATCAATAAATAGTATGATATATGACCAGTATTTAACGGTACTATATAGCAATGGCGATGATGATGTATGATCAACAGCGACGGCAATACATCGATAAATAATATAATAAATGACCAGTATTTAACGGTACTATAGCAGCAATGATAATAATGATGTATGATCAGCAGCGACGGCAATACATCGACAAAATAATATAAAATATATAACCAATATTTAACGATACTATACAGCAATGGCGATGATGATAGAGTGATCAGCAGCGAAGGCAATACATCGATAAATAATATAATAAATGACCAGTATTTAACGGTACTATAGCAGCAATGATGATAATGATGTATGATCAGCAGCGACGGCAATACATCGATAAAATAATATATAATATATGACCAATATTTAACGGTACTATAAAGCAATGGCGATAATGATGATTAATTCATGCATTCAGCAAATACATACTGGAAAAAACTGCATGCACAGTAACGACGACGGCATCTCAACAATGATGGTTCATTCATGTATTTAATAATTGCATGATAACTGCATGCACACCAGCGATGATGAATAATGACGACAATATCACAGGAATAGATGACTAATTTATTCATTCGATAAGTAAGTGATAACTGCATGTACAATAATGATAGCAAATGACGACGACAATATCGCAGTAACAGATGAAAAATATACACACAAATATGCACCCAACAACTATATCATAACTGCATGCAAAGTAACGTTGACAATAGTACAGTCAATGATGATTCATTCATGCATTTAATACGTACATGATAACTACATTTACAATAATGATGATAAAATGATAGCAGTATCACAATACCAGATAACTTAATATATGCATTCAATAAGTGCATGTACCAAATTGCATATATAGTGACTATCAGCACCAGTTGACATGTCTTACTATGACCAATACCTTTGTCACATTCACCGCACCAACATATGAAACCAAAAATGGCATAGGATTAACTTAAATATATTTAATCACAAAAAATACCTTGAACAGAAACTGCCCAACATCCAATTTGTCACCCAACCAGAACAGCCATTTTGTTGGAAGAAAATAATAACACAATATGCACAATATTCGAGCTTTAATACAAAATTAGACTAGACTATTACAACTTAGTTACACATTTCAATATTTAATTTATAACATGATCACAAATATGAACTAATTAGTACAAAAAATAAGGCTTCAAGAGCACAAACACTAAACTATAACATCACGCGGTAGTGATATGTCAAAAAAAATATCTTTCAAACGTCAAAAAAATTTGCCCTTTTATATAATCCATCAGACACACCCAAAAGCACGGACGCGACAAACTGTCAAGAGTGGCTGAAGTGTTTGCTATTAATTTCCTTATTTCAAGGTCTTTCGTATCAATTACTTAATGTTTTGAATTGTGTTTGACAGAATTATATTGCATTTAGTTGTGAGACAAATTTCCTTTTAATTAATAATATTATTATTTTTAAAATTATATATTGCATCCATTGCTGAATGCTATTCATTGATTTAGTGACATTTTGATGAGGACATCAAAGTGTTAGCCATTTTAAAAAAGATAAGTTTTAATTTACTTTTCTATTTCATATATTTCTTACATATTTTCCGATATTTTTTAGACATTGTATTTGAGAATCAGACGGTAACGCTGATGGCATTACCACTTTTGATCTCTTGTACATACTCAGGGAAGATATTTCTATAAATAAAGAAACTTCTTCACGGAGAGATCTCTTAGAGATCGAAAGATATTTGCAAAATAAAATGCAAATTATTGAAGCGAAAAGACTGAGTTAAGTATTTCTATAAAATTTATAGTTTAAACACTTTCAGTAAAAAAAATATTGCACTGGTTTGTTCTCTCAATAGTTAAATTCAAACTGCAAGAAAAAACTATGAAGCTTTGACTGATATTTTTTTTTTTTTTTTTTTTTTTAATAAAATGTGTTGTGTAATAGGGTTTAGAATATGTGTCACAACAACACATAAATACCTTTTAAGACCTAGGTCTAGACCTGGGTCCCACAACAACTGGCGTTCTGAGGTGTAGATTAACGCTTTTTTTAAACATCTGTGGGTTGAAGCCACCTGAGACTAAGTGTTCCGGCAAACGCAGTTCGGACAAAGAAGTCTCTCTGCGATCTGCCAGTATGACAGCGCGGGATCTTTACCGTTTCACTGGTTGCGGCAGCCGATTGCCGAGTGGAACGGGGGTAAAAATAAGTTTGAGGCATGACGCCGCTGATTTCATCTGAGCACTGCTGATGACGATATTTGTAAAAAACAACGAGGTCAGCAACAGTGCGACGATGTTGTAGGGAATCAAGTTGTGATGTAATAGACATAATGTTTTTTTGATTATTTCGAAAATGCGGGCAAATGTGGTTGAAATATTTGTTTCGTGGGACGCTTCGTAGGACAGATTTCTCCGTGGGACAACGCAATGAAATGTGAGACATTTCCACGCAGCGTGGGATGTCTGGTCAGTTTATGTTAGCAATTAAATAAAATTAGTTTCAGTTCCAAATTAACATTAAGATTAAAGCATCAATTAGTCGGCAACCCACACTAAAATTCACTACTCCTGCACTAGTCTAATAGCAAAACTTAATTACAAACTGTATAATAATATTATAACTTTTATAAGTTCAAATTTCCATGCTCCATTATTCCTAATAAATCGGCGTTCTCCATTTCGAATTTCGTTAAGTAAAAGTATATTTTTTTTTTAAATCAGTTTTTCAAGTTAAAACGATCAAAACTTATTTTTTATTCGCCTATATATTAAAGTGTTACTTTATTACTGTGATTAGCGGCTTTAAAGTATCACTTTTCAGCTATTTATTTTGTCGTCATAGCTACGTCCAAAAAAGTAAAAAGCATTTGTATTTGTTTAAATTCTATGAAAAATAAATTTTTTTATCAAAGCAACCCGCAAATTCAAAATTTCATTATCCAATTAAAATAGTTGTTATCATTTGTTGTCATAGAATTTGGAAAAAATAATAAATATTTTTTCAAAGGTTACTTGTTCCACATATTTTGATTTTAAAATTTATGAAAATTTGTAATTTTAATTTAGAATAAACAACTTTTCTTAAAATATTTTGCTTGCGGCGAATAAAAAATAGTATATGATGCACGGACGTAAGCTATTTTGGACTTAATGTGGGTGCAAATCTCGGCTAGCGCCTCGATTTGCAAACTCCACATCCGTCCAAAATCTTTAGCTTTACGTCCTAGCATCATAATGTACTATTTTATTCGCCTGCATATTAAGGTGTTACTTTATTACTGTGATTTGCGGCTTTAAAGTATCAATTTTCAACTATTTATTTTGTTGTCATAGCTACGTCCAAAAAAGCATTTGTATTTGTTTAAATTCTATGAAAAATAAAATTTTTTATCAAAGCAACCCTTAAATTCAAAATTTCATTATCCAATTAAAATAGTTGTTATCATTTGTTGTCATAGCTACACAATAATTTGGAAAAAATAATAAATATTTTGTCAAAGGTTACTTGTCCCACATATTTTTATTTTAAAATTTATGAAAATTTATAATTTTAATTTAGAATAAACAACTTTTCTTAAAATATTTTGCTTTCGGCGAATAAAAAATAGTATATGATGCACGGACGTAAGCTATTTTGGACTTAATGTGGGTGCAAATCTCGGCTAGCGCCTCGATTTGCAAACTCCACATCCGCCCAAAATCTTAAGCTTTACGTCCTAGCATTATAATGTACTATATTATCAGTCTTTTAGCTATTCAAATAAATCCATAAACATATTTCAACCAATATTATGGTCTTCAAGAATTTAGTTTAAAGAAAAAAATAACATTACACACAATTATTATAATAGTAAAAATTAATTTTGATATTAGAAATTATAGAAATTATATTTGAAACCTTAAAATATAAGTAAACACTTAAAACATTTTTTTTCTATTTTGCGTCTAAAATAAAGTCATTTCGACACCCAAATGCGTATCGAAATGGCTTTCATTACGATACGCAAAAGTTTTGTCTTTCAAGGTTGGCCACAATGGTCATACAAACGTCAGTGAACATTAAAACGAATAATTATGTAAATAAAATTAATCAGAATATCTAAATTAGTGTTAAATATTTTAATTAATTACAATAATTAGTAATAATAACAAAATTTCAAATTGATTATTTTTAATAAAATACACATTTTTTAAAATTTCAAGACAAAAAATGCAAAATAGAAAAAATAGTATAAAAAACTCGTTTCATAAGACGTTTTATCGCACTTATCCTTTAGAAAACTCCCCGCTGCGCGGGTCGTTTTCTAAACAGATTGCGTGCGATAAAATCGTCGATTATGAAACTAGTTTCTTAATATACTATTTTATAATTCATTAAACTATTCCACAAAATTTATCAACTTTTGTGTTCTACATTTTTCACGAACTCCCCGTTTTTTTCTGTTTTTCTTTACATTTTTTTTCGCCAACTATTTTCTTAATTTTTCTTTTCATAAACTACGGCAACTTGGTCTAATAATGTAGTTTTTTTTAAAGAAGTTACAATTGCAGCTGAATCATTACAAGTTGACTATGATAATAGTAGATTTGTGTACAGGCGTGAGAAACAGGCCTTTCCAAACACGAAACGCATTTTAATTTATACAAATTTTCTACAAAAATTATTTAACACTACATAACAAAACTAAATAAATTATATAGTTTGATCAAACTTATTTTACTTCTCCTATATTTAAAGCTTCCTCAATGGTATCGGGCAACTTTTTGTTCAATGTTTCTGGAAGAAGTATACATAAAAATCCAGCTATGAATCCCATACCACAAAATAAATATATTGATAGATTTTCAACTAATGTTTCAAGATATGGAGTTTGTGGAGCAAAAATTGACCCAATTCTACCAGCACCTGTGCAAAATGCAACAAGTGTGTGTCTTAAACTAGTTGGAAATACTTCAGAGTTATATATATAAGTTGTGGAAAATGCAATGGATATGAAAAAAATTCCAAGTATAAATAATGTTAATTTTAGCCAAGATATATGTTTCACAAAACTATAGATGAATAGTACAAGGGCACTGTTCAAAAAACCGCCCATCATCAACTTTTTTCTTGCTATTTTGTGTGAAAACATCGCAACACCAATATTTGCGAATATGTCTGCAAGTTGAACAACAATATAATTTACAAACTTATTTCCTCCAATTTTTATTGAAATCAACGACAATCCGGAGGACACAAATGTGTTTGTTATAAAACAAAATGAACAAATTGCAACTCGTTGTATCATTTTAGGATATTTCAACAGAAGCTTCAGTCCGTAGGTTTCTTTAACGTTTTCATATTTTGTTGTTTGTGTTTCTGAATAAGCAATTATATCTTGAGCTCGGTTTGTCAAAATATCTTGTAGTTCTGGTTTTAGTTCAACTTTATTTACTTTCGCAATTTTCAATAAAATTTTTGATGCCTCCTGATGTCGGTTTTTTGTAATGAGCCATCTTACACTTTCAGGAAAGGTCCAAAATGCAATAATAATCAAATATGTAAATGAAAGATTCACTCGAAGTAAATTTCTCCAGTTTTGTAGTAACATTGCGGATAAAGCAACCATAAGTTTTCCAGAAGCTGAAGCTGCTACCAAAGCTGCTCCCCCTTTCCCACGATGCTTAGGAACTAAAATCTCGATGCCTGAAATATAGGAAAATTAGTTTCAAAAAAATTACCTTTCCAATACAAATTAAGAAAAAGTCGCAGTTAATTAATAGACCAAGGTCGATAATTTTTGAAAACAAAAAAATAATAGTAGGATGAAACCCATTAAAAAAGGAGGAGAATGTTATAAAAATGAAAGGAAAAATAATTTACGGGTGATCTGTGGTCGGGAAGGGGAAGTGGTGAATTTTTAAGGGTAAAAACGGTTTATTTCGATTTCCGGCAAAACTAAAAGTCCTGTGGAAAAAAGTTATATGGCAAAGTTGTAGGTAATAAAAAAACTAAAACGTTGAAATCTTTCCTTTCCGATGGTGAAAAAAAAATATAATACTATAGTAAATCTTCTCAGAAAATGCAAAAAATTAATTGAATTTTCGATTGAAAATTAAGGTGCTTTTTCGATATTAATTCAAAATAAGGTGAAAAAATAAATATTTCAAATCAAATAAATTACAGTGTATTTGGAACATAAAAAGGTGAGTTTTCACCAAATTTCGTAAAAAAAAAATATTTTGTAAAAGTTAAACATAAATAACCAAAAACCTGGTTTTTTTAATTTTTCACATAAATTTTGAAGTTATATGAAAAAAATGTCCATCCAAAAGTTTTAGATCTTTTTATTACCTACAACTTTGCCATATAACTTTTTTCCATAGGACTTTTAGTTTTAGCGGAAATCGAGATAAACCGATTTTTACCCTTAAAAACTCACCCCTTCCTCTTCCCGACCTCAGATCGCCGGTAAATTATTTTTCCTTTTATTTTTATAATATTCTCTTTCTTTTCTAATGGGTTTTCTCCTACTATTATTTTTTCACTTTTTATTATTTGTAAAGGCTTCTACCCTGGTCTATAAATCCAACTCGTTGAACAAATTGGAATAAGTTTTCAAAAGGAAATAAGGAATAAAAATATCATTGATAAAATTGGATGATTTGGACAAAAATATTGAAGAGTATTTAAAAGTATTTCCTTATGCATGTTGAGACTTTCTGATGCATGTTGAGATTCTTTTTAACGAGATCTAAAACGTGAGTAATATTTTCCAAGCGAACAGGAGTTTACCTAAAACAAATGCAGCTACAAATACTCCTGAGCTCAACATTGGATCAACAAATTCAAATAACAAATATGAAACATAATTCCATGAGAACGATTTTATAATTCCAATTGTAGCTGCAATTAATGATGAATAAATAAGCAAAGGCTTTCTTCCATATGTATCACCAATATAACCGGTAAATAACAAATTTATGAAATAACCAACATTATGAAGTGTTCCAGGTAGAGCCAACAACCATTTGTTACCATCACATGTCATGTTAAACTAAAGTAAACAAGTTTATGATAAATAGTTGAAATATCTTAGATATTTATTTAAAAAAACTTACATCGTTGACAATTGTCCGTTCATTGGTTTCATAAACAAATCGATCACATTCAATTTTATGGCTGTGATCAAATGCTTTTGGTAAACTGCACTCAAACTCATTTTCTGATTTATTTTTTGCAACATATCTGAAGCACTGAGATGGTTGATTTTTTTCAAACGGAATAGCATTCTCAACCCAATTCTCATTGTATCTACTCGTAGTCGTATCACATTCATCAATATAGCACCGATAATTTAAATCACTTGCAGTAAACGCAAATGATATAGAAAGTGTTCCAATTAAAACAATAGATAATAGAATTACTATGTAATACATCATTTGAAATCGACCAAATGAATTGACGTCTTTCAAAACTGTGTCCAACAAAAATTTTTCCATAATTTATTGTGACTTTACTTGTGATTGAAATGAATATTATATTGATACTAACAACCGTATTTGTGGCCAGGTTATTCAATATGAAACTATTTCATACAAATTGTAGTACATATTATATATCAATGTACAAATGTATTAAAAGGAATGACTAAAGAAATCTTTGTAATCTTCAGTTTTATTGTTTTAAGTATTCATAAAATTAGTGTAGTGTCCCAAATTATACATCCAGTCATTCAACTTTTCAAATCCGAATTTGTAAATTTTGGTCAAACGATTGCAAAATAAAGTAATGCGATATTTTATTTTAATACTTCGGTCTGAAAGCTCGTTAACTGTACCAAAAGTGTATACAAAAAATCAAAATAGCATTTATTATATTATAAATATTCATACATTTTGCTATAAAATTGTTTTGAAAAACATATAATGGGAAGCATTTTGGATTAAAAACATTTGATTTTATCAAATCTTGAACCATATGATTTTATCTGGCTTAAGCTAATCCTAATTAATATCAACAATTGGAAAAGTTATTTTGTTGCAGATTAAATGTCGTTTTTTTACAAAAGTTGTAATTATTAGGAAGTGTTTTTTTTAGATATTTTTTGTGTGAATCCGAGTTCCACCACGATCAAAAGTCGTTTTTTCACAAAGGTTGTAAACTAATAACGCACTCAATTATGGTTGTGTTGTAAACCTTTAATCGATATTTTATTTACGAAATTTGAAAGTAAATTTTATAACAAAATTGTCTGTAGTTTCACAATATAAAAATATGAAGCGGCTGAAATCTCACAGCTCTGAGATATCAAGACTTCGGTCTGGGTTAAGGATTTTGATATAGTTTTCGGCAAAAAACTTTCACGAGGACATGGTTTTTAGTTGTGAGCAGCGATGTATATCGAAAATAACTCTTTGTTAAAGTACAAGTATTTTTTATCTCTGTTTAAAAATTTATTACAAAACTAACACGAAACATCAATACGGTGCCGGAAAATTATAATCAAAATTCCAAAAATATTGTTAAATTAAATAAAATCAAAGTTTTTCAAAATTCCAAAAATATTCCAAAAATTAGAATGAAATCAAATATTTAAACTTTTTCTAAATTCCAATAATAATCCAAAAATTCTTAAAAATTTAAACTTTTCCAAAATTCTAAATATATTGCAAAAATTATTAAAAAATCAAAACTTGAAATTTTTTCAAAACACCAAAAATTATAATAATATCAAAAATTAAAAATTTTTCAACATTCTAAAAATATTCCAAAAATTCTTACAAAATCAAAAATTAAAACTTTTTCCAAAACTCTAAAAATATTGCAAAAACTATAACAAATTCAAAAATGTCCATGTCCAATTTCATGTAAAACTACATTTACGTCATAAAAACTACATTTTTTTTGTCCAAAAAATTGGCTAAAAACATAAATGAAATTATTTTTTGACACACTTGACATTATTTTTTGACAAACTTATAATCTCTATAATAATAATAAAATATCATGTCATACAAACTATTAATTTTATTTTTTTCCAAAAATTGGGTAAAAATAAATAAAAACCTTTCTTTTGACACACATGACAACATTTTTTGACAAACTTATAATGCCATAATTCTCAATAATAATAATAAAATTTCATTTCAAACAAACAATTTTATTTTGTTTCAAAAAATAAATAAAAATCTTTTGACACACTTGACAACATTTTTTTGACAAACTTATAATGCAATAATCTAGTTTTTGATCCCACATACCGATCCCTACCATCAAGATTTCTCCAAATTTAATGTTCCTACTCGTAATCACTTAAAATGAACGTTTTTTAAGCCAAAAATATGAAAATTTGCTGTTTTTGACACACATAATGATTTTTTTGACACACTTACGGTACAGTTGTTGAACACAGTGTCCTTTCGGACCTGTCCCTTGTGAATACCTATTTTTAGAAAAAAAATTTTTGAAATCCCTCCAGCCGTTTTCCCTGCAGCGTAGGTAATGACGGACGGACGGCCGGACGGTCGGCCGGCCGACAGACAGACATACATTTTTTTTGCTTTTTTAGAATCAGTAGGTTCTAAAACGTCGAGAAATGTCAAACAAAGTGGGGGTAAGAATTTCACTTTTGGCTCATGAATGTAATACTTAGGTCTTATAGACCGAAGTAATTTATGTATCTTTTGTAAACTCATCGTGAACATGTAAATGCACAAGTGGTGCATTTGTGTCTAAAATGAGCCTGAAAACTTCCTTAACAAAATACAATTTTCTGTAAATCTGGTGATGCACATGCCATCAACATGTGTTTGAAAAATATAAACATTGCTGCAAAGCTGTGAATAAACATATTGTAAAAAGTCCCATATAATGTAAAAACATTTCCATAATATGGAGTCTAATGTCAGTGGAAAAATTCAACTTAACTAAAAATAAATAAGTGATGAAGAAGTTTCAACTTTGAAATTGTCATTGCCTCAACGGCGTAATCGATAGCGTGTCCGCCCAAGGATTCGAGCCGGGCACTTACGAGGGTAGGTTCGAATCCCATCCGAAACACGAAAAATGTGAATTGGAGTTTTTTTCTGAGAAACTTCAAACCATACCTTTGAATTGAAAAAATTCCTATTACTTCTTTACTAACTTGAGTTTAAATGATCTCAAAAATCCAAAATATTGTAAACATTTTAGTGCACATTTGATGCAAATGAGTCTGAAATGTCTGTGCATATATGTGTTAAGGCGTTTTATGACATGTGCATGGTATGGTGCACATCATGTGCATGACATATTGTGTTTTGTGCACAGACATATTGTGTCATGCACAATTAGTGCACATTTCATGCATTTTTTCCAAAATTGTTTTACGGGCAAGACTCATCCAACCATCAATCAAGAAGTTCATTAAGTTTAACCAAAAAAAACTTAAAAAGCATTGTTACCACTATTAACAACATGTGTAACGTTTGCTTTCTACAATTGCATTTAATTCAAATAAATTGAAATCAAACAATAAAACAAAATTTAATAAACAAAAAAAATAAGAGAAAAAAATTAATTTGTATATAAAAAAAAAAAATATCCATATAAAAAAAATATATTTAAATGAAACAAAAAAAAAATGCTTGAAATTATATTTTGATAAAAATTAAATTTAGGAAAATAAGAAAATAAGTTAGTTTTAAAATAAGTTAGTTGCCTTTAGTTTTAATTCATAATCTTAAGACGATCTGCAAAATAGAGACCAATAAATGTTTATGGAAGTTACTAACCGTTGTTGTGTTCAATCAAAATTTTATGAAATCTCATTTGATCAACTTAATTTGAGTTCAGAGGAGTTAATACAAGTTGCTGCGGTGTTCTAAGAATTTTATGATGGCGAGCGGATAATAACGTTAAATTAATTTTAACAGAAGCCGGTGTTGTTACAGCAATGTTAAAAGCAGCCATGAAAATAGAAACGCAATCTATTTTATCGGCTTTATGGAATTTAACAAGGAATATTAAGAAGAAGAATATTAAGAAATGTGTCAAGCCGTATTATCGTAAAATATTAAGACAACGTAAATTGTTTAGAAATTCTACTTCAACAATTAAAATTTAAAAACTCAACCGTTGTAATTAATGCATGTAGATCGTTGCTTAAATTGCTATGCTTAATAGGCGAATTGCTGAACACCAATTTCGAAAGTTATAATTTCGAAAAATAAAATGCAACCAACATCAAAACAAATCAAAAAATATTATTAATTGGGGAAATATGGGGAAAATTTTGGTATAAAAGGAATAGGAATTTTGAGATATGTCTCTTTGGTTTTGAACCGGCACAGCAGCAACAACAAATTGGGTGGACACAACAAAAGGAAAAAATAGCCATCAACGGGAAGGAACAATTTCTGGAATTAGAAGATGGCAGGTAATTAGGTAGAATATATAAAAAATTTATTTATATAATTATAACTTTTATTGTTATTTATTTTTTTTAATTTTTGGTTAATGTTAACTTCCATTTTTGTAAAGCTTAAAGTCAATTAAATATTATATTGAATTTTTGAATTAATTTTGTTTTGTTAAATTCTTGTGTTCGTTTTGTTGTGTTGTGTTTGTGCTGTTTAGGGAAAAAAAATATAATAAGTGAACAGTTTTTTTTTAAAAAAATAAATGGAAAATAAATCGAATTTTGTTTTTTTTTTATTAATTATTTGTTGTGTTCGTATTGTGTTTGTGCTGTTAAAAAAAAATATATAAAGTGAAAAGTTTTTTTTTCGGAAAATGAAATTGAGTCTTGTACATGTGGTACGGATGGTAAAGGCCCGTCTCACCACCTAAAAAATAGCGTTGCGCACTAAAGGACGTTACACATGGAATTAATGGTAATTGAACAAACTGGCATTGCTGAAGAAATTAAACAACCTTTTGCCAATTACAAAAAGGATCCTGAAAACCGCCAGACCAAGAACTATCTGGAAAAAAGAATTGCTAACATTATGAAAATTTACAACAACTATGTTAGCAACGATGAAAAAATAATCAGCTTCAAACCAGTTTTAGAAGATAACAACAACTATTTGCAGCAACGAATAGATATTTCGAAAATCTACAATGAATACATTGAAAGCATGCGGATTCGGCTAAATGGTGCACCAACAACGCCCACTCCACCAGAAACAAATGAAAGATTACAAGTTCTTGAACCATCACAGTACAAAACTAATATAACAACCAATTACCAACAACTTGTAAAACAACAATTAATCAAAATAAAAGGTTTTACAGGAGAAATTTTATCGGCTGAAACAACATTGAAGTTCAATAAGTCAAAAGTCCAGTCATTTTAGCGATCAACGTCGGAAGATGAATTATAATAAGCTGAATTTTCGTATATACCTTAATTTTGACGTTCTAAAAGATGCCTCAAAAGTCTCATAAAATCTCGTGTCTGTGTCGTAAGTTATTCAAGGTCAAATGTAACAAAAAACAGTTTTTCGCGATTATCTCGGTTTCTATTGCTCCAATGACATTTACATGCCACACACAAATTGTAGAGCATAAAATTTGCCACAAATTTTACTGGAAACATTCTCTCATGCGCTCAGCCGTTTTTGTGATAGAGGGCGGTAAAGTGTGTTTCTTTTTTTCTTGACTCTAATGCTGTATCAGCTGTTCGGCCACAAAATAAACACATGTTTTTTAAATCAAACATTCATTTCTTTATTTACGAGGTTCCCTGGTTGATGATAAAGGTTAATCTTCTTCTAAGTGTCGTTTCGATGCCGCTATGGAATTTTTACTGATGTACACTTTTCGACACTCAACATTCACAGAAGTTAAAATATTTAAGAAGTTTATGTGACCATCATTGCAATCGATACTTGCATTTTCTTCAGTTTTCAAGCCACGCATCACATTAACAAAATCACCTTCTGCAAGTGGTTTATCACAAATAAAACACTAAATAAGCCATAATTTTCAAAATTTTACGTCCGTCGTGCCCGAGATCGGAAACGAGAATAAACGACAATTATTCAAAGTTCAAGGTAATATTCACAGATATTCAGATAGTTAATCGCGAGATTAACGTGAAGATAATCGCGAAAAACTGTTTTTTGTTACATTTGACCTTGAACAACTTACGACACAGACACGAGATTTTATGAGACTTTTGAGGCAACTTTTAAAACGTCAAAATTAAGGTATATACGAAAATTTAGCTTATTATCTCTCATTCCGAGGTTGACCCCTTTTTTATGCTAAAATGACTGGATTACAAAGTCAGCTTTAAATATAAGACTAAAAAATTTAGAACGTGTGATGATGCAAATTTCGGATCTTCATGAAAAAATTTGCATGGAGGCTTCTGAACAAGATGAGTTAATTCACCGTATTTCATTGAAAACCAATACAAAGAAATAAATAGCGAATACGATAATATAATGGTCGTACTAGCTACCGAAATTCAACAAAGCGAAAATTGTAATGCCAAAGCATTTGAAGTTCGACTACCAGCAGTTGAGATCCCACACTTTAATGGTAACTACACTAAAATGATAGGCTTTTCAGACACTTTCAAAAAATGTATTCACGATAACAACCAACCTAAAAACAAGTATAGGAAGCTCAGCAAGCAAACTTATTAATCATTTCGAGTCACACCCAAAAAAATAATCGTGGTAGATCCGACAAAATTGCAGTTAAATTCGAACAAAATGACATTGTTTTGACTCGAACGTTTTATTTAGTTAAATACAAATGCACAAAACTTTATCTGTCAAATGAATAAACTTAATGTTATTTCGACAGTCAATGCTGTTGTTATAAACATCTAGAATATCAAGCATACTACTCCTTTGTAGAATTAACTGCAGTATTTTGATATGATTATTAAATTCAACAAAAATGTATTCAATTCAAGTATTTTATATCTCTCTCTTTCTCTCTGGCGTTTACATCCCATGGAGGGATTTTGCCATCTGTGCCACCAGCTTTCAATCATTTCGTTCCATGACCAGTTGACCCCAGTTTCGACATCCTATATCACGAAGGTCTTGGATGATGTCATCACGTCAGCGTTGTCTAGGTCTTCCTCTTCGGCAAACACCAGCTGGTTGTTGTTGTTGGGACGCTTTTTTAATCATTCTATCTAATGGTGCCCTTCCTACATGACCAAACCATCTAATCCGGTTGGATTTAATGAATCTGATTGCATCGCAGCCTCCAAGAAGCTGTCTGATTTCATGATTCATTTGGATTCTATACTGATTTTCAGCAACTTTACATGGACCATAAATTGTTCGTATGACTTTCCTCTCGAATGTTGATAGAGTTCTACAATCGGAGGAAGTCATTGTCCAGCTTTCACTTCCAAAGGTAAGCAGAGGTCGGATTAATGCTTTGTGAGTGATGCTGTGTGAGTTTACACGACCGACCGCGAAAGATGTTTTGATCGCAAAAGTTTTGAGTATGCGTAGAAAACTCTGTATGCGGCAGAGACACGAGTTTTGATATCTGCCTGCATGTTACTTGACGATGTTATTACAGACCCGAGGTATTTGAAGTTTTCCACGCGTTCCACTTCATAGTCGCCAGTATCCAGATTTCCGGGAGGTATATTCTTGGATGTTGTTAACACTTTAGTTTTGCCGGTGTTGATGCATAATCCAAGTCGTTTAGCATTTCTTTCAAGCTGAGAGAGACTATCCTTGATATCGCTTGTTCTAAGTCCGAGAAGCACAATAGAATCTGCGTAGCCAAGAACTTGACTAGATTTGTTATATATGCAGTTTTGTGTCTCAATTCGGCTTTTTCTTATCGCGTACTCTAGCGCCAAATTAAATAGTACGGGCGCGAGTGCATCACCTTGTCGAACACCTATCGAAAGGATCAGAAACTGACCCTTCGATTACTATTCTACAATTTGATCCCGATGTTGTGAGTTT
>OY856187.1:415631201-415829795 GCA_963693315.1 Diogma glabrata
TACTATCATATGCTTGCTTGTAATCAACGTAGAGCTGGTGAATGCTGATGTTGTACTCCCAACATTTTTCTAGAATCATCCTTAAGGTAAAACATTGATCTGTGGTTGACCAATTGGGACGAAAACCACACTGATAGTCGCCGATGATAGATTCGGCGAACGGGATGAGACGAGCAAGACGTCATTAGGTAATATTTTATATACAGTGTTCAACAGTGCGATGCCACGATAATTCGCACATTTTAGACGGTCACCTTTCTTATGTAGCGGAACAATGAGAGCTGTTTTCCATTCTTGGTCCCAGATTGCAAGAACCAGATCGTATATATACCAGAGCTGCTCATCCATTTTTCAAAAGTTCTGCGGGAATACCATCGAAACCTGGTGATTTGCCATTTTTCAGTTTTTTAATGGCAGCTTCCACTTCTTCTATTGGGTAAGGGACAGAAATCTCCTCACTTGATGGAGCGACTGGATGAACTTTATTCGTTCTATTCAGTATGTCTTGAAAGTTGAATCGCCACACTGCCAGCACATCACGTTCACTTGTTGTAAGTTCATTATTTTCATTTTTGATGGCTGTAGATCTTGAGTAGAAGGCCGTTGGCCGCATGTTGGTCGATATTTTCGATGCAGCTCTTCATGTGTTCGCGTTTCTTTTTACGTAGAAGTTTTGCTGAGGCTTTTCTGGCGCATAGATAATCAGCTTGGGAGCTTCGGGTGTTCCTTGTTAACCATTCTTCTCGCAGTTTTTGTTTATTTTCAACCGATTGGCGGCATTCGTCGTCAAACCATTCGTTGTGTGATTTCGGTGGTCGTTTTTCCGATTGTAGTTTGTGCTGCGGCTATAATGGTTGACTGAAGCGTTTGCCATTCTTCTTGTATGTTTAATGGCATCTCAGAAGAGATGTCATGCTCTTCTTTGTTATGTGTTATTATTTCGTGATATCTATGCAGCGTTTCCGGATGTTTAAATGCTTCGACATTCCAGTGCACGGTCTTTTTTGCTTGTTTATTAAATGTAGATGATAATTTGCACTTGCACTTAAAGATGACAAGCATATGATCGGTATCTGCACTTGCACTTAAAGATGACAAGCATATGATCGGTAAAGATGACAAGCATATGATCGATGTATCAGCACCTCTGTATGATCGAACGTCAGTTATACTTGTAGAGTGTCTCTTAGAGATCATGACGTGATCGATTTGATGTTCCGTTCTTCCGTCATTTGATTTCCACGTTGCTTTGTGAATTCTCTTGTGAGGGAAGAAAGTGCTGGAAATTACTAGATCATGCATCATAACCACCATAACCGTTATTGTTGCTGGTATGATGCAAGCTGTTAGGGCCGGTGTGTTTTAAGTTCTGCAATCCTACCAATTTGAGCATTAAAGTCACCTACCACGATTTTTATATCGTGCCGCGGGATTTTATTGATGACTTCTTCGAGTTCTAGGAAGAACAAGTCTTTAATATCACCCGATCTATCTTCAGTAGGTGCATGAACATTGACGATCGTTATTGGGTTTTTCGTACGGATTCTCAGTGTGCATAACCCCATATTAATTGGGCAGTAGTCAATAACATGCTGATTCACGCGACGGTGTATAAGAAAGCCAACTCCGAATTCTCCTCCGTTTTGATGGCCGCAATAATAAAGAGTGTATCCTTTCGCTGTTTCATGGATTCCCCTACCTGGCCATTTTGGTTCTTGTAATGCCACTATATCCAGTGTGTGCGACTTGTTGGATGAGTTTTAGGAGATCTCCTGGTCTCCTAAGGCTTAGAACGTTCCAGGTTCCCATTTTTAAATCGTCGTCCGGAGACAGTTACCGTGGTCGTTTCAATAATGAATTCGACATATTCCGAGGCCTGTGTACAGAATTCATGACAATAATTTTTTTACGGAAATGGGGTGCTAGCCCTTCGCTCAACCCAAATTTTCGTGAATGGGTTCGTTTTGCATCTTAAGGTCACAAGAAACAACCATTTTGCACGATTGTATAGCGAGCCGCTTGATCCAAGACAGACGCCTGCCCCAAGCCCCCACTAATATGGAGAACAGACGCTTGAGTTGCACTGGTTTTATGGCGCCAATGACTCGCCATGGTGCAGAATCATTGAGTATAAGCAGTATTTACTCTGTCCCTCTCAACAACACCAACCTAATTCTGTTAGCGTTACCCAGGTAGCACGGCGTGGACGTAGAATTTCGGATTTTCGCTATTCTTAAAACTTAAGTTGACTATGATAATATTAGAATGATTTGTGAACAGGTGTAAGAAACAGTCCCTTCCAAACACGAAACTTGGAAACACAGAACACATTTTAATTTAATCGTTTTTTCTACAAAAAATATTTACTACTACATAACAAAACTAAATAAATTATATAGTTTGATCAAACTTATTTTACTTCTCCTATATTTAAAGCTTCTTCAACTGTATCGGGCAACTTTTTGTTCAATGTTTCTGGAAGAAATATGCATAAAAATCCACATGTTAATCCAATACCACAAAATATATATATTGATAGATTTTCAACTAATGTTTCTAGATATGGAGTTTGTGGAGCAAAAATTGACCCAATTCTACCAGCACCTGAGCAAAAAGCAACAAGTGTGTGTCTTAAACTAGTTGGAAATACTTCAGAGTTGTATATATAAATCGTGGAAAATGCAATAGATATGAAAAATCTTCCAAGTATAAATAATGTCAATTTTAGCCAAGATATATGTTTCACAAAACTATAGATGAATAGTACAAGGGCACTGTTCAAAAAACCGCCCATCATCAACTTTTTTCTTGCTATTTTGTGTGAAAACATCGCAACACAAATATTTGCGAATATGTCTGCAAGTTGAACAACAATATAATTTACAAACTTATTTCCTCCAATTTTTATTGAAATCAACGACAATCCGGAGGACACAAATGCGTCTGTTATAAAACAAAATGAACAAATTGCTACTCTTTGTATCATTTTAGGATATTTCAACAACAGTTTCAGTCCGTAGGTTTCTTTAACGCTTTCATCTTTTGTGGTTTGTGTTTCTGAATAAGCAATAATATCTTGAGCTCGGTTTTTCAAAAGATCTTGTAGTTCTTGTTTTAGTTCAACTTTATTTACTTTCACAATTTTCAATAAAATTTTCGATGCCTCCTGATTGCGGTTTTTTGTAATGAGCCATCTTACACTTTCAGGAAAGATCCAAAATGCAATAATAGTCAAATATGTAAATGAAAGATTCACTCGAAGTAAATTTCTCCAGTTTTGTAGTAACATTGCGGATACAGCAACCATAATTTTCCCAGAAGCTAAAGCCGCTACTATAGCTGCTCCTCCTTTCCCACGATGCTTAGGAACTAAAATTTCGATGCCTGAAATATAGGAAAATTAGGTACAAAAATGTTAAATTTCCAATACAAATTAAGAAAAAGATGAAGTAAATTAAAGCCAACATGTTGAACAAAATGGAATAAGAATAAAAATATCATTGATAATATCATTGATAAAATTGAATGATTTGGACAAAAATATTGAAGAGCATTTAAAACAATTTTTTGATACATGTTGGGATATGAAGTTTTACTAACGAGGTCTAAAAGTGAGTAATATTTTCTAAATTAACAGGAGTTTACCTAAAAGAAAGGCCGCTACAAATGCTCCCGAACTCAACATTGGTTCAACAAATTCAAACAACAAAAATGAAACATAATTCCATGAAAACGATTTTATGATTCCAATTGTAGCTGCAATTAATGATGAATAAATGAGCAAAAACTTTCTGCCATAATTATCACTGATATAACCGGTAAATAACAAATTTATGAAATAACCAACATTATGAAGTGTTCCAGGTAGAGTCAGCAACCATTTGTTACCATCACATGTCATGTTAAACTAAAGCAAACAAGTTTATGATTAATATTTAAAATATCTTAGATATTTATTTAGAAAAACTTACATCATTGACAATTGTCCGTTCATTGGTTTCATAAACAAATCGATCACATTCAATTTTATTACTGTGGTCAAACATATTTGCTAAACTGCACTCAAACTCATTTTCTGATTATTTTTTGCAACATATCTGAAGCACTGAGCTGGCTTATTTTTTTCGAACGGAATAGCATTCTCAATCCAATTCTCATTGTATCTACTGGTAGTCGTATCACATTCATCAATATAGCACCGATAATTTAAATCACTTGCAGTAAACGCATATGACATTGTAAGTGTTCCAAGAAAAAAAGTAGATAAAAGAATTACTGTGTAATACATCATTTGAAATCGGCCAAATGAGTTGACGTCTTTCAAAACTGTGTCCAACAAAAATTTGTCCATAATTTGTTGTGACTTTACTTGTGATTGAAATGAATATTATATTGATACTAACAACCGTATTTGTGGCCAGGTTAATCAATATGAAACTATTTCATACAAATTGTAGTACATATTATATATCAATGTACAAATGTGTTAAAAAGAATGACTAAAGAAATCTTTGTAATCTTAAGTTTTATTGTTTTAAGTATTCTTAAAATTAGTGTAGTGTCCCAAATTATACATCCAGTCATTCAACTTTTCAAATCCGAATTTGTAAATTTTGGTCAAACGATTGCAAAATAAAGTAATGCGATATTTTATTTTAATACTTCGGTCTGAAAGCTGGTTAACTGTACCAAAAGTGTATACAAAAAATCTAAATAGTATTTATTTATATATTATAAATATTTATACATTTTGCTATCCAATTGTTTTGAAAAACATATAATGGGAAACATTTTGGATTAAAAACATTTGATTTTATCAAATTTTGAACAATATGATTTTATCTGGTTTAAGCTAATCCTAATTAATAGGAACAATTGTAAAAGTTATTTTGTTGCAGATTAAATGTCGTTTTTCCACAAAAGTTGTAATTATTAGGAAGTGTTTTTTTTAGATATTTTTTGTGTGAATCCGAGTTCCACCACTTCTAAATATGTACTAGGATAAGTTGGAAAATATCAGGTTGTTACAGAACAAAAGTCGTTTTTTCACAAAGGTTGTAGACTAATAACGCACTCAATTATGGTTGTGTTGTAAACCTTTAATCGATATTTTATTTACGAAATTTGAAAGTAAATTTTATAACAAAATTGTCTGTAGTTTCACAATATAAAAAATGAAGCGGCTGAAATCTCACAGCTCTGAGATATCAAGACTTCGGTCTGGGTTAAGGATTTTGATATAGTTTTCGGCAAAAAACTTTCACGAGGACATGGTTTTTAGTTGTGAGCAGCGATGTATATCGAACATAACTCTTTGTTAAATTACAAGTATTTTTTATCTCTGTTTAAAAATTTATTACAAAACTAACACGAAACATCAATACGTTGCCGGAAAATTATAATCAAAATTCCATAAATATTGTTAAATTAAATAAAATCAAAGTTTTTCAAAATTCTAAAAATATTCCAAAAACTAGAATGAAATCAACTTTTTCAAAATTCCATAAATATATCAAAAACTATAACAAATTCAAAAATTTCCGTGTCCAATTTCATGTAAAATTACATTTACGTCATAAAAACAGCTACATTTCTTTTCCAAAAAATTGGCTAAAAAAACAAATGAAATCATTTTTTGACACACTTGACAACATTTTTTTGACAAACATTTAATGCCATAATTCTCAATAATAATAATAAAACCGAAGTAATATCATTTCAAACAAACAATTTTATTTTTTTCCAAAAATTTGGGTAAAAAACTAAATAAATAATCTTTCTTTTGACACACTTGACAACATTTTTTTGACAAACTTATAATGCAATAATCTAGTTTTTGATCTCACATACCAATCCCGACCATCAAGATTTCTCCAGATTCAATGTTCCTACTCGTAATCAATTAAAATTACCGTTTTTTAAGCCAAAAATATGAAAATTTGCTATTTTGACACACATAATGATTTTTTTGACACACTTCCGGTACAGTTATCGAACACAGCGTCTTTCAAACCTGTCCCTTGTGTATACCTATTTATAGGAAAAAAAAATTTTGAAATCCCCCCAAACGTTTTCCCTGCAGCATACATAAATTTTTTTTTTGATTTTTTGGAATCAGTAGGTCCTAAAACGTCGAGAAATGTCAAAAAAAGTGGAGGTAAGAATTTCACTTTGAGCTCATGAATGTAATACTTAGATCTTTCAGACCGAAGTAAAAGTTTAAATATTTCATTTTATACTAACAGTTTTAGAATTTTGAAAAATAGACTTTTTAAATTTTAAATATATCTTTAGAATTTTGAAAAAAGTTTCAATTTTTGATTTTGTAAGAATTTTCGGAATCTTTTTAGAATTTTGAAAAATTTTAAATATTTGATTTTATTATAATTTTGAAAAAAGTCTCAATTTTTTGAATTTATAAGAATTTTTGGAATATTATTAGAATTTAGAAAAAGTTTAAATATTTGATTTTATTCTAATTTTTGGAATATTTTTAGAATTTTGAAAAAAAAATTTTTAAATTTTAAATATATGTTTAGAATTTTGAAAAATGTTTCAATTTTTGATTTTGTAAGAGTTTTTGGAATATTTCTAGAATTTTGAAAAATTTAAAATTTTTGATTTTATTATAATTTTGGAAAAAGATTCAATTTTTGATATTGTTATAATTTTTGCAATATTTATAGAATTTTGGAAAAAGTTTGAACTTTTAAGAATTTTTGGAATCTAATTAGAATTTAGAAAAAGTTAAATGTTTCATTTTATTCTAATTTTTGGAATATTTTTAGAATTTTGAAAAATAGAATTTTTGAATTTCAAATATATTTTTAGAATTTTGAAAAAAGTTTCAATTTTTGATTTGTAAGAATTTTTGGAAAATTTTTAGAATTTCGAAAAATTTTAAATTTTTGAGCTTATTATAATTTTGGAAAAAGTCTCAATTTTCATAAGAATTTTTGGAATATTAATAGAATTTAGAAAAAGTTTAATTCAAACTTTTTCCAAAATTCTAAAAGTATTTGAAAAATTATAAAAATAACAAAAATTGAAACTTTTTTCAAAATTCCAAAAATAAAAGTTTCAATTTTTGATATTGTTATAATTTTTGGAATATTTTTAGAATTTTGAAAAATTTTAAATTTCTGAGTTTATTATAATTTTGGAAAAAGTCTCAATTTTTTGACTATTATTAGAATTTAAAAAAAGTTTAATTCAAACTTTTCCCAAATTTCTGAAAATATTACAAAAATTATAACAATATCAAAAATTGAAACTTTTTTCATAATTCTAAAAATTAAAAATTTTTCTAAGTTCTAAATTATTCTAATATATTAAAAAATCCAAAAATTTCCTTTTTTTACAAAATTCTAAAAATATTGCAAAAATTATAACAAAATCAAATATTAAAACTATTTTTAAAATTCCAAAAATATTCCAAAAATTAAAATGAAATCAAATATTTAAACTTTTTCTAAATTTCAATATTCCAAAAATTCTTAAAAATTCAAACTTTTCCAAAATTCTAAAAACATTGCTATAATTTTTACAAAATCAAAAAATATTGAAAAAATTTAATAAAATCAAAATTCAAAATTTTTTAAAATTCTAAAAATATTCCAAAAATTATTACAAAATCAAAGATTAAAACCTTTTTCAAAAATTCTAAAAATATTGCAAAAATTATAACAAAATTAAAAATTGAAACTTTTTTCAAAATTCAAAAAATTATAATAAAATCAAAAATTTAAAATTTTTCAAAATTCTAAAATTATAGCAAAAAAATCATTACAAAATCAATTATACAAACTTTTTCAAAATTCTAAAAATATTTAAAAAACTATAACAAATTCAAAAATTTCCATTTCCAATTTCATTTTAAATTACATTTACGTCATAAAAATAGCTACATTTTTTTTCCAAAAAATTGGCTAAAAATTAAATGAAATCATTTTTTGACACACCTAACATTTGACAAACTTATAATGCCATAATTCTCTATAATAATAATGAAACTTCATTTCAAACAAACAATGAATTTTATTTTTTTCCCAAAAAACTAGGTAATAAAATAAATAAAAATCTTTCTTTTGACACACTTGACAACATTTTTTTGACAAACTTGTAATGCAATAATCTAGTTTTCGATCTCACATACCAATCCCGACCATCAAGATTTCTCCAAATTTAATGTTCCTACTCGTAATCACTTAAAATGAACGTTTTTTAAGCCAAAAATATGAAAATTTGCTATTTTTGATACACATAACGATTTTTTTGACACACTTCCGGAACAGTTATCGAACACAGCGTCATTTCAGACCTGTTCCTTGAGAATACCTATTTATAGAAAAAAAAATTTTGAAATCCCTCAAGCGGTTTTCCCTACAGCGTAGGTAATGACGCCCGGCCGGCCGGCAGGCAGACACAAATTTTGTTTTTGCTTCTTTAGAATCAGTAGGTCCTAAAACGTTGAAAAATGCCAAAAAGGTGGGGGTAAGAATTTCACTTTTGGCTCATGAATGTAAAACATGAAGTAAAATTAAATACAAGTCAAAAGGCATCGTTTCCTTCTTTTTATATTTAAAAAATAAATATAATAAAAGATGTAAACGAACTTAGTTTCTTGACTTGTGAATTTATATATTGGGAAATCCTCTAAATTAGATCAAATTATGTTTAATTGTTTTTATTAATTTTAATTTATTGTTTTTTATTATAACGGAAAATAAACGGTTTACAACATTCTCCTCTAAATAATAAATAATTTTGAAGATTTATTAGTTATATCGTAAAAAGAGTAGTATTTTGGCAGTTAACTAAAGAAGTCAGTTAGTCAGTGAGTTAGTCATGCGGCATTTTAGAGCTGGGTGCTAGCTGGGTAACGCTAACAGAATTAGGTTGGTGTAGTTGAGAGGGGCAGAGTAAATACTGCTTATTCTCAATGATTCTGCATCATGGCGAGTCATGGGCGCCACAAAACCAATGCCACTCATAGCGTCTGTTCTCCATGTTAGGGGCGGCTTGGAGCGTGCGTCTGTCTTGGATCAAACAGCTCGCTATATAAACGTGTAACATGCATCTGTTCTCCATGTTAGGGGTGGTTTGGAGCGGGCGTCTGTCTTGGATCAAGCGACTCGCTATATAAACGCGTAAAAAGGTTGATTCTGGTGACACTAAAAGGCAGAACGAACCCATTCACGAAAATTTGGGTTGGGCGAAGGGCTAGCACCCCATTTTCGTAAAAAATTATTTGTCATGAATTCTGTACACTGGCCTTGGATTGTACACTGGCCTCAGAAACTGTACCGGACCACGATTTAAAAATGCGGACAATGGAACGTGCATAACAATCGAAAGAAAATAAATTAAATTGCTTTATTTATTTTACAACAAATTCGGTCAATAAAGCATATAAAATAAATAACAATAATAAAGAATTTTATTTACTTCATAATTAAATTCATTCACAACATATTAAAAACTATTCATTGCGAAATTATTTAAAAATAATAATTTACCATAAACGAGATCATTATCTAAAATTATGATAAATCATATAGATTTCTAAAATCTTTGTTTTCTAATTAAACAACGAGATAGGATAAAAACTAACCAGTATAAACAAAACAAACATAAATATGTATAGTCAAGGAATACTTTAAATGAAATGATTTTAGGTTTTAAACCCTTTTTTTAAGCAAAATAAAAAAGAAACAAAATTAAAATTAAATAAAAATATCTGAGGGCGAAAAATAAGCAAGTAAAATTTACCTAACTTTAACTGAGGATGGTAAACTGACCCTTAACCTGTAGAAAACCAAAAAAAGAAAAAACAGGTTCCTTTAAAGAGTAAGAGCCCGCGACGGACAGATCTTCGTTATTTTATAAAAGCTGAAAGTTTCTCTGCGCATACACCCTACTCAGGTAGGAACGATAAGCGACATATGAAGTTTGGATCATAGTGGCATTGGCAGGGAGTAGGTTCCAAAGGGGCCTCCAAAGTTTCGTGAAAGTATAAAAGCTAATTTTTTTATATATTCTTCGGGATAGTATTACAAGTCATGTCACCCATTGCCAGACACTTACTATCGTGGAAACCCCCTGCCAGACACCCTTAAACTTTAAAGTTTAAGGGTGTCTTGCAGGGAGTTTCCACTATAGTAAGTGTCTGGCAATGAATGACGTGACTTCTAATACTATCCCAAAGAATATATAAAAAAATTAGCTTTTATACTTTCACGAAACTTTGGAGGCCCCTTTGGAACCTGCTCCCTGCCAAAGCCACCATGATCCAAACTTCATATGTCGCTTATCGTTCCTACCTGAGTAGGGGGTATGCGCTGAGAAACTTTCAGCTTTTATAAAATAACGAAGGTCTGGCCGTCGCGGGCTTTTAGTCTATTACAGGGCTCCCGCTGAATCCATTTTTTCCATTTTTTTTGGTTCTTTCCATTTTTTTCCATTTTTTCCGTCATTTTTCCATTTTTTCCATTTTTTTAAACATTTTTTTAAAATACATATACACATTTTAATATTAATTAAAAAACTTTTCCATCGGTATTCATCAACTAGTTTTATATATAATGCAAATTCAGGGAAATAGTAGGAGAATTTGTGAGCAAACAATTAATTTATCGATATAATAAACCTCGATAACCTTTTCGTCGATCAATTAATAGTTTTAGTAATTAAACCCAAGTAACTAAGGAAAAAGTAATTTGAATTATGCAATTCAAATATTTTGAAATTCGCATATGTTCAACTTTTGTGAGAGTAAAACTCCATTTCTCTTGTATATGAAGCGATGCTATTTGACGTTGAGATTTCATCATCATTTATTAGATCTACATAAGTAAGACATTGTTGTTTTTATTCAATTTTCAATTCTAGTGTATATTGTTTAGTTTGAAGTTTGCTCTACGAACACATATTTTACTGTTTTCCATACTCTACTGATCTACGAGTTTGGACGACCATCTCCAACTAATTGAGATGGGCACTAAACCAATTTATATTCTAGATTTTATTTGAATGGATATTTCTGTTTATATAGAAGACATTAGCTGCATTTCATGAAACCGTGTGATCCGGATTCGCATAAGTTTTACATGTAAAATGAGATCCAACTTTGTTTTTGGATCTCAGTTTGCATGTAAAACTTAAGCGGATCCGGATCACACTGTTTCATGAAATGCAGCTAATGTTTATGTACATTAATATGGTAATTAAAAGTTATAAACATAGTTTTAATTCTAATATAGATGTCCATGTAACATTATCTTTGTTTACAAGTTAACAGAATAATAATTAAATTTTAAGCACTTTTGGTGTTTTTTTAGATGCTGTCGTTTTGAAAGTGAAAGAAAATGAAAATTGTTTCTTTGCTCTGTCCAACACCAGTTTTGTTAATTTTGCCTTAATATATAAAGAGCAAAAGCCGCTACCGAAACGTTGGCATCCAAAAACACCGACAAAGTCGACAAAAAGTACCTTATTTACTATAAAAAACGCTGAAAATTTAAATTAAAATATTGTTCTGTTAACCAGTAGACAAATGTAATTTTGCATGGACATTTATATTAGAATATAGGGTTGGGTTGCCAACTACTACAAAACATAAACCCGAATAAATCTAATGCAAACCCGAAGATTTCATTAAATATCATAAATTTCGATAAACAATCTCAAAATATTTATAAAATATGGACTTAAAACCTCCTACTCCGATATGTCAAAAACGTTTTTCTGTGGGAAGGCCGAAGGGTTTGGTATAGTGATTGATGAAAACTGAAATATCTATCGTTTTCAATTTTCCCTAAAACTTTTCAATGACATACAGACGGACATTTTTGTTTGCCCAGTTAGACTGGTTATGATCCAAAACGTTGAGAAATGCCTGTACACTTGTTGAGAATTAATTGTACACAACCCCCAACCTCATTTTTTTTAAGTACCTTTTATTTTCTCAACGAACGAATCTTTGTGGCCTTTGTTGTGTTACTCTATTTCTTCCTTCTGGTTTTGGTTTTTTGTTATTTCTCCTATTAATCTGTTTATTTAGCCATTATTTAGCTTCGTTCTCCAACTTCGTAATCGATATCATTAACATCCTTGGTATCTCAAAAAACTTTCTTGGCATCCAATACGATCTCAACCCAAACAAACCTCATTTACTTGAGCTAGGTGAAACACAAGTTTCAAATATCAATAATGTAAAATGTAAAATCATTCTCCGAGCTTGCATTTTTAAACACCGTGTTGTAATGATATACATATATACACAAGGATTTTAAACATACAAAGCTCCCCCAGTATGAAACAAGTAGTAGTATATTTCTGTATTCTGCTTTATCTGTCTCAAAGTCATCGCAAATAAACATGACATCTATTTGTGTTAATTACACCGTAGTTATCCTTACCACCATAATCACCCCATTGGACGCGTTTAATTCTCTTAAAGACACAATTGATAATATCTTCATCACTGCACCTAATCCAGTCCTCACGGAGAAATGGGGTGAAGCAATTCATGACTTTGGTGAGTCTCATAACATTTCCCTTGATATATCCAAGGCGTTTGATAGAGTTTGGCATCGGCTCTTATCAACAAATTAATATTATTTTTAGTCTGTTTATCCTAGAGATCTCTTAGTAGTTGGTGTTGTTTCGGATAATTTCTTACTTCAAGCCTGCATTACCAGGGTTCGGTTCTTTCGCCACCCCTTTTTCTGATCTTTTTTAACGGTTTGTTATCTAGCACCACAAACCCAATATATAGCTCTTCCGAAGTTCTATCTAAGATTCATATATTAAGAGAATGAAGAAGAAAAGAAGAAACAGCCATCTAGTCTAACTGCTAATTATACTCGTAGAAAAATGGTTCAATCCTTGGATCTTGAATCAATTCTGGACTAAAATCTAGATCTTGAATCAATTCGGAACTGGTGTATACTGAACCTTATCACATTTAATTCTAGTCCTACAAAACCTCACTCTATAGCTCCTGTATTGAAAAGTTTTCCAGACTAGCATTATTAAACTCACCTGCACTTAACTATTTCGTACTAATATCAACCACAAACGAAAATGGCATGATTACATTTGTTCTGTGGCGAAATTAGAGTCCCAACGACTTTGCTTCGTACGTTGTAGTCAAATTTTTGTCTCTATCTGAAATAACTACGATGTATAAAGAATTTATACGACCAATCCACGAATTCTACCCCAATTTATGGGTTGCAGTATACCAGAAACATCTAAATTTTGTCGACAGAGTTCATAGGCGTGTTGAAGCCAATTGATGATCCAGTATCATCAGGTAGATTCGCTGCATCATACAAGAGTTGTTGGAGCATTTACATTATACTACGCTATGCTCTAAAGAAATTAATCACTTAATAGAACTTCACGAGCCACAAGCCAATCTTGGCATTCTTATAAGCATACCTTAGAGGTCTCATATGTGGAAACATCTATTTATACCAATTCCTTCTTTTCTCATTTCGTATACTGGTGAAATCGATTAACAAAAAATGTTTTCAAAATGGCTTCAATTACAACTATACTACATGATTATATAATATGAACAATTATTAAGTAAATCCAAATAACAGAAGTGGTTCAAGTGTTAACACGCTTTTCTTTTAACACAAAACACCTGCGTTCGATTTACGGCGAAGGTTTGGGAAACATAAAATGGATCTTAGTATTTTTCTAATTATTTAATTATTAAAAAAATTTTCCATGAGGTTTGCAATACTATTGCTCATACAATAATATGTTATTGTAATTCGGCGACTACTAAATGTGCCGATTGCAACCACTAAATGTGTAAATGAGAACAAAATGTGCAAAGAAATGTATTTTAAAAAGCTTTTCCGTGACAGTGAAAGTAATAACTGCAAGTCTGGTTTACCATCATCATCATGAACCGTACTCCAATAGGAAGCATATGGAAATATATCCATATGCTTCCTATTGGAGTACGGTTCATGATGATGACGGTAAACCAGACTTGCAGTTATTACTTTCACTTCGTATAATATGCAGGTGTGAAACTGCAAGCTAGTAAACTCCGAACTGTGTAAAGTCCAAGACGATAGAAAGCCTACGTGTTATATTGATCAACTTATGCTAGATTTAAATAAATTATTCATAATTAAAAACATAAATTTTCACCAGAAAAATACTAAAAAGAATATCGTTCCTATTAGGAACAGTTTATAAATAAAAAGTTTATAATTGTATGCCACTTGCCGTGACCTAAATTATTCACAAGTGCCTCGCTTTGTCCAACACGATGAAATTTTTTTTAACAGACGGTGTTACATTGTGGTATATGATCTTTGTAATTAGGGTTTCTATGATGAAGACAATGTTTTCGGTCAGTGAAATTGAACGAAAATTAAAACTAACTAAATTCCAAGGTACTGGTACAATGATATATAGAATTAATAATTATATCGAACTGAATCGATTCAATACAAAAAATATATTTTGCTGTAACTTATTTGCATGAGAGTCTAAAGCAGCAAATTGATATTGTAAGAATGATGGTATATAGAATGTTGATAAAAACAAATCACGAACGATTAGATGTTTAATATCAATCTATTTGGGACATACTGCTGCCGAAAATTTGTAAGAAACTTTCATATTATATATCCCATGAACCATACTTGGATTCAAGTTTCGATGAACGGAACTAATGTTAACTTAAAATCTATTTGACATCTAAAGGTGGACTTAGCACATGATTCGAGTAATAAAGAAATTCTGAATCTGGGCAGTTGCGGCTTACGTAAAATTAGTAATGCATTTAACGCTGGAGTTAAAGCAACGAATTTAATTGATCTGTGGTTGAATTTGTATAGTCTGATTCGCTTATAATTTATTTGCTTACTTTAGATGCTCCTAATCGAAAGGCCGATGAAAAATATTATATATTAAAAATATTAAAATATTTCTCACGAAACTTTGTTCAAAATGGTTGAACAAGCCTCTTTACTCTCACCTGGTTTTAAGAAATATGTTAATGAAGTTACTAAAACTAAAAATTTAGTTTCTGAAACACTTAAAGATGAACTACTGGATTAAAAATTATCTGTTTTTATATTGTTTACTTATGAGGTGCAACTATTTTGTACTCAGATTCAATCAAATAATCTTTTAGTTCCATTTCTTCATAAAAATAATTTAACAATTCATTTTATTTCAATTTTAAAAACAATATGTACGAGAATCATTCAATCTGATATTTTCGAGTCGAGGTTTTTGTTATATTAACGATTAAGTGTTAAAAAATGAATAAACGTACACTTTTATTAATTTTTCTATCAATTACAAAATATATAGTATAGTATAAAAATTTTCTGAAAAAATTAAAAACCGAGTATGGATAACTTGAAAAAAAAACAGGGAATTTTTTCACCGTAATATTCTAGATACCCTATCTATTACACATTTTAAATTGTTTGTTTTCCATTTTTTTCCATTTTTTCCATTTTTTTCCATTTTTTCCATTTTTTTAGCGAAAAATTTCCATTTTTTCCATTTTTTTCAATCTGACTTTAAAACGGGAGCCCTGCTATTAGATTTAGCCATCCTTGAAAATTAAATTTTTTGAAAAATAACCACTGCGATTTTTTGCAAAACCTAATTCAGTATCTTTTTTAATAAAGGAAGTTCAATCAAATGTGCAAACTTGCTTTCAATAAAATCATCTTAAATACAAATTTTTATCATCACTATAAGCTTTTTATAAAACCTCACTCCTCTACCTTTTAAACAAAAAAAAATGGAAACGGGTTCGGGTTCAAATTTCTTATTTGATCGGCATCTTGATGCGATTTTCCATCAGTTGTGAAAAAACTCCTTTAGTTTTTTTCAATGCGTATTTAACGATGTACCGGAATAGAGCTACCGGGACAAAAGCTTTTAATTTAAAGTTAAAAGCCAAATACGGTGATATAATTTTTTCTAAACATATAGAATATATAAAATTTAATAACGTATATGTAGTAATTCTGTAATTATTAACATATAAACTAGGTACGGTATTTGCTAAAAGTTTGGTAAAACTAACATATTTTTGCGAATGTTTATATCGTTTTATACGAATGAAAGTAAACATAATTTAAACTGCTAACTTGTCAGAAAATCAAATCGAAAAGATTCCAAAGATATTATTCCAAAACTATGAGGTTGAGTTAAGTAATCAAGAAAATTCATCTTGTTTTACTGCCATTAATTGCACAATCTGCATTCTAATAAATTGTTTTTTACAAATAAAAATCAAAGAATAGTTTTAATTTATTTATATAATCTATTGTTAAACAAAAAAAGCAAACTATAAAACCGTTTAACATTAAAATTTTAATTTTTTCATTTCTTTTCTATTTTTCCAATTTGTTTTTCTTTTTTATATGGCTGTTAAATTTTAACTGAGACCAATTGTCCAATTGATAGTTAAGTTAATTAAAAATTTCACTTACGTGTTAAACTAACGACGTGCGAACCGACGTGAACCTACCTGGATGGACCTTCACGGACTGCCGGATATCTTACTACAAAACCATTCTTAAAATAGTGTATAGTGATTTTGATATCCAAAGGATACACTAAAATTTTATTTTCACCAAAACTTAAGTCCTTTCTGTCGTTTGTTAAGTGATTCAAAGCCCAAAAGAGAGTTCCTGTCAAAACTCAAGCCTTTCTGTACCAGCGTGACTTAAGTGAGCGAGCATTTCACAGATACAACCAAAAAGAATAAATGAAAGCAAACGTCAACTTTCTTTGCATATTTCTTTGAAACTGACTTTAATAATTTATTAGATTTTATTCTGGAATGAATAAACTTTAACTTTCGTAAGAAGTACAGTTATTCTTTGAAATAGAAGTAACTTAAATTTAAACCAATAAATATTTGGAATAAGTTCTTTCAAAGAAAGTGTCGAACACAGAAAATGTACACCGACATCTTTCAACATGAAATGAGAATTAAATTATAGCATTCAATTGAAGAAAATAGAAATTTTCTTATGTTTTCGAAGAATAGAAAGTTGCTGTTACTTGTATCATAAATTTTAAAATTCTAAACGATATAAATAGGAATAATTATTTATGTGGCAGTTCCAAGGGATATGCATATTTTTCTCTTTAGAATACAAAATTATTTTTGAACAATCTTGACAAACATACCGAAGTGGACCTTTAAAACTCAATTTTAACAAAACCTAAGTTGACTATGGTAATAGTAGATTTGTATACAGGCGTGAGAAACAGACCTTTCCAAACACGAAACACATTTTAATTTATACAAATTTTCTATATAAATTATTTAACACTACATAACAAAACTAAATAAATTATATAGTTTGATCAAACTTATATTACTTCTCCTATATTTAAAGCTTCATCAATGGTATCGGGCAACTTTTTGTTCAATGTTTCTGGAAGAAGTATACATAAAAATCCAGCTATGAATCCCATACCACAAAATAAATATATTGATAGATTTTCAACTAATGTTTCAAGATATGGAGTTTGTGGAGCAAAAATTGACCCAATTCTACCAGCACTTGAGCAAAATGCAACAAGTGTGTGTCTTAAACTAGTTGGAAATACTTCAGAGTTATATATATAAATCGTGGAAACTGCAATGCATATGAAAAATTTTCCAAGTATAAATAATGTCAATTTTAGCCAAGATATATGTTTCACAAAACTATAGATGAATAGTATAATGGCACTGTTCAAAAAACCGCCCATCATCAATTTTTTTCTTGCTATTTTGTGTGAAAACATCGCAACACCAATATTTGCGAATATGTCTGCAAGTTGAACAACAATATAATTTACAAACTTATTTCCTCCAATTTTTATTGAAATCAAGGACAATCCGTAGGACACAAATGTGTTTGTCATAAAACAAAATGAACAAATTGCAACTCGTTGTATCATTTTAGGATGTTTCAACAACAGTTTCAGTTTGTAGGTTTTATTGACGTTTTCATCTTTTGTTGTTTGTGTTTCTGAATAAGCAATTATATCTTGAGTTCGGTTTGTCAAAATATCTTGTAGTTCTGGTTTTAGTTCAACTTTATTTACTTTCGCAATTTTCAATAAAATTTTCGATGCTTCCTGATGTCGGTTTTTTGTAATGAGCCATCTTACACTTTCAGGAATGATCCAGAATGCAATAATAGTCAAATATGTAAATGGAAGATTCACTCGAAGTAAATTTCTCCAGTTTTGTTGTAACATTGCGGATAAAGCAACCATAATTTTTCCAGAAACTAAAGCCGCTATTATAGCTGCTCCACCTTTCCCACGATGCTTAGGAACTAAAATCTCGATGCCTGAAATACAGGAAAATTAGTTTCAAAAATGTTACATTTCCAATACAAATTAAGAAAAAGATGAATTTAATTAAATCCAACACGTTGAACAAATTGAATTACATTCTAGTTTAAAGTTGTTAGAAATAATTTTTATTTAGATAAATCGCGACTCGCGAGTCAAAAGGAATAAAAATATCATTGATAAAATTGAATGATTTGGACAAAAATATTTTTTGATACATGTTGGGATTTGAAATTTTACTAACGAGGTCTAAAACGTGAGTAATATTTTCTAAACGAACAGGAGTTTACCTAAAAGAAAGGCCGCTACAAATGCTCCCGAACTCAACATTGGTTCAACAAATTCAAACAACAAAAATGAAACATAATTCCACGAGAACGATTTTATAATTCCAATTGTAGCTGCAATTAATGATGAATAAATAAGCAAAGGCTTTCTTCCATATGTATCACCAATATAACCGGTAAATAACAAATTTATGAAATAACCAACATTATGAAGTGTTCCAGGTAGAGCCAACAACCATTTGTTACCATCACATGTCATGTTAAACTAAAGCAAACAAGTTTATGATTAATATTTAAGATATCTTAGATATTTATTTAGAAAAACTTACATCATTGACAATTGTCCGTTCATTGGTTTCATAAACAAATCGATCACATTCAATTTTATTACTGTGATCAAATGCTTTTGGTAAACTGCACTCAAACTCATTTTCTGATTTATTTTTTGCAACATATCTGAAGCACTGAACTGGTTGATTTTTTTCAAACGGAATAGCATTCTCAATCCAATTCTCATTGTATCTACTCGTTGTCGTATCACATTCATCAATATAGCACCGATAATTTAAATCACTTGCAGTAAACGCATATGACATTGAAAGTGTTCCAATAAAAAAAGTAGATAAAAGAATTACTGTGTAATACATCATTTGAAATCGGCCAAATGAATTGACGTCTTTCAAAACTGTGTCCAACAAACATTTGTCCATGATTTGCTGTGAATTTACTTATGATTAAAATGAATATTATATTGATACTAACAACCGTATTTGTAGCCATGTTATTCAATTTGAAACTATTTCATACAAATTGTAGTATTAAGTACAAATGTATTAAAAGGAATAACTAAAGAAATCTTTGTTATCTTAAAAGTTTTACGGTTTTAAGTATTTATAAAATTGATGTAGTGTCCCAAATTAAACATCCAGTCATTCAACTTTTCAAATCCGAAGTTGTAAATTTTGGCCATACGATTGAAAAATAAAGTAAATTTTGTTTTATTACTTCGGTCTAAAAGTTCGTTAACTGCAGTTTAGTGTATAAAAAAATCAAAATAGTATGTATTGTATTAAGTGTGTCAAGAAAATCGTCAACTGTCTCAAAAGATTGATTTTCATACATTTTGCTCCCCAATTTTTTTGAGAAACATATAATGAGAAACATTTTGGATTAGAAATATTTGACATATATATGTTGCCGCAGGAGGGATCGATTTTGATCGATTATGATCAATGTTGATCTACGGGTCTGACTACCCTGCGTACTCCAGTCCCTGCCATTGACATATGAGTTAGCGTGAGATATCACATACCACTGGCAATGGCAGGAGATGTCATTAGCCAAGATGATATCTTAGGGTGCTGGCGGACGAACTTTAATTAGTCAACGGCAGCACTTCCAGTCTTAGCTGGGCAGCGTTCCGTAGCGGTACCGCTCATTAGCTCTTCCGAGGAATCGAACCAACACGTAGTTATGTGTGGGCTTTGTGCCTCGATTGAAGTGGTGGGCGGTGCGTCTGGGGTGCGCTGCATCAGCTGGATTATTGGAATTTAGTTTTGTTTTGTTTTCTGCAAATTTCTCACAATTTGTTTTTCACTTATTATTTTGTTATTATTTCTTCATCTTATCATGAAATATTGGCATATGTCATATTTTGTAGTATGATAGGATTTTTTACTTAGTTATGCATTTTAAAATAAAACACAAAAAAATAAAATAAACATTTTGATATATATATGGCAGTACAACCGAAAAAAAATAAGTCTGCAAGTGGTAAAGCAAATTTGCGCAATCCACCCGCCCATAAGGCGGCATGTCCACGGAATTTGCAGGGACAAAACATATATGAATCAATAAAAAATTTTAAAATCCATGTTCAAAACATCTGCGGATTGAACGCTAACCATGACCACGTGCAACATCATATTGAGCACGACAAACCGAACATTCTATTCCTTACAGAAACACAAGTTTCTGAAAATTTTCTCTTTATAGAATCGCTTAATTCCAAATATAGGCTCGAATCAGCTTTCAAACTCCATCAGGCATTCATTCATGAGAGTGTTGCGTACACGCGCTTTCCAAATTTTGAACTACACGGTGACGGCTTCAATACAATGGTTTTAAAGATTTGTCTTCCAGAAATGACTTTTTTTACAATAGCTTTATACCGGTCCCCCAACAAACGTAACCCAAACTTTTTTAATATACTGACAAAAATTATGGACGAGATTAGAGCAAAGTCCCCTAATTGTGAAGTTATCGTTACCGGTGACTTCAACGTCCACAACAAATCATGGTTGGAATTCTCCAAATCGACCGACGATGTTGACAATAGTGGAAAACTGGCAGAAATTTTTGCCGCGTCTCAGGGCCTATTCCAAATTGTAAAAAGCCCGACTTTCACTCCCCGTAATGGCGGTGATAATAGTTTTCTACTAGATCTCTATCTTACCACAATGCCAGATATTACGAGTGTCGATGTTGCGAAAGGTAGTATTGGAAATTCTGATCATTATTTAATCTCATCAGTTATCAAAACAGATTTACTTAAAACTACAGCTCCCAAACCCCGTAAAATATTTCACTACTCAAAAATGGATAAGAGTGGTCTTCAAAATTTTTTCCATGGTTTCCCTTTCGACCGTCATTGTTTTTACACTGACAATGTAAATGTTTCTGCTCAAAACTTTACAGAAACCATCCAATTTGCTATAAATAAATTTGTCCCTTTCTCCATAGTAAAACCCAAACAAAAATACTTGTATTCGAAAGCTGCCAAAACGGCACTTAGAAACAAACGTAGATCATTTAATATTTGGATTCATAACAAAACTCCCACTAATCGATCCCAATATCTAAAGGCCAACAAAATATCTAATCAGATTATCTCAAACGAAAAGTCCGAAATTGACAGAGCGAAAGCCTCAAAACTTACGTCTATGTCTGTTTCTGACAAGAGTTTCTACAGTGCCATTAATTCTTTAAATTCTGGTACAAAATTTTCTATTCCACCTATTATTGATGGTGATTTAATCGTCAATGATCCCGCAAGAAAAGCTAACTTGTTCGCTGAACGCTTTGCTCTGAACTCCACTGTTTTGGAAACTCCTAAAGAAATACCCCAAATCCAGTCTTCAGGAGTTAATATGAATGAACTTCACTTCAAACCCAAAATAGTCGCTAAACTTTTAAAGGGGTTAAACATCAACAAAGCATCAGGAATGGACAATATTCCATCCATTATTTTAAAAACCTTTTCCAAAGAACTTGCACCAACTTTAACTAAAATATTCTACCAATCCTACAAATCTGGTATATTTCCCTCGTGCTGGAAGTTGGCAAATGTCCAGTCCGTCCCCAAAAAGGGACCAAAATCCGATATCTCAAATTATAGGCCAATAGCTTTACTATCGGTCCTATCCAAAGTCTATGAGCATTATATTAATACACATATTTCAAAATTTCTGGAAGAAAATCATTTAATATCCGACAGCCAATACGGTTTTCGAAACAAAAGATCAACTACCGATCTATTAAACTATGTAGCGCATTGTTGGAACAGCATACTTGATAAAGGTGGTGAAACATACGTTATCGCTTTAGACATCTCCAAGGCATTCGATCGAGTCTGGCATGCCAACTTAATCAACAAGCTCGTTGCGTACGGTTTTCATCCCAATGTTGTGAAGCTGATTCAAAATTTTCTGTCCGGCCGATACATTTCGGTAACCTTAGACGGATATTCTTCTGAGTCTAAACTAATTAACGCTGGTGTACCCCAAGGCTCAGTATTGTCCCCAACCCTATTTTTGATTTATATCAACGAATTGTTGAAAATCACCAGCAACCCAATAAATAGTTTTGCAGATGATAGTACTCTGCACAAGTCGTTCGAGCCCCTTCCTTCAAAAGGTAAAATGCACGAACGAATTAATCCTGCCCGGAGAGACGCTGCCATAAACGTGAATAAAGACCTGAATAAAGTCGCCGACTGGGGTGACCAAAACCTTGTCAATTTCAACTCCACCAAAACACAGCTGTTGATTGTTTCCAGATTAAAGACCGAGTTCCCCAAAGATATTTTATTTAGTATGTGTGATGAACCAATAGGTGAATGTAAAAACATTCGTTTATTGGGTGTCACAGTTTCAAATGACCTACTCTGGAACGATCATGTAATGGCGATGGCAAAAAGCGCGTCTAAAAAACTCGGCCTCCTAAATAGATGCAAAAAAATTTTCACTCCATACCAATTGCTCCATGTTTATAAGTCCTATATTCGTCCCTGTATGGAGTACTGCTGTCAAGTTTGGGGTGCTGCCTCTGTTTCCATCTTGGCCCTCTTGGGCTCTGTTCAAAAGCGAGCTATACGAATTGTAGGTGATCGAACTTTGACATCACAACTTGATTCCCTACAACATCGTCGCACTGTTGCTGACCTCGTTGTTTTTTACAAATATCGTCATCAGCAGTGCTCAGATGAAATCAGCGGCATCATGCCTCAAACTTATTCTTACCCCCGTTCCACTCGGCAATCGGCTGCCGCAACCAGTGAAACGGTAAAGATACCGCGCTGTCATACTGGCAGATCGCAGAGAGACTTCTTTGTCCGAACTGCGTACAAATGGAATAGTTTGCCGGAACACTTAGTCTCAGGTGGCTTCAACCCACAGATGTTTAAAAAAAGCGTTAATCTACACCTCAGAACGCCAGTTGTTGTGGGACCCAGGTCTAGACCTAGGTCTTAAAAGGTATTTATGTGTTGTTGTGACACATATTCTAAACCCTATTACACAACACATTTTATTAAAAAAAAAAAAAAAAAAAAAATTGTACAATTAATTATTTGAATGACATGAAATATGATTTTATCTGGCTCTAGCTAATCCTTATTAATAGGAACAGTTGGAAAAATCATTTTGTTGCAGATTAAATGTCGTTTTTCCACAAAAGTTGTAATTTTTAGGAAGTTGTTTTTTAGATATTTTTTGTGTGAATCCGAGTTCCACCACTTCTAAATATGTTTTAGGATAAGTTGGAATATATCAGGTTGTTGCAGATCAAAAGTCGTTTTTTCACAAAGGTTGTAGACTAATAACACACACAATTATACTTGTAAAAAAAAGAAGTAAGCCTATGATACCTATTTTACAAAATTATATAATTTAGTTATCGCTTCTTGCCTTAAATATTATGATAACAGCGGCTGTGTTATGACAACACATTAGTTAGTATTAGGTTATGATATTTCTATTTACGGATTTATTTGATATTTTGTAATATGTCATAAACATGTTTCTAAGAAGTATACAGAAAATTTATGTTTATTTTGTAAACTCATCGTGAACATGTAAATGCACAAGTGGTGCATTTGTTCTGTAAATCTGGTGATGCACATGCCGTCAATAAGTGTCTGAAAAATATAAACATTGCTGCAAAGCTGTGAATAAACATATTGTGAAAAATCCCATATAATGTAAAAACATTTCCATAATATGAAGTCTAATGACAGTGGAAAAATTCAACTTAAGTAAAAATAAATATATGATGAAAAAGATTCAACTTTGAAATTATCATCGCCTCAACGGCGTAATCGATAGCGTGTCTGCCCAAGGATTCGAGCCGAGCACTAACGAGGTAGGTTTGAATCCCAACCGAAACACGAACAATGTGAAGTGGAGCTTTTTTTCTGAGAACTTCAAACCATACCTTTGAATTGAAAAAATTCCAATTACTTCTTTACTTACTTGAAATTAATTGATCTCAAAAATCCAAAATATTGTGAACATTTTAGTGCACATTTGATGCAAATGAGTCTGAAATGTTTGTGCATATATGTGCGTTTTATGACATATGCATGGTATGGTGCACACCATGTGCATGACATGTTATAAACAATTTTGTGCACAGACATATTGTGTCATGCACAATTAGTGCACATTTCAAGCATTTTTTCCAAAATTGTTATACGGGCAAGACTTATCCAACTATCAATCAAGAAGTTCATTAAGTTTAACCAACAAAAACTTAAATAAGCATTGTTACCACTATTAACAACATGAAATTAATGCTATTTGAACAAACTGGCAATGCTGAAGAAATTAAACAGCTTTTTGCCAATTACAAAAAGGATCCTGAAAACCGCAAGACAAAGAACTATCTTGAAAAAAGAATTGCTAACATTAAGAAAATTTACAACAACTATGGGTGAAGTGAATAAAAATAAGTATTTACTTAAAAGTATTACCTTTTAAGTATAAGGTAATACTTTTAAGTATAAGTATTTACTCACGTTTCTGTGAATAATAGAAACCATTTACTTAAAAGTACAAACTGGAAAATTTTTAAGGTAATACTTATTATGCATTTACTAATGCTTAAGGTAATACTTATAATAATTTTATTTAATAATTGAAACGTTTTATCAGAATAACGGATCACAATGAAATGGTTTTTGAGCTTCTATAGATAAATTTTATAACCGTTATTTTTGGTTATGTATTTTGTACAATATAGTACTATGAGGGAAGAATAATAAACCTTACATCACGAATCTGAATGTTTAAAATAGCAGCGCAAACGAGTGTTGCCGATTTATAAAACCGGAGTGTAAGTATATGTACTTAATTCGAGTTCACATTAAAGTTTCCGATCAAAAAAAATAGTATAGTGTACATCTCGTACAATTTGTACAGCAACGTTTTGTCAACGAGCAGATATCCATTGAAATACATGTGTTGCGAGTGTTAAAGGTTATAACAAACAAAACAAATAACAAATAACAAGATTAGCCGAAGTAAGGCAGGACAAAGAAATGCCTAGAAGTTTTTGTACACAGAGAGAATTTTTGCACTAACTATAAGTACAAAAATTGACAAGTGCGCGTTTTCAAATATTTCAGTAAAAATATTTCTATTCAATAATAAATTTTGCCTTCTCGTTAGTAATTATTTTACTGTAACGTCTCGTAAGTAATGAAATTTACTTACGAGAAGTCGAAGTTCACTATTGGACAGAAATATTTTGAATGAAATATTTCAAAACGCGCATGTCATTTTTTGTACTTATAGTTAGCGCAAAAATTCTCTCCGTGTATATAAGCTTATACATAGATTTATGATAATAGTCGCAAATAAGTTCATTTAATATTTACAATGTATTGTATTCGAATAGACTTGAATATATATTTGAATAGACTTGACCATAATTTTTCAAATTTCCTAAGAAATACGACTTTGAAGGTAGTCTTTTCAAGTTGTTCTGTGTAGAGGCATCCATGGACTCACTATTTATTAAACACACAAACAGTTTGTTCTTCAACAGTTGTCAAGTCAACAACTTGTTGTCCAATAATAAACTTTTGTTCTATCAATATCAACAAATCTGCTGGCCCCGACGGTATTCCACCTCTTATTCTTAAAACTTTGCTAGGCAACTGGCTCAGGATCTATATTTGAAAGATGTATTTTTGCAGCAAAAGTTCTTCATACCAATGAGTATAATAGTCAATCGATAAAAATGAATGACTCTATAATTAAAGTGAAAAACAATGAAGTTATTTTGAGAATTTCTGACTTTATTGTGATGAATGGAAATGTTACGTTTTGGGTACCAAGCTAGAAACAGAGGCAGTTGTTTTTGAGAATTTGACAGTACATCATATTTTAGAAATTAAAATATGGAGGGGCTGAAATCTAACAGCTCTAAGATATCAAGACTTCGGTCTGGGTTAAGGATTTTAATATAGTTTTCCTCAAAAAACTTTTATGAGGACATGGTTTTTAGTTTTGGGCAGCGATGTTTATCAAACATAACTCTTTGTTAAAGTACAAGTATTTTTTATCTCTGTTTAGATATGTATTACAAAACTAACACGAAACATCAATACGTTGCCGGAAAATTATAACAGATCATAAGTTAACATAATTTAGTGAAAAGATGATACACTCAGCAAACTACTTAAAAACTTCTCCATTTAGCGTTTCGAGAAAATATTACAAAATCACAAATTCATATTTTTTTCACAACTCCAAAAATATTGTAAAAATTAAATAAAATCAAACTTTTTTCAAACTTCTAAAATTATTCCAAAAATTCTTACAAAATCAAAAATTTAAAACTTTTTCAAAATTCTAAAGCTATTGCAAAAATTATTACAAAATCAATAATACAAACTTTTTTCATAATTCCAAAAATAAACTATAACAAATTAAAAAATTTCCATGTCCAATTTCATTTTCAATTACATTTACGACATAAAAACAGCTACATTTTTTATCTAATTTCTAATTTTAAATAATAAATGAAATCATTTATTGACACACGAAGCTATCAACCCTTGCACATGAAGTCGGTCTCAACATTAATATCAGAAAAACAAAGGCTATGAGATTGAACACCAAAACGATAACACCAATTACCATCAACAATACACAAGTGGACGAAGTTGACAAATTTGTGTACCTTGGTTGTACTGTAGCAAAAACAGGCGGGACTGAAGAAGATATCAGTCAGCGTATTAACAAAGCCAGAAATACGTTCAATATGCTTCACAAGATCTGGAATGCATCCGTCCTGTCAAGAAAGACAAAGCTACGAATGTTCAATGCATGTGTCAAGTTAGTACTGCTGTATGGGTGTGAAACGTGGAAACAAACAAGAAAGATCACAAATAAACTACAGGTGTTTGTGAACAAATGCCTGAGAAGACTGATCAAATGCTTCTGGCCAAACACCATCAGTAACCAGGAGCTTCTACGGCAGACAGAGCAGTTAGACATTGAGACCGAGATAAAACAAAGAAAATGGAGATGGATAGGACATACACTGAGAAAATCAGTCGAAGATATAACAAGGATGTCCCTAGAGTGGAATCCACAAGGTAAAAGGAGAGTTGAAAGACCACCCATGACATGGAAGAAAACGGTGCTAGCTGAAGCAAAACAAATTGGCAAGACATGGGGTGAACTGAAAGCGATTGCTCCCAACAGAGTTAGATGGTCCAGTCTAGTAGACGCCCTATGCTCCTAAATGGAGATAAAGGAAAAAAAAAAAAATTGACACACTTGACATTATTTTTTTGACAAACTTATAATGCCATAATTGTCTATAATAATAATAAATTTTCATGTCATACAAATTATTAATTTTGTTTTTTTCCAAAAAGTTGGGTAAAAAAGTAAATAAAAATCTTTCTTTTGACACACTTGACAAAATTTTTTTGACAAACTTATAATGCAATATACTAGTTTTTGATCTCACATACCAATCCCTACCATCAAGATTTCTCCAAATGCAATGTTCCTACTCGTAATCACTTAAAATGAACGTTTTTTAAGCCAAAAATATGAAAATTTGCTATTTTTGACACACATAATGATTTTTTTTGACACACTTCCGGTACAGTTATCGAACACAGCGTCCTTTCGGACCTGTCCCTTGAGTATACCTATTTTGAAGAAAAAAACTTTGAAATCCCTCCAGCGGTTTTCTAGATTTCGTAGGTAATGACGGCCGGCCGTACATACATTTTTTTTGCTTTTTAAGAATCAGTAGGTCCTAAAACGTCGACAAATTCCAAAAAAGTCGGGGTAAGAATTTCACGTTTGGCTCAGGTCTTTCAGACCGAAGTAAAAGTAAATTACAATAATTACAATTTACACAAATCGAAGAAATATATATAAAAACTCATAGAAATAATCAGTGATGATAAGATATATTTATGGGCGAGATGGAGAAGTGGACAAGACGACAACATCACTTACAAGGAAGTTAAGCAACACTGTGATGGTCTATAACTTAAACGGGTGACCACTTGGGAACTTCATCAGGAAAAAAATATGGATATATGATTGAATCACATTGAAGCAGAAATATCTCGTCCACGGTATGCGAGTAAACCTTATCATCCAGCAGCCCTGGAAGCTGGCTAGGATTCGATGGCCCAATCACCCGTTAATCCGAAATTCAAATGATTAAAGAAACAAGTCAACAAGTAAACAGCAGAAGAAATTGTGGGAACGCGCAACAGCGAATAAAGTTCAGAAGATAATGAAATTCAATAATCTTATTAGGAAAATTTATGAATTTAATCAAAAATGATATCATAATCGAAGGAAATTTTATCAGTTAATTTTATGTATTCTTTTTATTAGTATTATAATTTAATAAATTGAAATAAATTCACAATGCGTAGTTAAGTCGTTCTAATTTGGCCCTTTTGTGGGTGCCTTCGGGCCACATGTGTTTTTTATTAGGCCGTGATTTAGTCATAGTATAGTTTGCTGCATTCAAAAAATATTCTTCGGTAGCACAAATTTAGACCTAATGCAGTGCGGATTAGCTAATCCAAATGGAATACGAATGTGGACATGCGTTACTTTCAGCATGAGGTCGTCAAATATCCTAAAATGATACAACGAGTTGCGATTGGTGCAATTTGTTTCATGACAAACACACTCGTGTTGTACGGATTGTCGTTGATCTCAATAAAAATTGGAGGGAACAAGTTTGTAAATTTTATGGTTGTTCAACTTGTTGAGCTGCCAGCGAATCTATGTGTTGTAATGTTTTCACACAGAATAGGAAGAAAAAAATTGATGATTGGCTCATTTTTGAGTAGTGCCATTATATTGTTTATCTATAGTTTTGTGAAACATATATCTTGGCTAAAATTGACACTATTTTTAGTTGGAAAGTTTTTCATATCTATTGCATTTACAACAATGTACATATATAATTCTGAAATGTTTCCAACATGTTTAAGACACACACTTATTGCATTTTGTTCAGGTGTTGGGAGAGTTGGATCTATCCTCGCACCACAAACGCCATACCTTGAAACATTAGTTGAAAATCTATCAATATATTTATTTTGTGGTATGGGATTCATAGCTGGGTTTTTATGTATACTTCTTCCAGAGACATTGAACAAAAAGTTGCCGGATACAATTGAAGAAGCTTTACATATAGGAGATATGAAACCTGTTTGATCCAACGATATAATATTTTTGGAAATAAATTTTTTTTTAAAAATGTGTAAATTGAAATATGTTTATTATTTGAAAAGCGTTTAAAAGATTAGTAATAGATTTACGATGAGCTGTTGTCTGCATCTCTGGAATTCCTTGCCTGAGTAGAATTTTTTCTGACAACTTTGATTCTCAAAATGTCAAAACTTGTTGAAATTTTTTATTTATTTAAATATTACACGGCACAGATGCAAAGATGCATTGTGAAACACAGATGCATTGTGAAGCTACCTTAAATTTAAACTAAAAAATCAGTCAATTAAGAAGCAAATTTTGATTGTTTTTAATCAAAGCCAAAAAGCGTATCTGTTTATTATTCTGCATTAAAATGAATATTCCTTAGTCAAAGCAATCTTATTGCAAATTATTACATTTTAAGGTACAGAGACCAAGAAATCAAAAAACTTATTGAGTAGGGATAAGAAGATCAAATTTGACCATGGTAATGGTCGCAATATTGTAATATGTGTATTTTTGTTTAAACGTTTGGTTTCTAATTAACATAAAAATTAACAAGAATTAAACCGTTTTATAGCCACAAAGTAACAATTATATATCTAAAAACTAACTATTTTCTTATCTTAAGAATATATAACCGTAAAACTTAAGATTAGAAAGATTTCTTTTATTATTCATTTTATTATATTTGTATTTTGATATATAATAATCATATTCAATTACCTGACCACAAATACTGTTGTTAGTGTCAGTATAAAATTCATTCCAAACACAAGTAAACCGATAACAAATTATGGAAAAATATTTATTGGACACAGTTTTGAAAGACGTCAATTCCTTTGGCCGATTTCAACAGATATATTACACAATAATTCTATTATCTATTTTCTTAATTGGAACCATGAATATATCGTTTGTCTTTACTGCAGGTGATTTAAATTATCGGTGCTACATTGATGATTATGATACGGCTGCAAGTGGATATGATGAGATTTGGGTTGAAAATGCTATTCCATTCGAACAAAATAAACCGGTTCAGTGTTTCAGATATGTTGCAAAAAATAAATCAGAAAATAAGATTGAATGCAGATACCAGATACATTTGATCACAGCCATAAAATTGAATGTGATCGATTTGTTTATGAAACCAATGAATGGACAATTGTTAATGATGTAAGTTTTTCTAAATAAATATTTAAGATCCTTTAAATTTTAATCATATACTTGTTTACTTTAGTTTAACATGACATGTGATGGTAACAAATGGTTGTTGGCTCTTCATAATGTTGGTTATTTCATAAATTTGTTATTTACCGGTTATATTATTGATAATAATGGCAGAAAGTCTTTGCTTATTTATTCATCATTAATTGCAGCTACAGTTTTAATCATAAAATCGTTCTTATGGAATTATGTTTCATATTACTTCGGTCTGAAAGACCTAAGTATTACATTCATGAGCCAAGAGTGAAATTCTTACCCCCACTTTTTTTGGCATTTCTCGACGTTTTAGGACCTATTGATTCTAAAAAAGCAAAAAAAAATGTATGTCTGTCTGCCGTCCGGCCGGCCGGCCGTCCGTCCGTCATTACCTACGCTGCAGGGAAAACGGCCGGAGGGATTTCAAAAATTTTTTTTCTAAAAATAGGTATTCACAAGGGACAGGTCCGAAAGGACGCTGTGTTCGATAACTGTACCGGAAGTGTGTCAAAAAAATCATTATGTGTGTCAAAAATAGCAAATTTTCATATTTTTGACTTAAAAAAAGTTCATTTTAAGTGATTACGAGTAGGAACATAAAATTTGGAGAAATCTTGGTGGTCGGGATTGGTATGTGAGATCAAAAACTAGATTATTGCATTATAAGTTTGTCAAAAAAATGTTGTCAAGTGTGTCAAAAGAAAGGCTTTTATTTATTTTTAACCCAATTTTTTTAGAAAAAAATAAAATTAATAGTTTGTATGACATGATATTTTATTATTATTATAGAGAATTATGGCATTATAAGTTTGTCAAAAAATAATGTCAAGTGTGTCAAAAAATGATTTCATTAATTTTAGCCAATTTTTTGGAAAAAAATGTATCTGTTTTTATGACGTAAATGTAATTGAAAATGAAATTGGACATGGAAATTTTTGAATTTGTTATAGTTTTTGAAATATTTTTAGAATTTTGAAAAAGTTTGTATTTTTGATTTTGTAATAACTTTAGCAATATTTTTAGAATTTCGGCAAAAGTTTTAATTTTTGATTTTGTAAGAATTTTTGGAATATTTTTAGAATTTTGAAAAATTTTTAATTTTTGATTTTATTTTAATTTTTGGAATTTTGAAAAAATTTTCAATTTTTGATTTTGTAATAATTTTTGCAATATTTTTAGAATTTTGGAAAAAGTTTGAATTTTTAAGAATTTTTGAAATATTATTGGAATTTAGAAAAAATTTAAATATTTGATTTTATTCTAATTTTTGGAATATTTTTGGAATTTTGAAAAAGTTTGATTTTATTTAATTTAACAATATTTTTGGAATTTTGCTTATAATTTCCCGGCAACGTATTGATGTTTCGTGTTAGTTTTGTAATAAATTTTTAAACAGAGATAAAAAATACTTGTACTTTAACAAAGAGTTATGTTTGATATACATCGCTGCCCAAAACTAAAAACCTGTCCACATAAAAATTTTTTGCCGAAAACTGTATCAAAATCCTTAACCCAGACCGAAGTCTTGATATCTCAAAGCTGTGAGATTTCAGCCCCGGACAGAGAATTTTCTTGAAAAATTAAATTGGAAGAAGATACAAGAAGAATTCAAAGTTATTCGCATCACCTGGATTTTCAATCCACCTGCAACTCCATGGTGGGGCGGGTTTTGGGAAAAGCTTGTACGAACGATGAAAGGATATTTAAGAAGAATATTGGGCCATAATAAGTTAACAAAAGTTGAACTGGAAACCACAATATGCTACGTCGAATCCTTAATGAATAGTCGTTCACTCACCTATCTTTCCGAAGATCCAGATGATTTGTTACCAATTACACCATCAGCATTTTTACAAGATATTCAAGAAACACAATTCCCGGAGATGGAAGAAATCAACGGTCAGAAATTGAGAGAGAAACTGAAACACCTTAATCAATTAAAGCAAGAGTTACGGGAAAGATTTCGCAGTGAGTATCTTGGTCAATTGGTTGGAAGAAAAGAATCGGAAGGAAACTACGAATTCGAACTTGGCAAAGTAGTACTCATCGTCAGCGATAATAAAAAACGATTATAATGGCCCATAGCTCGAATCATAGAACTCTTACCTGATGCTAATGGTATTGTTAGAGTGGTCAAGCTCAAAACAGAAAAGGGAGAACTTACTCGTCATATTCAACGATTGATTCCTATGGAAATAAAATGTTCCGCTGATACATTTAAGATTAAAAATGAAACAAAAGAACGAGCGAAATCAAAGGAAAAATTGTTAATCGACGAACCAATGAAGACGAATCTCTCAAAGAAATCAAAAAGAACTAGTGAGGTAAAGGATGAACCGGAAGAGAGAAGAACTAGTGAGGCTGATGAACCTGAAGAGATCAGAACCGATACGTTTACGTATCGGTTTTGCCACCGATACGTTTACGTTATTAAAAGAAATCCGTTATTTTTTTCAGTATTTGAAAATGAATTAAGTATTCACGAATAATTGGTGGCAGGATGTTAAAACCATTGTAATTTATTGTTTTAATCCAAGTTTGTTTTTGAAGGAATTTGAATCACTTTATGCTTGGAATAACAATTTATGAATTTTATAAAAAGATTTTGGTAGAATAAAATTATTACTTCGAGCATCAACATCTAGAGTTTTAATTTGCAAGTTCGGACAGAGCCACCAAAAAATAGAAGTTCACTTCATAAATAGTTGAAGGTTTGGAATTTCAACACCAAGCATTAAAGCGCTGAACGCTCAGGAAGATATGCCAGTCATTTACGTCCTCCAAATTATATTTACGCTGTAACTAAAAACAGCATCTTTTACAAGGGAATGACATACCTCAGCCGCATAATAAATGTAAAATAGGGGATTTTAAAAAGAGTGTTAAAACCAAACTATATGACAGCTATACCTTTGAATATAATCGAGATCACGGATTAATTGATTACATAATATATTAAACTTAATAATTTATTAATTTACTTCTTCCTAACCATTATTATGCTAAGAGTATTTCGTGTTGATTGCTGCTGTGTCGGTATGTATGTATACATCATTTGTTTTTTTTTTTTTTTTAATTTTTTCAACTCTTCATACTACGATTCTTAATTAAATTTTATGGATTCTTTTAAATTCGTTTTTTTTGGATATGCAAATCCCCTGCATTGTCACTAATAATAATAATATTACTGTCCATAGGTTGGACGTGAATTTCCTACTTCACTATTTATTACAAATTTAGATTATTTAGATTATTTAATTATTTATTTATGGAATTAGCGCTTGCAAGTGGAATAAGATTAAAAGTAAAGAAATAAAGTAAAAAAAAATATAATTATATTAAAGAAAAATAAAAAATTATAAAATTAAAAATAATAGTAATAATAATAAAAATATAAAAAAAATATATAAAACAGATATAAAAAAAAAATACAAAATGAGAAAAAAAAATATTTATATCTTGAGATATTTTATGATATTTTAGGATATTTACGTATCCATAAGTATACCACTTAATATTTTCCAAATTAACACTTTATGTATTTTTGAAAAATAATAAAAAAACAAAAACAAAAAGAAAAAAAGTAATATTTTTGTGTGTTTAGGGTATGGGTGTAAGGAGGGTAAAAAAAAACTTTGAAAGAGCACCAAATTTCCAAAACCTCTCTATTTTTATTAGAATTTTGCGTTACACAGTTTTGAGTCATTCTAAAGAATGTGCAAATTCTACACCGTTGAGTGCAGATATCACTACCCAAGATAAAATGTTAGGGTTCTTGGTGAATGATTTCTATTCAGATAATGGCAACACTCTCAATCTTCTATATGGAATATTCATTGACGGTATTTGTTGATCAAAGAAATGAGTCTTAATGTTTTCCTTTTTTGATCACTGGTAGCCCCCTATCCACCTGACAAGTAAATTATATGGAATTAACCGTACAAAAAAATCAAATAAAATGCATTGCTTTTTCTACTATCCGTTTGTTTTTTTTATTTATTTATTTTATCTTATATAATAATAATAATAAAATAAAGTGTTTGTCTGTCTGCGTGCGCTCTCCAGCGAATTCTGTAGCACACAGGAGTCTGAAATTTTGTCAGGAGAAGGCCATTAACAGGTACTAATGCACCTCGGAGCCGAAATTTTAAAATTTAATTTAGATTTTTTATAATTAATAATTTTAATTTTCCTAATGGTTAAATGTATGCCTAAATGTATATTATATTTTATACTTGAATTTTATTCAACTTCTACTCAGGTATCTTTGATCGATTTTTTTTCCGTAAAACAGAATTACCATTCAAATGGAAAATTAAAGTATAATGTGACAAACAAATTCATTTAGATGAAAATTATATACATTTATATATTTATTATATACATACATGATACAATTGTATGTATCCAACACATTACGTTGCAACAAATATTTCTAATTTACAACAAACACGTTCTTGGTTTGGTATATATACATATGTAATACATATTTTATTTGGTTTAAATATATGTGATACATGTTCAAAATATAGAAAATTGGAAAATTGGAAAATTTAAAAAATTTTTTCCTCTTTTTAGAAACATTGATGCAGCAAGTTTTTGCAATGGAACCTTTGTGTTGAAGAAAAGGATTATGAACAATAATATCAAAGCTACAGGTTGAAAGTGTTTTGCTTATTAAGAAAAATATGCGTCCCCATTAATTTCAAAAACAAACAAACAATGTAGGTTATTTGAAGAAATCGGTAAAATATATGTAAATATGTCAACAAATGAAGTGATTTGACTGGTTTTAGATTAGTATATAAGTCTGGATTTATAAATGATATTATTCTTATTATTATTTTGATATTATACTATAAATTAGTCTTATTATTATGTTTGTCCAAATTTTGTTTTAAAACTCTGGCAGAAATGTCAAAATAAGACGATGGCCATAAATCGACAAAACCCAAAAAACGAAAACCTTCACTAAAAATGCTGTCATTCTTAGACCGGTTTTTCGATCAAAATCGTGTTTCGTATCAAACATCTGCGCTATGCATATTTAGTCTGTTCTTCAAAGTTTTCTTTCAGAGACATGCTCCATTACTAATAAAAGCACACAGAGCAGAGCGCATGTAGAGCATTGGAAATAATTGGTAAAATATATTTGAAAATCTAAATTGACTTTATTTAAGATCGGCAAATAATCTGGATAGATTGATAAATGAAATTAGTCAACATGAAATGGTACGATAAAACAGTAAATTTTGTTGCGGTGTGCCTATTTTGTATCGCAAGTATGACGGTTCCAGAGTAAGTCATTGACAACTGTAACACCCAATAAACGAATGTTTTGACGTTCACCTAATTTTTCGCGACACATATTAAGCCGATTAACGCGAAAAATTGCAAGTGTTTAATTTAAACTCTCCGAAACTCTTTACCAATCACTTTCAAATGTTGACCTTCCTTTCAATTTTCAAACTATCTGGATTGATCAGCTAGAGTGATAATGATCTCTATTATTCATATTTCCCAAATGAAAAAATTAAAATAGGCTTCTTCTATTCTCATTACGACTCTTTGAAATTATTCTTACTAATTCAACAAAATCTACGCACACAAACTTTTTTATAGGCGTAGCAACGTACGCTGGGTCCTGCTAGTTCCTAAATAATTCAATTTAAATTAATACATGTTCCTCTGTTAGAGAGATAAAATGATATATTGGGTTCGTATTTAATAAATTTTATTCTCTGACAAATTTGCTCGAAAATAAAATATATCATTAAACACTAACCTAATCAAATACTATTATATTCACTCTTTTTTACTTTTATTAAACTTTTTTGTAGTTCTTCGTAAAATTGAACTGACTGATTTATAAAAACATGATACTAAAAATAACACAACTAACATCAAAAATCCAATAACATCTAAAGAATGTAGTTGGAAGAAATTCAAATGTATCGCGTTTGATTTTAAATGTTTTGCACCGCGATGGCGGATCACATATTCGGTCCAAAATATTCCTGTTTCCAATGCCGTATTTGGTCGATCTCTATACAATATTGATTGATATTTTGCTCGATTCGTGTATGTCGAATTCGTTAAAATCTCGTTTATTGCTTTAGTAACCGATTTGCCGCTTAACTCAGAAAATGGAAATTGAACTCCCAATCCTTCACTTACAGCTTTATTTGCGTTTGCTATTTGATCACCAAAAGATGGAATCAAAACAATTGGAATGCCATGGTATCGAGCTTCCATCACACTTGCCAAACCACCATGAGTGACAAATAACTTTAAATTTTTATGTTGAAGAATGTCATCTTGCGGTACCCATGTCTCCAATCTCACGTTTGCTGGAACTTCTGATAACGTTCCATTTTCAAATTTCCATAAAACGTTAAGCTTCAATCGCTTGAAAGCTTTTAATAGATCGTATAATAAATTGGTTGGCAATGTGGAGCTTTTTAAAATTGTGCCCAAACTAAAGTATATAACTCCATTTGTTGAGTCGTCCATCCATTTTTGCAAATTGTCGGGCAGTTGGGCTGGTTTGTCTTTGATTTGTATTCCACCAATTTGAATAATTGAGGGTACATATGGTCGAACATTTCCTTGACTAAAATGATTAGCAATCATAGTTAACGAAACGTTCTTTATCATACTATCAAAAGATGGATACGGTGGCGAAGGAAAGTACTTTCTAGAAATATCGAAACAATTAAATTATACATATCTTTTGAAAATATGAAAATGCTTACTGATAGACTTCCTGTTGCATATCATACGATAATTTCTCGAAAATATATGTTTGGTAGAAATAAATAAACATGTTTAAAACACGATGTTTAAAACTAAGCGGTGTTGGAAAATCAAATAACGGATTTGTAGTGTAAGACAAAGCTAGTGGATTACCATTTGTTTTATGTATTGAGCTAAATGACGTGAAACATGAAAATGCAACCGTTGGGCAGTTAAAATGCACTCCTAATCCAAGCAATGCCCATTCGAACACCGCTTCAGTGATAAATAAATCAAAGCTTTCTTCTTTCATTATCAACTGTAATCCTTGATCGTTAAAAAATGCTTCCAGTACACTTTTATCTATTTCAAACATTTTTGGCAAATCTTTATAAAGGCCCATAATTCCATTGAAACTGTTCAATAAAAGAGTCATATCGTCTGTAATTAAAATAAAAATATTGTATAAAATTAATTTTGAAATTTTTGTATCCTATACCTGTAACATTTTCTGGAAGTTTAAAATGAATTTGACGAAAATTTGGATGTGAATATTTCGATGGAAATGATGTGATAACTGTAACATTGTGTCCCTTTTCAGCTAAACCTTTCAACAGAGCCTCCGCCACATAATAATGTGATGGAAACACTGTTGCGTATGCACATAATATTCTGTATGAAGTTACAATTTTTATAGAAAATACACAGATTATCACAAAGACGAAAATTAAATTCAACTGGTTCATTATGAAATTCGTTTTCGTACTGAAAAATTTAATTGTCTCTAGGTCCTTTAAATCAAATTCATTAAAGTGATGAAGAAAATATAGATAAAGTACAGTTATTTGGTAAATTTATTAGCTATTAACCGATCTCTTAAAGAAAGTTTCAATCATTAAACTGATGTGATTAAATTAAAAATACATTATAGTTAAAAATAAAAACTTGTGTGACTTAAGGTCAGTGAACATTTTTTTGCAAAATTGTGTGATGTAAAACTTTATATAATTCGCATGAACTTTTGTGTTATAATGCTGTCTTGCCCCATACTTTCAATCCTTCTGCGTTCTGTAAATTATGTAAACAACAGATAAATTGTTTTAAACAACAGATAACAGATTTTTTGAGTGCAATTCCCGGCAGCTGCAATACCATTCACACTGCAAAAAAATATTGGGACTCGGTACTGGGCTTGTTAGTAAAGAATTTCGGTCAAATATAGCTTATGTACATCAGGCTCAATAAAGAACGTAAACAGGGTATCACACAAGCATATTTACTATCAACTTTGATAAAATAAATGAAAACCGCGATTGTTTCAGATGCGTCGTTATGTCAGTACTTGACATCACTTCATCAGCAATCAATGGTGCAGAACTGTTGCTTTTCCCCAATAGCTTTAATCCTCAAAACTTTGAAGTTAGCCCTCAAAAAGTTTTTTGAAAATGGGAATGTTGAATTTATTTTCACTGATTTTTTATGTTAAATTATATTTCCAGAAATAATAAATACTGAGTGGTATTTGTTTGTAAACAAATAATTTAAAATTGTGTTCAATTTCCCATGTCCCAAACGGGAACATCGGCGTCACCAAATATTGAGTAAAAAAATCATTTATTCTATTTTTGCACGAATCCATTATAAGGTAAATGTACCATATTACGTGTTATTAAGGCTTGTCTCATTTTAGGATGAATTTAAAAGTTTTGGGCCAACAGAAAAAACATATAAAGTGGCTTATTATAATTATATAACTGTCATCTTTATCATTTTGTGCATCGAAAAGTTTTAAAAATTGGTGTAATGACATTTATTAATATTTCAAACGACCCCTGTATTGTCTCTAATTCCATGCTAAAAAATAGACAATGTAACTAATTCCGTGTTAGTGCGTCCCTTATTCCGTGATATTTAAACAGATACCAATTTCGTATTTTAAAGAGTTGGACAGAGAAGAATTTAGTTTTTAAAACAAATGTTTTATTTTTCGTAACACTTAACTACGATAACTTGGTTTTTATTATTTATTTTGTCATTCTGAAAACACATATATGCTACTTTTATTCGATAAGCTCATAAACTTACCATGCTTTTTAAATACGCATCAATAGTATGTCTATCTAGCCGCAAGCGTCTATGTCTATCGGACGTTTGGACAGCGAAAACTAGTGCGCTCGATAACTGTAGTGTTGGTACTTACTAGTGTCAACAGCAGAGTTGCAGGACAATAGATTTTTGAGGGGGAAACTAGAATAAATGATGACCATGGATTGAGTATAAGACCATGTGTACAGAACAGAACGGAACTGACTATGAAAACTTCTGACAAGGCCAACTTGGTGTATGCGGGACAGTGGTTCAAATTTTAATTAGAGTGTTTGAATTACCCTTCATAACAAATTATCCACCACAAATATTTCAAAAGTTTTAAATAATTAAAACATTTCAGTTTATATATTTCTAAAAAACTTTTATTTACAAAACGTTTCATGTCGTTGGATCAAATTGCTTTTACTTCCCCTATATTTAAAGCTTCCTCAATCGTATCTGGTAACTTTTTGTTCAATGTCTCTGGAAGAAGTATACATAAAAATCCAGCTATGAATCCCATACCACAGAATAAATATATTGATAAATTTTCAACTAATGTTTCAAGATATGGAGTTTGTGGAGCAAACATTGACCCAATCCTACCAGCACCTGTGCAAAATGCAACAAGTGTGTGTCTTAAACTAGTTGGAAATACTTCAGAGTTATATATATAAATTGCGGAAAATGCAATAGATATGAAAAATTTTCCAAGTAAAAATAATATAAATTTTAGCCAAGATATATGTTTCACAAAACTATAGATGAACAATATAATGGCACTATTCAAAAATGCGCCAATCATCAATTTTTTTCTTGCTATTTTCTGTGAAAACATCGCAACACATAGATTTGCGGATATGTCTACCAGTTGAACAACCATAAAATTTACAAACTTGTTTCCTCCAATTTTTATTGAGATAAACGATAATCCGTAAGACACGAATGTGTTTGTCATAAAACAAAATGAACAAATTGCAACTCGTTGTATCATTTTAGGATATTTCAACAAGAGCTTCAATTTGTAGGTTTTATTGACGTTTTCATCTTTTGCTGTTTGTGTTTCTGAATAAGCAATTATATCTTGAGGTCGCTTTGTCAAAATATCTTGTAGTTCTGGTTTTAGTACAACTTTATTTACTTTCGCAATTTTCAATAAAATTTTTGATGCCTCCTGATGTCGGTTTTTTGTAATGAGCCATCTTACACTTTCAGGAAAGATCCAAAATGCAATAATAGTCAAATATGTAAATGAAAGATTCACTCGAAGTAAATTTCTCCAGTTTTGTAGTAACATTGCGGATAAAGCAACCATAATTTTTCCGGATGCAAAAGCCGCCATTATTGCTGCTCCACCTTTACCGCGATGCTTTGGAACTAAAATTTCCATTCCTGAAACAATGGAAAATTATGTTAATAATATTACCTGTTAATTAGTTAACTTAACATTGACTTAACTTGAAAATTGATAGAAATAATTTTTATTTAGATTAAACACGAGTCAGTAGGAACAGAAATATCATTGATAAAACTGATTGATTTGTTTCTTAATCTCTAGAATTGAAATATGCATTCGATAGGTAATACGGTTATAATGATTGTATAAAAGAGTTAGGTGGGTAAAATATGGTACGTCGGAGATCATTTTGAACATGACTTATAAAAGTGCATTTTATCCTAAAGGCTAAGGATAGAAACATGTGCAAATTTTTACGCACACTGGAGTGAGTTTTTTAATGTTTTTCAATGTCTACACCAAAACAAAAAATTAAATTTGATTGGTTTAAGCATTATAAGTTTAAGAAAACAATAAGTAAAACGTTAGAGTATTTCAAAAAGATCCTATAAGCTAAAAAAAAGAAACAATTATGGTAGCTTAAAAATATCTAAGAATAAAAACAGAGTCTGCGGATAAAAACATTAAGAATTGAAGCGCATTCAACACTATTTGCTGATAACAGATAAGTTTTCAAATCTTATCAACGAGATCTTTCCTATAACAAGAAAACAAAAACATTAGTTTACCTAAAATTAAGGCTGCCAAATATACTCCCGAGCTCAACATTGGATCAACAAATTCAAATAACAAATATGAAACATAATTCCATGAGAACGATTTTATGATTCCAATTGTAGCTGCAATTATTGATGAATAAATAAGCAAAGGCTTTCTTCCATATGTATCGCCAATATAACCGGTAAATAACAAATTTATGAAATAACCAACATTATGAAGTGTTCCAGGTAGAGCCAACAACCATTTGTTACCATCACATGTCATGTTAAACTAAAGTAAAGAAGTTTATGATTAAAATTTAAAGAATATTGGATATTTATTTAAAAAAGCTTACATCATTGACAATTGTCCGTTCATTGGTTTCATAAACAAATCGATCACATTCAATTTTATTACTGTGGTCAAATATATTTGGTAAACTGCACTTATTTTCTGTTATATTTTTTGCAACATATCTGAAGCACTGAACCGGCTTATTTTTTTCGAATGGAATAGCATTCTTAACCCATTTCTCATTATATCCACTTGCAGCCGTATCACATTCATCAATATAGCAACGATAATTTAAATCACCTGCAGTAAAGACAAACGATATATTCATGGTTCCAATTAAGAAAATAGATAATAGAATTACTATGTAATATATCTGTTGAAATCGGCCAAAGGAATTTAGATCTTTCAAAACTGTGTCCAACAAATATTTTTCCATAATTTGTTATCGGTTTACTTGTGTTTGGAATGAATTTTATACTGATACTAACAACAGTATTTGTGGCCAGGTTATTCAATATGATTGTTATATATCAAAATACAAATATAATAAAATGAATAATAAAAGAAATCTTTCTAATCTTAAGTTTTACGGTTATATATATTCTTAAGATAAGAAAACAGTTAGTTTTTAGATATATAATTGTTACTTTGTGGCTATAAAACGGTTTAATTCTTGTTAATTTTTATGTTAATTAGAAACCAAACGTTTAAACAAAAATACACATATTACAATATTGCGACCATTACCATTTTCAAAGTTGATCTTGTAATCCCTACTCAATAAGTTTTTTGATTTTTTGGTCTCTGTACCTTAAAATGTAATAATTTGCAATAAGATTGCTTTGACTAAGGAATATTCATTTTATAACAGAATAATAAACAGATACGCTTTTTGGCTTTGATTAAAAACAAATAAAATTTGCTTCTTAATTGACTGATTTTTTAGTTTAAATTTGCATCTGTGTTTCACAATGCATCTCTGCATCTGTGCCGTGTAATATTTAAATAAATTAAAAAAATTCAACAAGTTTTGACATTTTGAGGACTAAAGTTTTCAAAAAAAATTCTACTCAGGCAAGGAATTCCAGAGATGAAGCCAACAGCTCATCGTAAATCTATTACTAATCTTTTAAACGTTTTTAAAATAATAAACATATTTCAATTTACACATTTTTTAAAAAATTTATTTCCAAAAATATTATATCGTTGGATCAAACAGGTTTCATATCTCCTATATTTAAAGCTTCTTCAATTGTATTCGGCAACTTTTTGTTCAATGTTTCTGGAAGAAGTATACATAAAAACCCAGCTGTGAATCCCATACCACAAAATAAATATATTGATAGATTTTCAACTAATGTTTCAAGGTATGGCGTTTGTGGTGCGAGGATAGATCCAACTCTCCCAACACATGAACAAAATGCAATAAGTGTGTGTCTTAAACAGGTTGGAAACATTTCAGAATTATATATGTACATTGTTGTAAACGAAATAGATATGAAAAATTTTCCAACTAAAAATAGTGTCAATTTTAGCCAAGATATATGTTTCACAAAACTATAGATGAACAATGTAATAGCACTACTCAAAAATGCGCCAATCAACAATTTTTTTCTTCCTATTCTGTGTGAAAACATTACAACACATAGACCTGCTGGTAGCTCAACAAGTTGAACAACCATAAAATTTACAAACTTGTTTCCTCCAATGTTTACTGAGATCAACGACAATCCGTAGGACACGAATGTGTTTGTAATAAAACAAATAGCACCAATTGCAACTCGTTGTATCATTTTTGGATATTTCAATAAAAGTTTTAGTTTGTAGGTTTCTTTGACGTCTTCATCTTTTGTTGTTTGTGTTTCTGAATAAGCAATTATATCTTGAGGTCGGTTTGTCAAAATATCTTGTAGTTCTGATTTTAGTACAACTTTATTTACTTTCGCAATTTTCAATAAAATTTTCGATGCCTCTTGATAGCGGTTTTTTGTAATGAGCCATCTTACACTTTCAGGGAATATCCAAAATGCAATAATATTCAAATACATAAATGAAAAGTTTACTCGAAGTAGATTTCTCCAATTTTGTAGTAACATTGCGGATAAACCAACCATTAATTTCCCCATTGCAGCAACAGCAAAAAATGCAGCTCCACCTTTGCCGCGATGCTTAGGAACTAGAATCTCCATCCCTGAAATTAAAGGAAATTAATACTTTATTAGTGTCTTGGTCTCGTGTGCTGAGTATTCATTAAATATTGGTTAAAATATTGGTTTCCAATTATCCAAAGACAATTTAATCGTTAAAACATATTTATTTAAAACAATCACGAGTTAGCTTGTATTACAGGTATGCTGTTTGTACGACACCCTCTTGACATGAACAAAAATAATTTTTTTTCAAAATTTGTACTTTAAACCCTCTCCTATGAACATTTGAAATTCTAACAACAAAAAAAAATTTAGCTTCGATTTAACGAAATCCCTACATCCGTTTCTTTTGCAATATTCACAGATAAGGAGGAGGGAGGGGGTGATAAAACAATATTTTTCATTTCCAAAAATAAGTCGAAAACTGTGCTTTCGAAAATTACAAAAAAAACGCTTTGCACTACAAAAAAAATCCCCTTTCATGTGACACCCCACTTACCATGATCTAAACTAATTTTTTCAAAATTTTTTCTCTCAACCCCTCCAATGAATGTTTGAAATTATAACAACAAAAACAAAAAAAACTGTTTTTTATGTATAATTCCTGCAACCGTGAATTTTTTGTAATATTCAAAGTTAAGAGGAGAGACATAAAATAACAGGCAATAACTCAAAAACTAAGCAGTTGAAAAATTCATTGAAATTTTTTTTAAAAATATTTCCATATTTTTCGATTTTTCTAAACCAAACTCAATTCCTTAAAAAAAACGTTACAAATTTCACCTACACCAAAAACTTTGTTATGTCAAATATTTGTGAATTCGCACAAAGCCAAAATGATTAATATGTGATATTGTCCATTCAGCAAAAGTTAAAACTCATATATGGAGTGGATGAAATCTCACAGCTCGGAGATATCAAGACTTCGGTCTGGGTTAAGGATTTGTATATAGTTTTCGGCAAAAAACTTTTATGAGGACATAGGTTTTAATTTTGGCCAGCGATGTATATCAAACATAACTCCTTAATTAAATAAAATCAAACTGTTTCAAAATTCCAAAAATATTCCAAAAATTAAAATAAAATCAAATATTTAAATTTTTTCTTAATTCCAATAATATTTCAAAAATTCTTACATATCCAAACTTTTTCCAAAATTCTAAAAATATTGCAAAAATTATAACAAAATCATGATTGAAAATTTTTTTCAAAATTCAAAAAATTATAATAAAATCAAAAATTAAAAATTTTTTGAAAATTCTAAAAATATTCCAAAAGTTCTTACAAAATCAAAAATTAAAACTTTTGCCGAAATTCTAAAAGTATTGCAAAAATTATTTCAAAATCAGAAATACAAACTTTTTCAAAATTCCAAAATTATTTCAAAAACTATAACAAATTCAAAAATTTCCATGTCCAATTTCATTTTAAATTACATTTACATCATAAAAACAGCTACATTTTTTTCCCAAAAAATTGGTTAAAAAAATGAAATCATTTTTTGACACACTTGACATTATTTTTTTGACATACTTATAATGCCATAATTATCAATAATAATAATAAAATTTCATGCCATCCAAAGTATTAATTTTATTTTTTTCCAAAAAATTGGGTAAAAAAATAAATAAAAATCTTTCTTTTGACACACTTGACAACATTTTTTTGACAAACTTATAATGCAATAATCTAGTTTTTGATCTCACATACCAATCCTGACCATCAAGATTTCTCTAAATTTAATGTTCCTACTCGTAATCACTTAAAATGAACGTTTTTTAAGCCAAAAATATGAAAATTTGCTATTTTTAACACACATAATGATTTTTTTGTCACACTTCCGGTACAGTTATCGAACACAGCGTCCTTTCGGACCTGTCCTTTGTGAATACCTATTTTTAGGAAAAAACATTTTTGAAATCCTTCCAGCCGTTTTCCCTGCAGCGTAGGTAATGACGGACGGCCGGCCGGCCGGCCGACCTACAGACACACACATTTTTTTTTGCTTTTTTAGAATCAATAGGTCCTAAAACGTCAAGAAATGCCAAAAAAAGAGGGGGTAAGAATTGCACTTTGAGCTCATGAATGTAATACTTAGGTCTTTCAGACCGAAGTAATACGAATATGAATTAAACAATTGTTTACCTAGAATAAAGCTCGCTCCATAAATACCAGAACTTAAAATTGGATCAACAAATTCAAACAATAAAAATGAAATATAGTTCCATGAGAACGATTTGATAATGCCCATTGTAGCTGCAATTAATGATGAACAAATAAACAAAAGTTTTCTTCCATATGTATCACTGATATAACCGACAAACAATAAATTAATAAAATAACCAACATTATGAAGTGTTCCAGGTAGAGTCAGCAACCATTTGTTACCATCACATGTCATGTTAAACTAAAGCAAACAAGTTTATGATTAATGTTTAAAATATCTTAGATACTTATATAGAAAAACTTACATCATTGACAATTGTCCGTTCATTAGTTTCATAAACAAATCGATCACATTCAATTTTATGGCTCTGGTCGAATATATTTGGTAAGCTGCACTTATTTTCTGTTATATTTGTTGCAACATATCTGATGCACTGAACCGGCTTATTTTTTTCGAATGGAATAGCATTCTCCACCCAAATCTCATTATATCCACTTGTAGCCGTATCACATTCATCAATATAGCAACGATAATTTAAATCACCTGCAGTAAACGCATATGATATTGTAAGTGTTCCAATAAAAAAAACAGTAAATAGAATTACTGTGTAATACATCATTTGAAATCGGCCAAATGAATTCAAATCTTTCAAAACTGTGTCCAACAAACATTTTTGCATAATTTATTGTGATTTTAATTGTTTTTCAAATGAATATTTTATTAACACTAACTACCCTCACTTTATTGGCGATCTAGTATTGAATAAGAAATATTTTTGTATATAAATTTAATTATCATATATAAACGTGCTATACTAAAATGAACAACCGAATAGAGTTGTTTATTCAAGTTTTTATGATTACTTATTAGTATTATTAAGATAAGACAACAGAAACTTATTTCATAAAAAACTTATTATGGTATATGGGCTAAATTTATATCTAAATGCAAATAAAAGTCCATAAAACTAATTTAAATAGAATTGTGTAATATATTATTACATTTATCTTTTACATAGTTGAAAAGAAATTGCAATTTTTAAAGTTAAAATGCAAAGCAAATGTTGCATTAAAATTAATTTTTATGCATATCACCCAACTTTAATACAACTCTTGCATCATAATTTATTTTTTATTCGCCTACATATTAAAGTGTTACTTTATTACTGTGATTTGCGGCTTTAAACTATCACTTTTCAACTATTTATTTTGTTGTCATAGCTACGTCCAAAAAAGTAAAAAGCATTTGTATTTGTTTAAATTCTATGAAAAATAAAAATTTTTATCAAAGCAACCCTCAAATTCAAAATTTCATTATCCAATTAAAATAGTTGTTATCATTTGTTGTCATAGCTACACAATAATTTGGAAAAAATAATAAATATTTTGTCAAAGGTTACTTGTTCCACATATTTTTATTTTAAAATTTATGAAAATTTATAATTTTAATTTAAAATAAACAACTTTTCTTAAAATATTTTGCTTGCGGCGAATAAAAAATAGTATATGATGCACGGACGTAAGCTATTTTGAACTTAATGAGGGTGCAAATCTCGGCTAGCGCCTCAATTTGCAAACTCCATATCCGTCCAAAATCTTTAGCTTTACGTCCTAGCATCATAATGTACTATTATAGAACTGCTAGAAGTTAAAATGCATCTTGCTACAATAATAAAATATGAAGGGGCTGAGATCTCACAGCTCTGAGATATCAAGACTTCGGTTTTGGTTAAGGATTTTGATAAAGCTTTCGGCATAAAACTTTTATGGGACATTGTTTTTAGTTATCGGCAGCGATGTATATCAAACATTAAACTGTTTGTTAAAGTACAAGTGCTGTCGTGTGAGGTTTGTCTTGTAGACCGTGAAGGTCTACCAGTTGGTCACACACACCAATAACCCTGCCGCTAGCTCATAACGCGAAGGTTTGTAACGGGAAGATGAAATATGCTAAAATTAAGCTTGCGAAAACTCAATTCTAGCGAGAACGCTGCACTCCTAGCAATGCTCTCGCATAGCTCAGACGATGGGGGGTTCAATTTAAGTGCGTTCTATCCCTTACAAAAATGTAGAGTGCAATTCAGAAAAAAAATATAGCCGAAAGAAAATTTAATTAATTGAAAAGAGAAAAACATAACTAGAATAAAAATTTGATATGGGAAAAGAAAGGAAACCAAACACAAACTGCTTCCAACCACCACTACCTGACCTTGACTTCACCACTACATCATCTCAACAACATATTTCCATCATTCAGTACAGCCAAGGCACCCTACCAACAATCGGTTAATCTATAACATTCTATATTATATAATATAAAAACATATAAACAAAGCAAACCTAATAAAATTTCAAATTTATAAATACAAAAAAATTAAATATTACTTTAAATATGTAATTCCGTTTTTTTCTTTAAATAAAATTGTGTAAGTATCTGCTTTCTCTTCAAAATGATGTCCTGTATTCTTATTATGTACTTCAACCAATCTTACTTTAATCAAACTAACTTCAACGAACCAACTTTACTGATATGTCTGTAATTCCAATAATGTAGTTCAATCCAATAAATATTCAAATAATTCAAATTCTATTAATATATCCAAAATTCAAATGCCTCCATGAAAGAAAATAAAAGTTCTGATATCACACCTGCATCACATCGTTTTTCATTTATTTGTAAAACAAATTTCATCAAACAAAATAATTAAAAAAATAACATCGCTTTTCTTTTGTTTTAACTAAATATTATTCGATTTTATCTTTATATTTTTATTTGGCAGTTTTACCAAAACTTAATTAATAATTTATAACCATTAATAATTTTTATTTAATGGTTTATAATTGTTTTCCTTATAAAAGTTTATTAAATAATCTCAATACGAACCAAAATATGCATTAGCCAAATTTAAACAGAAAAAAACAAAATTTTCCCAAACACAATTTAGTTTCAATTCCATGAACATAAGTTCCAACTATTAATATTTATGAAAACATTTTCGTTTTCTTTTTTTTTTCATTTAATAAATTCTTTACATTAAATTAAAATTGGAATACGTAATTCTAACACTAACTTTTAGATTTCTATCAACAAATAATATTAAACTTTTCAAGATTAAAATTCAACAATATGTATATTTTAATTAAGCTTCACTTTTCCATTTTAAATTTTAAAAAAAAATCAAATCCGCTATAATTCAACTTTTCAATCTCAGGTCTTTATACGAACTGCTCAACTTTTCATTTCTGTGCTTCTTCGTTAGTTTTTTTCTGTTTTTCATTTAAAAATTTTGCAAAGGTAAATTGATCCAAAATTGATGAGTACTAAAATTTTAGTTTGAATCTTTTTGTATAGTAAAAAAAGCGTTACAGGTTCTATTGAGCAACCTCAATAAAAGAAATTTTGAATAAACTAAAACACCTGTGCCTACATCATTACCCAAGATCTACAGAAGGGAGATCCGTCAGTCACCACTCTTCCTTCCGCACAAATAAAAAGATACACCACCATTGCAAAAATTTAAAATAAAAAAAATAACCTAGATACCTGGATAATCCTTACTAGTTCCGATCTGGTTGGTTGCCAATTTCTGCTTACTCTTCTACTTGGCTGGTATCTTACTATCCTTCGGTTTTATGCCATCTGTTCAATTCATCTCCAGTAACCGTTACTCCATTAATCAACACTGGTAATAATTGGGGTTTTTTTTTGTTAATTTTACTTTTGGTACTTACATATAATAAATATTTATATATTTATAGATTTCATCCTTGCATATTCTATAAAATAGAATACTATAGTATTATTAATACATCAATGCCAATATACATAATCTCATATCTGCAAAACAATGTGAATGGCTTTGAACCATAATTCGCTTATTTTTAAGCTGTCATGTTTTAAAAAAACTATTTTCTAGAATTGTTTAGGCCCTATAAGCTCATTTATCAGCTTGAACCTATAAGCTTGGACTTTTTCTTATGGGATTTCTTATTGTAATTGTATGACGTGAGAATTCCGTGCTTTAGGTTAGTATAACGCTAATTATATTGGAACCTATTGGGTTAGAAGGCAAGGGCGTTTGCGCATTTGTTTCAACAGGCCTGGGGTCTCACCCTATGAGCTTGGATAATTATTTTTAATTTTGGAAAGATTTATGTTTTATCTACGTGAGCCAAATTTTTCAAATGTGAGCTTGGTCATTTTCATATAGATCAAGGACAACAAAGCTTATTAAATTTTTAAAACATCTTATTTTTAAGGAACCTTAAACGCCAAGATTATCATTTTCTAAATAATGATAGAAACAGTTAAATTTTTAATATATGTTAATTTTATTTAAACATTAAAATTCAAACGGTCGTTATATAGCCTTAGATTATTTCACTTTTAAGAATCTAGCCGCTTGGTCAGCTCGCGAGTTTGTGCAAAAGATTATTTGCTGCAAGCCTGCAACATACACCGAAAATTTTTTTGGTGTAGGTCAAAAATTGCTTTTTCAGATAATATTTAAAATATATTTGAATATATTAAAAATATATAACAATTGAAATAATAATAATATTCGAATATATAACAATCGAAAGAAAATAAATTAAATTGCTATTATTATTAACCGTATGTTTTATTTAACAAAATTTTGTAAATTTATAGGTTAAATATTAATATCTAATGAATCCAACCAATCAATTGCCAGATCAGTCATATTATGTAGCTGATTTATATCACCGTTGAAGCGCCTAATCGGACATTCATGGTATATGTGCCTTACAGTTTGAGATAGATTGCCACAATCACAAGATGGTGAGACTTCATTATTGTACATGTGGTATTGTACATACGGTTTGTACATACGGTTGTATTGCATTATTGTACATACGGTTTATAGTAATCCAACGTCTTCGAGAATCAGACATTCCTGGAACTTCAACGAATGGTTCAGATATGAGTTCTTTATTGGTAAAATCCGAATTGTTGTGTAATATTTGCCATTGATCATTATCAATATTTTCAATAGATGCAATCTTTGTCCAAAGTGGTGTTCGAGATAACAAACGATTTTGTTCTCTGTTCACGCATTATCGTGAATTTAAAAATAGTCCCTAAAAAATCAAATGACCTTAAATTAAACTCAAAAGACAAACATTACAAATTTCAATAAAATTTATTTTTAAAAATATGAGCAATTTCACGAAGATTCAACAACGTTTTGAGTTGACCCCTTTTAATTTTGATTATTTTTTGTTTATAGATAGTCTTTGATAAATAAAAAATACAAGTTCTCTTAGAATTTTTTTTTTCGACCAGGGGTCTTCACAGGGTGCCCCTCAATTTTTTGTTATTTTGTGATGTGACTGCATTTTGACGAGCGATTGTAGAAAAACTACTGAATCGATTTTCATAAATGATATGTCGTTGAATAGGTATTAGAACAAAGTTTTTAAAAATGTACACTGTTAATTTTTTGAAATAATTTTTAACGGTGTAACATAAGAAAAAAACGGTGTAATTGAAAAAAAGATGGCATAGCCTCTTTTTTTTTTTTTTTTTTTTAAACTAAATTTAAGCTTATTTTATATCTAACCACTTGTGAAAGTTGAGGACACGCGTTATTTTTTGTTTTAAAGATAAAATTCGTTGTGCATATGACTGTCGAGAATCAGTTTTTTTTGTTCTGAAGGAAAATTATAAAAATGGCGTTATAAACTAAGAGATATTTTTTTTATGTTAAATATCAAATATTTTATTATTAGATGAACTTTTTAAAATATTATAAAAATTATATATGTAGTACAATAAATAAAATAAATACAATTGTTAAAAATGATTTACTTATTTTACAAACAGAAGTATCTTTTGAATAGGAAAGCACTTCTGCAATTATTTTCTTTGTATTAGATGGCATAGAAAATGAAATGTTTATTTATCACTTTTAGTAATCACTTGTCACACTTATAAAAAATAATTTGACAGTCTTGACTGCAAACAAAAAAGCCGTATAAACAACTAAATCTATTTAGGAACTTTTGACTGGAGAAGTATTATGTTCGTATTATGTTATTATGGAATCATAAAGTAAAAGATTGTTTTTCAACATTAAATTACAAATATTTTATTATTGAATAAACTTTTTAAAATATCATACAAATTATATATGTGAAAATAAATATAGTTATTAAAAATTATTTACTTATTTTACATTCAGAAGTTTCTTTTGAGTTGGAAAACATTTTTGCATTTATTGTCTTAGTATCTACTGGTACAAAAGAATGAAATTTTTGAGTTCCACTTATAGTAATCGCATTTTTATATCGATTTTGTAATTTTTCTTTTGTTAATTGATATTCATTTTTATCGGCGTATCCAAAGTTCATGGTAGATTCCCATTTTAAAGCCCATTCGAAAAATTTTTTTGGTGTATCAATAATATTATCTTCGCTCGCCATACTATAACGGTGTGCAGCACGCTTCAGTGTACCACCAATTCCATCACAAGGTCCCTTTCCATGGCTGGTAGCATGAAAATGCCATTCAGCGTCAACCTTAAAGTCTTCTTTATGGTGGCATAAGTTAATTAGTTAATTTAAGGTTAACGCTGAATGGCATTTTCATGCTACCAGCCATGGAAAGGGACCTTGTGATGGAATTGGTGGTACACTGAAGCGTGTTGCACACCGTTATAGTATGGCGAGCGAAGATAATATTATTGATACACCAAAAAAACTTTTCGAATGGGCTTTAAAATGGGAATCTACCATGAACTTTGGATACGCCGATAAAAATGAATATCAATTAACAAAAGAAAAATTACAAAATCGATATAAAAATGCGATTACTATAAGTGGAACTCAAAAATTTCATTCTTTTGTACCAGTAGATACTAAGACAATAAATGCAAAAATGTTTTCCAACTCAAAAGAAACTTTTGAATGTAAAATAAGTAAATAATTTTTAATAACTATATTTATTTTCACATATATAATTTGTATGATATTTTAAAAAGTTTATTCAATAATAAAATATTTGTAATTTAATGTTGAAAAACAATCTTTTACTTTATGATTCCATAATAACATAATACGAACATAATACTTCTCCAGTCAAAAGTTCCTAAATAGATTTAGTTGTTTATACGGCTTTTTTGTTTGCAGTCAAGACTGTCAAATTATTTTTTATAAGAGTGACAAGTGATTACTAAAAGTGATAAATAAACATTTCATTTTCTATGCCATCTAATACAAAGAAAATAATTGCAGAAGTGCTTTCCTATTCAAAAGATACTTCTGTTTGTAAAATAAGTAAATCATTTTTAACAATTGTATTTATTTTATTTATTGTACTACATATATAATTTTTATAATATTTTAAAAAGTTCATCTAATAATAAAATATTTGATATTTAACATAAAAAAAATATCTCTTAGTTTATAACGCCATTTTTATAATTTTCCTTCAGAACAAAAAAAACTGATTCCCGACAGTCATATGCACAACGAATTTTATCTTTAAAACAAAAAATAACACGTGTCCTCAACTTTCACAAGTGGTTAGATATAAAATAAGCTTAAATTTAGTTTAAAAAAAAAAAAAAAAAAAAGAGGCTATGCCATCTTTTTTTCAATTACACCGTTTTTTTCTTAGGTTACACCGTTAAAAATTATTTTAAAAAATTAACAGTGTACATTTTTAAAAACTTTGTTCTAATACCTATTCAACGACATATCATTTATGAAAATCGATTCAGTAGTTTTTCTACAATCGCTCGTCAAAATGCAGTCACATCACAAAATAACAAAAAATTGAGGGGCACCCTGTGAGGACCCCTGGTCGAAAAAAAAAATTCTAAGAGAACTTGTATTTTTTATTTATCAAAGACTATCTATAAACAAAAAATAACCAAAATTAAAAGGGGTCAAGTCAAAATTTCCCAAAAATTTGCTGAACTTGCGTGAAATTGCTCATATACTAAACAATAATGTTCCCGACCAAGTCGTTATACTCCAAAGTTTCAACAAAATGTTTCTCAATTTGGAAGTGGAAAATAATGTAAATAGGTTTGCAATATATTATATATATACTTATCGTAAATCACTTCCAGATGAAGGTTAAAACATTGCACACTGTCCAGATATAATTAAAATTAACGCACAATACGATATTGGTCATGATTTGTACAATCAAAGATTTATTCATTATTTACAAAATTATGCAAATATTACCAAAACAATCCTTTTGAAATGTCAATGTAACTGTCAATTTGAATTGACGTGTTCGGTATATTTTGATTGTTCATTCGATATTTTCAACTTTCACATTGAATTGATGTGTTCGTTATTCTATATTATTCTTTCGATAGTTTCGAGATCGTTGGTAAACTTGACAGGTGTTGAGTTTATGATTTGCAGAGTTTTGGCATTCTATAAAATGGACTGTTTTGGTAGTTTTTGTCCTCGTTTTTGTCCTTTGTCAGTCAAAAGTGTTTTCTTGTGTCAAGTCATGTAGTTGATTGAGTTGAGCTAAGCTCTCTCATTTTTTGTTAGTTTTAAGTAAATTTTTAAGTATTTTTTGTGTACTCTTATGTGTTATACCACTAACTGTAAATTAATAAAGGAAGCTTATATAAAGTTGAGTGCATCAGGTCAGTTTTAAAGTATATACAAATTAATAAAATAGTTTTCTTTTTGTTTTCTGACAAATATTCATCGAGAGTGTATTTAGCAACCATAAAATTCATATTCATTAAATTCATAAAATTCATTATATGAGCTGAGATATTTTCGTCATTGCTTCAATCAATCATCTCATATGTACATGATTTTCAACTATTAAATGAGCTGATATTTCGTCATTGCTGCAGTCAATCATCTCATTTGTACATGATTTTCAACTATTATATGAGCTGATATTTTCGTCATTGCTTCAGTTAATCATCTCATTTTCATAGCTTCAACTATTATATGATCTGTTATATTTTCGTCGTTGCACCAGCACAATCATCTCATTTGTACATTATCTCCATTATTATGTGAGCTGATATATTTGCATCATCGCACCAATCAATCATCTCATTTACATAACTTCAACTATCATATGTGCTGATATCGGGTTGTCATTACACCAGCCAGTCATCTTATATGTTCGGATGTTTTTAACTATTGTATGAGCCGATATTATTATCTTTATTGTATCAAGAAACCATTATCATAATAAAAATTCATTATTGGTCAACAACTGTGTTGTTTGGGTGACGGTCTCTGTGTCTCCCATTATCTTTGATATTTGCATCACGGTGTTGGAAGTTGATGTGCCAACCCAATTCACATCAAATTGATCTTCAAGAAAAAATACAGTCACCAGTACACCTCTCATCGACGCCACATCATTTGGTCCTTCGAGCCGGATTCATACGCAGCTCGTCTCAAACTAACTTCGGAAGAAAAAACCAGCTAACGTTTTTTGGATAATTTAAGGTACCATGTAGTATAATTTATAAGAAACTTAAATATTTAATTTTTCGTCAAATATCAATAACATCATACATTCATTTATCATTTATATTGTCATTGTTTATTAACACGATTTGCGTGATCATAATCGTGATTTTTTCGGGATATTCACTACTACGGGGTGTACAATATCGCTCAGTCGATTGTTTAACTGTCTATGGTGGATGACTTGTCGGATTGGATCATTTTGTTGACATATTCCGTCTAGAACAACGTTCATCCGTTTTTCTCGTCGATATTAATTTTCCATAAGGTTAACATGCCGGATTCCCCTGACATAGACCTCTTGAAAAACCAACGCCGTACAAAATATGGTCGTACTTTAATTGAATTTGAATTCCAAAACAAATTTCTTGTTTTCGTTAATATTTTTAAAAATCGTTATTCATTTTTCGTCATGCGATTTTGCGTTAATAGTTGGAATCATTATTCGTTTCATCGTACTTAGTAGAATGTGATTCCAGATATAATTGTTGTCTTCGCTAATATTTTTAAAAATTGTTATTCATTTTTCGTCGTACCGTGTTGGAATGCGATTCTTCGGTAACAGTTGGAGTCATTATTCGTATCGTTGTACTTAGTAGAATGTGGTTTCCAGATACAATTGTTGTCTTCGTTAATATTTTAGAAAATCGTTCTTTCGTGTTTTTAAATCATTCGTCGTACTTTATTAGATTGATTGTTATAGTTTGGGATTCTGTTAAATTATGTATTATTCATCGGATTCTAGTGAATTAAATAATATTCGTCGCATGCTACAATATTGAATTACCAACTTGTTCATTAAATAATTTCAAAATCATCGTTATTAGATGTGAAATACGTAGTTATTCAATACACATCGTTCATCAGTTAACATGGAAGGTTTTATATGGGTTTGTCCAACATTCGCTGGTATTTGGATGTGTTAGCTTCATTAATTTTTCGTCGTTCTCCTTGTTGCTACCATATTTCCAACAGATGTTCGCTCTTGTCTCATTCTTCGTTACCTTGGCAGAGTGTGTCTGACAGCCCACCTTCGTCGTATAGTCGTTGAGACAAAATCAAACAATTTTTCCTATGTTAACCAATGTGTCCTTGCTAAATGGCTTACATGCCTAGTAGTATAGTATTCGTCATTAGACTTCATTTTTCAATTCAATATTTTGTAGTCAATAGTTTGGTAATATCTTTAAATCGTTAGGTTTAGTTATAATTTAATAAAATGTTTGTCTGAATTAGGAAATTAAAGTCATTATGTATTTTTAACGTGTTTTAGTCTAGTTTGTTTTTCAAAATGAAAAGGTTTTCGTTTAAATTAGAATGGTCGTAGCCAACCGCGTCTCCAAAATTCACTCGACAGCCTCTCAATATGACTAGTATTACGTCACCATTCTGTGGGGATTTGCCAGCAGACAGAGTGGCAAAATTGGTCGAGCATTCTTAACAGATAGATAGATTCTCGAAACTGGCAGTGGACATTTACTACGGGTAACGTTCCACCTGGATAATTGACCACTATGTAGACACAGTTTGCATGTGCAAAATGTGGGAGGGTCATCAGCCTCATAACTGTTTGAATATCCCGATTAGGCTTTCCAATTGAAAACATTGTTGTTCCTTGTCACATTACTTCAGATCTCGGAATTATCTACCACAAACAGTTCAAAAGTTTAAATAATTAAAACATTTCAATTTATATATTTCTAAAAAACTTTTTTTTTATAAAACGTATCATATCGTTGGATCAAATTGCTTTTACGTCCCCTATATTTAGAGCTTCTTCAATTGTTTCGGGTAACTTTTTGTTCAATGTCTCTGGAAGAAGTGTACATAAAAATCCAGCTATGAATCCCATACCACAGAATAAATATATTGATAGATTTTCAACGAAGGTCTCAAGATATGGTGTTTGTGGAGCAAAAATTGACCCAGTTCTACCAGCACCTGTGCAAAATGGAACAAGTGTGTGTCTTAAACTAGTTGGAAATACTTCAGAGTTATATATATATATAAATCGTGGAAAATGCAATGGATATGAAAAAATTTCCAAGTAAAAATAACGTAAATTTTAGCCAAGATATATGTTTCACAAAACTATAGATGAATAGTATAATGGCACTGTTCAAAAAACCGCCCATCATCAACTTTTTTCTTGCTATTTTGTGTAAAAACATCGCAACACATAGATTTGCGGATATGTCTGCCAGTTGAACAACAATAAAATTTACAAACTTGTTTCCTCCAATTTTAATTGAAATCAACGACAATCCGTAGGACACAAATGCGTTTGTTGTAAAACAAAATGAACCAATCGCAACTCGTTGTATTATTTTAGGATATTTAAACAAAAGCTTCAGTTTGTAGGTTTTTTTAACGTGTTCATCTTTTGTTGTTTGTGTGTCTGAATAAGCAATTATATCTTGGGGTCGGTTTGTCAAAATATCTTGTAGTTCTGGTTTTAGTTCAACTTTATTTACTTTCGCAATTTTCCATAAAATTTTCGATGCCTCCTGATTGTGGTTTTTTGTAATGAGCCATCTTACACTTTCAGGAAAGATCCAAAATGCAATAATAATCAAATATGTAAATGAAAGATTCACTCGAAGTAAATTTCTCCATTTTTGTAGTAACATTGCGGATAAAGCAACCATAATTTTTCTAGAAGCTGAAGCCGCTACAATAGCTGCTCCTCCTTTCCCACGATGCTTAGGAACTAAAATCTCGATGCCTGAAATAGAGGAAAATTAGTTTCAAAAATGTTACCTTGTGTTTGGAATGAATTTTATATTGATACTAAAAACAGGTGGCCAGATTATTCAATATGATTATTATATATCAAAATACAAATATAATAAAATGAATAACAAAAGAAATCTTTCTAATCTTAAGTTTTACGGTTATATATATTCATAAGATAAGAAAACAGTTAGTTTTTTAGATATATAAATTGTGATGTTGGGGCTATAAAACGGTTTAATTGCATTTTTTTGTTAATTAGTAACAAAACGATTAACATAAATACACGTATATTACAATATTGCATACATAAATTACCATGGGCAAATTTGATCTTGTAATCCCTACTCAATGAGGTTTTTTAGATTTCTTGGTACTTAATACGTAATAATTTGCAATGAGATTGCTTTGACTAAGGAATATTCATTTTAATGCAGATAACAAACAGGTACGCTTTTTGGCTTTGATTGAAAACAAATAAAATTTGTTTCTTAATTGACTGATTTTTTACTTCAAATTTAAGGTAGCTTCACAATGCATCTGTGCTTCACAATGCATCTTTGCATCTGTGCCGTGTAATATTTAAATAAATTAAAAAATTTCTACAAGTTTTGACATTTTGAGGATCAAAGTTTTCAAAAAATATTCTACTCAGGCAAAGAATTCCAGAGATGCAGACAACAGCTCATCGTAAATCTTTTACTAATCTTTTAAACGCTTTTCAAATAATAAACATATTTCAATTTACACATTTTTAAAAAAAATTTATTTCCAAAAATATTATATCGTTGGATCAAACAGGTTTCATATCTCCTATATGCAAAGCTTCTTCAATTGTATTCGGCAACTTTTTGTTCAATGTCTCTGGAAGAAGGATACATAAAAACCCAGCTATGAATCCCATACCACAAAATAAATATATTGATAGATTTTCAACTAATGTTTCAAGGTATGGCGTTTGTGGTGCGAGGATAGATCCAACTCTCCCAACACCTGAACAAATTGCAATAAGTGTGTGTCTTAAACATGTTGGAAACATTTCAGAATTATATATGTACATTGTTGTGAACGAAATAGATATGAAAAATTTTCCTAGTAAAAATAGTGTCAATTTTAGCCAAGATATATGTTTCACAAAACTATAGATGAACAATATAATAGCACTACTCAAAAATGCGCCAATCAACAATTTTTTTCTTCCTATTCTGTGTGAAAACATTGCAACACATAGACCTGCTGGCAGATCAACAAGTTGAACAGCGATAAAATTTACAAACTTGTTTCCTCCAATTTTTATTGAGATCAACGACAATCCGTAGGACACGAATGTGTTTGTAATAAAACAAATTGAACCAATCGCAACTCGTTGTATCATTTTTGGATATTTCAATAAAAGTTTTAGTTTGTTGGTTTCTTTGACGTTTTCATCTTTTGTTGTTTGTGTTTCTGAATAAGCAATTATATCTTGAGGTCGGTTTGTCAAAATATCTTGTAGTTCTGGTTTTAGTACAACTTTATTTACTTTCGCCATTTTCAATAAAATTTTTGATGCCTCTTGATAGCGGTTTTTTGTAATGAGCCATCTTACACTTTCAGGGAAGATCCAAAATGCAATAATAATCAAATATATGAATGAAAAGTTGATGCGAAGTAGATTTCTCCAATTTTGTAGTAACATTGCGGATAAACCAACCATTAATTCCCCCATTGAAGCAACAGCAAGTATTACTGCTCCACCCTTTCCGCGATGCTTAGGAACTAAAATCTCCATGCCTGAAATTAAAGGAAATTAATACTTCATAAGTCTCTTGGTCTCGTGTGCAGAGTATTCATTAAATATTGGTTGAAATATTGGTTTCCAATTATCCAAAGACAACTTAATCGTTAAAACATATTTATTTAAAATAATCACGAGTCAGCTTGTATTACAGGTATGTAATGTTAGTATGACGCCCCCCTGACATGATCAAAAATAATTTTTTTTCAAAATTTCTACTTGAAACCTTCAAATGAACATTTGAAATTCTAACAACCAAAAAAAATCTAGTTTCGATTTAACGAAATCCCTACATCCGTTTCTTTTGTAATATTCACAGATAAGGAGGGGGCGGGGTGACAAAACAATATTTTTCATTTCCAAAAATAAGTCGAAAACTGTGCTTTCGAAAATTACAAAAAAAACGCTTTGCACTACAAAAAAAATCCCCTTTCATATGACACCCCACTTACCATGATCTAAACTAATTTTTTCGAAATTTTTTCTCTCAACCCCTCCAATGAATATTTGAAATTATAACAACAAAAACAAACAAAAAATGTTTTTTGTGTATAATTCCTGCAACCGTGAATTTTTTGTAATATCCAAAGTTAAGGGGAGAGACATAAAATAACATGCAATAACTCAAAAACTAAGCAGTCAAAAATTCATTGAAATTTTTTTTTAAAATATTTCCATCTTTTTCAATTTTTCTAAACCAAACTCGATTCCTTAAAAAAAACTTTTGTTTTACTATCTCCTTATCAATGTCCCTAAAATATTGATAAAAATAAATATTTGAAATTTTTTTGTTATCAACAGGCGTGGGAAAACACAATGAATAACTGTTGAAAATTTCAAGTTAAAAGCACTACAAACTGTAAGTTTGTGAGTGAATCGAGTAAATCGATCCATCATAACGAAACGTCAAAACTTGGTAGAGCTTTTAACATTATCATATTGTGATAGGAGACAAACAAATTATTTCAAAAGAAACAACAATTTATTAGAGAAGATTTTTTAAGTGTTAGGTGATATTTAGATTAATATATATACATACATATTATATATATTTATTAACAGCAAACATAAAAATTAAAAAGTTTTTCACCTCATGTCAAAATTTTGTTTTTCCAAATTTCACCTTCACCAAAAAATTTTGTTATGTCAAATATTTGTGAATTCGCACAAAGCCAAAATGATTAATATGTGATATTGTCCGTTCAGCAGAAGTTAAAACTCATATATGGAGAGGATGAAATCTCACAGCTCTAAAATATCAAGACTTCAGTCTGGGTTAAGGATTTTGATATAGTTTTCGGCAAAAAACTTTTATGAGGACATGGGTTTTAGTTTTGGGCAGCGATGTATATCAAACATAACTCTTTGTTAAAGTACAAGTATTTTTTATCTCTGTTTAAAAATTTATTACAAAACTAACACGAAACATCAATACGTTGCCGGAAAATTATAATCAAAATTCCAAAAATATTGTTAAATTAAATAAAATCAAACTGTTTCAAAATTCCAAAAATATTCCGAAAATTAGAATAAAATCAAATATTTAAATTTTTTCTAAATTCCAATAATATTTCAAAAATTCTTACATATCCAAACTTTTTCCAAAATTCTAAAAATATTGCAAAAATTATTACAAAATCAGAAATACAAACTTTTTCAAAATTCCAAAATTATTTCAAAAATTATAATAAATTCAAAAATTTCCACGTCCAATTTCATTGTTCTTACATTACATTTACGTCATAAAAACAGCTAAATTTATTTTCCAAAAAATAAATGAAATCATTTATTGACACACTTGACATTATTTTTTTGACACTTATAATGCCATGATTCTTTATATAATAATATAATATCATGTCATACAAATAATTAATTTTATTTTTTTCTAAAAAATTAGTAAAAAAATAAATAAAAATCTTTCTTTTGACACACTTGACAACATTTTCTTGAAAAACTTATAATGCAATAATCTAGTTTTTGATCTCACATACCAATCCCGACCATCAAGAATTCTCTAAATTTAATGTTCCTACTCGTAATCACTTAAAATGAACGTTTTTTAAGACAAAAATATGAAAATTTGCTATTTTTAACACACATAATGATTTTTTTGACACACTTCCGGTACAGTTATCGAATACAGCGTCCTTTCGGACCTGTCCTTTGTGAATACCTATTTTTAGGAAAAAACATTTTTGAAATCCTTCCAGCCGTTTTCCCTGCAGCGTAGGTAATGACGGACAGCCGGCCGGCCGGCCTACAGACACACACATTTTTTTTTTGCTTTTTTAGAATCAGTAGGTCCTAAAACGTCGAGAAATGCCAAAATAAGTGGGGGTAAGAATTGCACTTTGAGCTCATGAATGTAATGCTTAAGTCTTTCAGACCGAAGTAATTTGAATATGAATTAAACAATTGTTTACCTAGAATAAAGCTCGCTCCATATAGACCAGCACTCAAAATTGGATCAACAAATTCAAACAATAAAAATGAAATATAGTTCCATGAGAGCGATTTGATAATGCCCATTGTAGCTGCAATTAATGATGAACAAATAAACAAAAGTTTTCTTCCATATGTATCACTGATATAACCGGAAAACAGTAAATTAATAAAATAACCAACGTTATGAAGTGTTCCAGGTAGAGTCAGCAACCACTTGTTACCATCACAAGTCATGTTAAACTAAAGCAAACAAGTTTATGATTAATATATAAAATATCTTAGATACTTCTTTAGAAAAACTTACATCATTGACAATTGTCCGTTCATTGGTTTCATAAACAAATCGATCACATTCAAATTTATGGCTGTGGTCGAATATATTTGGTAAGCTGCACTTATTTTCTGTTATATTTTTTGCAACATACCTGAAGCACTGAACGGGCTTATTTTTTTCGAATGGAATAGCATTCTCAACCCAAATCTCGTTATATCCACTTGCAGCCGTATCACATTCATCAATATAGCAACGATAATTTAAATCTCCTGCACTAAACGCATATGATATTGTAAGTGTTCCAATAAAAAAAACAGTAAATAGAATTACTGTGTAATACATCATTTGAAATCGGCCAAATGAATTCAGATCTTTCAAAACTGTGTCCAACAAACATTTTTGCATAATTCGTTGTTATTTTAATTGTTTTTCAAATGAATATTTTATTAACACTAACTACCCTCACTTTATTGGCGATCTAGTATTGAATAAGAAACATTTTTGTATATAAATTTAATTATCATATATAAACGTGCTACACTAAAATGAACAACCGAACAGAGTTGTTTAATCAAGGTTTTATGATTACTTATTAGTATTATTAAGATAAGACAACAGAAACTTATTTGTCAAAATAGCAAACACAAAAATAGCAAAATAGCAAACACTTATGTGACAAAAATAGCAAATTTTCATATTTTTGGCTTAAAAAAACGTTCATTTTAAGTGATTACGAGTAGGAACATTAAATTTGGAGAAATCTTGATGGTAGGGATTGGTATGTGAGATCAAAAACTAGATTATTGCATTATAAGTTTGTCAAAAAAATAATGTCAAGTGTGTCAAAAAATAATTTCATTTATTTTTTTAGGCAATTATTTTTTGGAAAAAAACGTTGCTGTTTTTTTGACGTATATGTAATTGAAATAGTAGTATATAGTTTTTGAAATATTTTTGGAATTTTGGAAAAAGTTTGTATTTTTGATTTTGTAATAATTTTTTTGCAATATTTTTAGAATTTTGGAAAAAGTTTTAAGTTTTGATTTTGTAAGAATTTTTGGAATATTTTTAGAATTTTGAAAAATTTTTAATTTTTGATTTTATTATAATTTTTAGAATTTTGGAAAATTTTCAATTTTTGATTTTGTAATAATTTTTGCAATATTTTTAGAATTTTGGAAAAAGTTTGAATTTTTAAGAATTTTTGAAATATTATTGGAATTTAGAAAAAATTTAAATATTTGATTTTATTCTAATTTTTGGAATATTTTTGGAATTCTGAAAAAGTTTGATTTTCACAATATTTTTGGTATTTTGATTATAATTTTCCGGCAACGTATTGATGTTTCGTGTTAGTTTTGTAATAAATTTCTAAACAAAGATTACAAAAAAATACTTGTAATTTAACAAAGAGTTATGTTTGATATACATCGCTGCCCAAAACTAAAAACCATGTCCTCATAAAAGTTTTTTGCCGAAAACTATATCAAAATCCTTAACCCAGACCGAAGTCTTGATATCTCAGAGCTGTGAGATTTCAGCCCCTCCATATTTTGGAATTAAATTTATCCTCAGAGAGATTATATTTGCAACTAGTCGTACGACAATTATCTACTTAAAAAGAAATTAAACTAATTAAACAAAAGTTGGGAAAACCAAAAAACTATTAAAAAGGAGAAGTAATGCTTTCTTAAATTAAACTTAAAATGATCATAAACGTGAGGAGTAACACAAGGTGGGTGGTGATAGAAAAAAATTTAAAGAGAAAAGAGAAAAGAAACAAACCTTACAGGTATTAACAGACATAAATAGGGGCTTAACTTTATGGTTTATTAAATAGTTCTGATGTTATGATATTTTGCCTCTCCTGACAATTCATTATCTTTTGTTTATATTTTTATATATACGTCTCATATCGATCCAATTCCCAACTTCGAAAACGAAAATGGAAATTATGCTTTACTATTTTAAAATAATTCTTTACTGATGTTTGAGAACGACTGATTTTTTAAAATTATTATTTATGGCACAATAAATTAGGTAAAAAATTATTTTTCCCGAATTTTGAGTTTTGACTTTCTTTGGAAAAACTTGAATAACTTGGTGCAATCTGCACCAATATTCGTGTCTTTTAGCTTAAAAGAAAGAAAATATTATAGGCTCCAAGAAATTAATAAAAATTATTGTCCTTATATGTTCAAAATTTATGGCGTTGAAAATGGAAAAATTTAAAAATAACGTGAATTTTTCGTATTTTTTCAACTTCTTTCGACTGTAACTTCCAGAATCCTCAATGGATTTGTACAAAATATAGCTCAAAATGTTTGTTGGCATATTTACTATGCCTATGTTTAATTAATATTTTTAATTCGTTTGTTTTGTAAAATATGAAACCCAAAAACCAAAACAATATTTTTGATCATCAAAAAAATTGGTTTTTCGTGAATATTTCAAAAACAAGAGCTAGCCAAAAAAATGAATATGATATTCGTGTTCAAGAGGTCTAAATCTATAAGAAAAGTTGGGTTTTATTTCGGGAGATTTTTCTTGTAAACTTGTGTAATTTATAATCATTAATAATTTTTATTTAATGGTGTATAATTGTTTTCTTTATAAAAGTTTATTAAATAATCTCAATACGAACCAAAATATGTTTTAGCCAAATTTAAACAGAAAAAAACAAAATTTTCCCAAACACAATTTAGTTTCAATTCCATGAACATCAGTTCCAACTAATAATATTTATGAAAACATTTTCGTTTTCTTTTTTTTTTTCATTTAATAAATTCTTTACATTAAATTAAAATTGGAATACGTAATTCTAACACTAACTTTTAGATTTCTATCAACAAATAATATTAAACTTTTCAAGATTAAAATTCAACAATATGTATATTTTAATTAAGCTTCACTTTTCCATTTTAAATTTTATACGAACTCCTCAACTTTTCATTCCTGTGCTTCTTCGTTAGTTTTTTTCTGTTTTTCATTTAAAAATTTTGCAAAGGTAAATTGATTCAAAATTGATGAGTACTAAAATTTTAGTTTGAATCTTTTCGTATAGTAAAAAACGTTACAGGTTCTATTGACCAACCTCAATACAAGAAATTTTGAATAAACTAAAACACCTGTGCCTACATCACCACCCAAGATCTACAGAAGGGAGATCTGTCAGTCACCACTCTTCCTTCCGCACAAATAAAAAGATACACCACCATTGCAAAAATTTAAAATAAAAAAATAACCTCTATACCTGGATAATCCTTACTAGTTCTGATCTGGTTGGTTGCCAATTTCTGCTTACTCTTCTACTTGGCTGGTATCTTACTATCCTTCGGTTTTATGCCATCTGTTCAATTCATCTCCAGTAACCGTCACTCCATTAATCAACACTGGTAATAATTGGGGTTTTTTTTGTTAATTTTATTTTTGGTACTTACATATAATAAATATTTATTTATTTATAGATTTCATCATTGCATATTCTATAAAATAGAATACTATAGTATTATTAATACATCAATGGCTTTGAACTCGCTTATTTTTAAGCTGTCATGTTCTTAAAAAACTATTTTCTAGAATTGTTTAGGCCCTATAAGCTCATTTATCAGCTTGGACTTTTTCTTATGGGATTTCTTATTGTAATTGTATGACGTGAGAATTCCGTGCTTTAGGTTAGTATAACGCTAATTATATTGGAACCTATTGGGTTAGAAGGCATGGGCGTTTGCGCATTTGTTTCAACAGGCCTGGCGTCTCACCCTTTGAACTTGGATAATTATTTTTAATTTTGGAAAGATTTATGTTTTATTTACGTGAGACAAATTTTTCAAATGTGAGCTTGGTCATTTTCAAATAGATCAAGGACAACAAAGCTTATTAAATTTTTAAAACATCTTATTTTTAAGGAACCTTAAACGCGAAGATTATCATTTTCTAAATAATGATAGAAACAGTTAAATTTTAAATATATGTTAATTTTATTTAAACATTAAAATTCAAACGGTCGCTATATAGCCTTAGATTATTTGACTTTTAAGAATCTAGCCGCTTGGTCAGCTCGCGAGTTTGTGCAAAAGATTATTTGCTGCAAGCCTGCAACATACACAGAAAACTTTTTTGGTGTAGGTCAAAAATTGCTTTTTCAGATAATATTTAAAATATATTTGAATATATTAAAAATATATAACAATTGAAATAATAATAATATTCGAATATATAACAATCGAAAGAAAATAAATTAAATTGCTATTATTATTAATCGTATGTTTTATTTAACAAAATTTTAAAAAATTTACAGGTTAAAAATTAATATCTAATGAATCCAACCAATCAATTGTCAGATCGGTCATATTATGTAGCTTATTTAGATCACCGTCGAAGCGCCTTATCGGACATTCAGAGTATATGTGCCTTTCAGTTTGAGATAGATTACCACAATCACAAGATGGTGAGACTTCATTATTGTAGTATGTGAATCTCAGCATTTGTAGCACCATGATTTACTCTAATACGGTTGATAGTAATCCAACGTCTTCGAAACTCAAACATTCCTGGAACTTCACCGAATGGTTCAGATATGAGTTCTATTAGTGGAGGAAAATTAGGTTTTAACTTCTAAGTCCTCTGGGACAGCTCCGATTTTGATGATTTTTTTTTTTAAATGTGTGTTTTTATATATTATTTGAAATCAGAAACATTACAATGTACGCAATCAAATATTTATATCGTTTAAATAATAAAAACATAATTTATGGAGATAAAAAATTTTGTAACAGTATTTATTAACTTTTAAATAGTATAAATTAAAAAATTTGTTTTTTTTCTTTTTTAATTTTTAAAAGCTTTAAATTATACGAATATTGTAAGAAAAAAATTGTAAACAATTATAAATGATTTTGTGTTTATTTTACATTTAAATATGATAATATATAATTCTAAATTCAATAAATTTGATAATTCGATGATTAAAGTGCAAAGAAGTCTACATATAATGAATCAGCATTTCCATAATCCCACAAAAAAAAATAAAGTCCTATTTTCATCTAATTTAAATTATATGAGTTGAACATGTATGATTCATAGTAACATAACTCTCTCAATTTTAAAGTTACAACTTCCATTAAAAACTCGATTTATAGGTACTTTCAAAGCTATAAGATGATATATATTCCAACATGCCTAAACCCTTCACCTTCAAATTGTTAAGGGTTGAACGACTCGAAAGGAGTGATCCGTACACTATTATGCAAACTTGAAACAGTTATATCTTTGGTATTTTTTATCCCACAGAAAATAAAATAAAACCAATTTTTGGTTAAGAAAAAACCTACGTTTTTGTCTGGAGAATTTTTTTACGTATATTTGTTAGTTTTAGAGTTATTTTGAACAGAAGGTACTTTCTTGGGAAATTTGAAAATTCATTTTTCATTATTATCAAACTTTTTTCGGCTTTTTTCTAATCTAGCAAAACTTCTGGATCACATAGGTAACACTAAAATACAGCTAGTTGTAAAGGGGCTATGGCCTATGGTCAATATAAATTCTATTAGGAATGACCGATATTTTAACGCTGAGTTTCTATTTTGAATACGAGATGCCCGCATCATAGCTTGATTTTTTTTAATGCAAACGACTTGAACTAGTGCCCATTTTAAACGTTTTTCCAATCATTACAAAAAAGTATGATAGTTTTGTCCGAAAAATGCATTACTTTTTTCCGTTATTTAACGCTGAATTCTTCGAACCAAGTCGTTAAAAAAATGTCTCGTCATTGAACCATAACTTGCTTCATTTAGGACCTACAACCCTCATAAAAACAACAATCTCTTGGTTTTTTTTAAGTTTCATTTTTGTTGAATACCAAATTTTTGAGAGAACGCTAAGTTTAAGAGTTATTTTCGAAAAACTATCAAAAACCATGCATTTTTCAATGAACAATATAACTTTTCAATCGCAAATAACTCGAAAAATATCGATCTATCGAAAAAACCTTATACAACATTCTATACTTCAAATTTTTTTTTTTTTTTTTATTCAAAGTTAGGCATGTTTAGTGTTAATTATAATAAATTATAAATTAACGTCTCTGAATATCTGAAGATACCATGCCAACTAGGGATAAGAATGGAATGTAAATTAAGATTCTCTGAGAAATTTATGAACGTTAACTTTAAAGCCTTGAGGATTAAATTCATCAGGGAAAACCCAGGAAGGTAAGGCATTCCAAAGATGAGAGACTCTGTTGAAAAAGTCACGTTGGAAGGCTACAGTTCTACACCTAATTATTTGAACTGTAAAAGGATGCGCTGCTACGTTTGCTCTGGTGTGACGCGAAAGGTTTGCTGATTTAGGTAAAATCGATTTGATCTCTTCAGAAGCTCGTTCATCCATAATATATTTATAAAATATAGTCAAATCAGCAACATTTCTTCTGTGCTGCAAGGAATCAAGACCGTTAGTAAGACTTGGGTTACCAATGAGTTTAATAGCTCTACGCTGTACAGAATCAAGGCAGTTGAGACTACTCAAGTAAGCTCCACCCCATATGTGAGAACAGTATTCCATGCAGGGACGTATAAAAGATTTATAAACTAAAAGAAGTTGTTCGCTATCGAAAAACTTACGACATCGCCCCAAAAATCCTAACTTTTGAACAGCATTCTTAGCCAGATTAAAAATATGAGAATTACACTTCATATTATTTTCAATCTCAACTCCTAGAAGTTTGACAGATTCATTCTCTAAAAGATTTTTGGGGCCCAACGTTCCTGGAAAAGGATTGGGTGTCGTTATCCTAGAAAAATGACAAACCTGTGTTTTGCTTGTATTGAATTCAACACTGTTAGCAATACCCCAATCCATAATTGTTTTAAGATCAGTGTTAAGGGAATCTATCAATTTTGACCTACACTCACTAAGCGCTAAGGGTGTATATAATTTAGGTGCTTCATGAGACGCATGAAGCGTGCTATCATCAGCAAAACTATGTATAGGATGAACCGTTGAGTCCAACAAATCATTAATATAGATAAGAAAAAGAGTTGGTGACAAAGCGGAACCCTGAGGAACTCCTGCATTAGTTGAAAAAGTATTTGATGATACACCGTCAACATTGACCCGAAATTTTCGATCAGATATAAAGCTCTGTGTCCAAGATATAAGCTGCTCGTCTAAACCATAGGATCTCAATTTGCATATAAGGTTGTTATGCCAAACTTTGTCAAATGCCTTGGAAATATCAAGAGCAACACCGAATGTTTCTCCAAAGTTTTCAAGCGACTTGTTCCAGATATGAGTGACAAAAGACAGCAAATCTCCCGCCGCTCTTCCTTTTCGAAATCCATATTGTTTCTCATTAATTAATTTGGAAGACTCTAAGAAGCTCATTAAATTAAAATTGACATATTTCTCAAAAATTTTAGAAATAACCGATAAAATTGAAATGGGTCTGTAATTCGTAGGATCAGTTTTACTGCCCTTTTTTGAAATGTGTCCTTTTATCTATTTTTGGGGTTACTTTGAGTGAAAAAAGTTCCGCCTTCGAGGAGGGGTGGAATCCACCCCAGGATATAAGGGCACATCAGCGCTATGCCACTTTCGTTCCTCGAGCCATTCCTAAACTACTAACCAAATTCCATGTTAATCGGACAAAGTTCAAAGTATTCGGAGCGGAAAACGTGTCTGTTCGTAAAACTCAGCAAAGTCTCTATATTAATGACAAATGTATATACAGAAGTTAGACACAGCGTGTACATATTTTGCTACTCTTATAATACCATATTTTTATGTTATTATTAAATGAAATTTTCTATAAATTTGAACATAACAATTCTTTTATTGCATAAATTTTGTTAAAAAAATAATTTGTTCATAAATTTTGTTTATATTGTTTAAACAACATAAATATTTAATTGCGCACATTGTAATGTTTCTAATTTCAAATAATATATAAAAACATACATTTAAAAAAAAAATCATCAAAATCGGAGCTGTCCCTGAGGACTTAGAAGTTTTACGGATTTTGAAGCTAATTTTCCTCGACCTCTAGTTATTTGTTAATTTCTAATAATTTTTTAGTAAGTTTAATCTTACTATGCATAGCTTAGTTTAATTATTAATTTTGTAATATGTATTACATTTTGAAATATGTACCTTAAATCTAACACATGTATAAAGAAACATTTTGGAAATAAAAAAAATAAATAAAACTATGTAGACACAGTGTGAATCTGCGAAATGTGGCAGGGTCATCAGCCTCATAACTCTTTGAATATCTTGATTAGGCTTCCCATTTGAAAACATTGTCGTTCCTTGTCACATTACTTCAGACTTCGGAATTACCTACCACAAATATTTCAAAAGTTTAAATAATTAAAACATTTCAATTTATATATTTCTAAAAAACTTGTTTTTTACAAAATGTATCATATCGATCAAATTGCTTTTACTTCCCCTATATTTAAAATTTCTTCTATTGTATCGGGTAACTTTTTGTTCAATGTCTCTGGAAGAAATGTACATAAAAATCCAGCTATGAATCCCATACCACAGAATAAATATACTGATAAATTTGTGGAGCAAAAATTGACCCAATACTAACAGCACCAGAGCAAAATGCAACAAGTGTGTCGTAAACTAGTTGGAAATACTTCAGAGTTATATATATATATATAAATCGTGGAAAATGCAATGCATATGAAAAAATTTCCAAGTAAAAATAATGTCAATTTTAACCAAGATATATGTTTCACAAAACTATAGATGAATAGTATAATGGCACTCTTCAAAAAACCGCCCATCATCAACTTTTTTCTTGCTATTTTGTGTGAAAACATCGCAACACATAGATTTGCGGAAATGTCTGCAAGTTGAACAACGATATAATTTACACACTTATTTCCTCCAATTTTAATTGAAATCAAGGACAATCCGTAGGACACAAATGCGTTTGTCATAAAACAAAATGAACAAATTGCAACTCGTTGTATCATTTTAGGATATTTAAACAGAAGCTTCAGTTTGACGGTTTCTTTAACGTTTTCATCTTTTGTTGTTTGTGTGCCTGAATAAGCAATTATATCTTGAGCTCGGTTTGTCAAAATATCTTGTAGTTCTGGTTTTAGTTGAACTTTATTTAATTTCGCAATTTTCAATAAAATTTTCGATGCCTCTTGATTGCGGGTTTTTGTAATGAGCCATCTTACACTTTCAGGAATGATCCAAAATGCAATAATAGTCAAATATGTAATTGAAAGATTCACTCGAAGTAAACTTCTCCAGTTTTGTAGTAATATTGCGGATAAAGCAACCATAATTTTTCCAGAAGCTGAAGCCGCTACGATAGCTGCTCCTCCATTCCCACGATGCTTAGGAACTAAAATCTCGATGCCTGAAATATAAGAAAATTAGTTTCAAAAATGTTTCCTTTCAATATAAATTAAGAAAAAGATGAATTTAATTAAATCTTACACGTTGAACAAATTGGAATAAGTTTGAGTTTAAAGTTGTTAGAAATAATTTTGATTTATTGAACAATCGCGATTCGCGAGTCAAAAGGAATAAAAATATCATTGATAAAATTGAATGATTTGGACAAAAATATTGAGGATCGTTTAAAATCATTCGGCTTATTTTTTTCGAATGGAATAGCATTCTCAACCCAATTCTCATTATATTCACTTGCTGCCGTATCACATTCATCAATATAGAACCGATAATTTAAATCACCTGCAGTAAAGGCATACGATATTGTCAGTATTTCAATTAAAAAAAAAGATAATACAATTACTGTGTAATATATCTGTTGAAATCAGCCAAACGCATTGACGTTTTTCAAAACTGTGTCCAACAAATATTTTTCCATAATTTGTTGTGACCTTACTTGTGTTTGGACTGAATTTTAAATTGATACTAAAAACAGGTGGCCAGATTATTCAATATGATTATTATATATCAAAATACAAATATAATAAAATGAATAATAAAAGAAATCTTTCAATCTTAAGTTTTACGGTTATATATATTCTTAAGATAAGAAAACAGTTAGTTTTTTAGATATAACAATTGTTACTTTGTGGCTATAAAACGGTTTAATTCCAGTTAATTTTTTTTTTTAATTAGTAACAAAACGATTAACAAAAATAAATATATTACAATATTGCATACATAAATTACCATGGTCAAATTTGATCTTGTTATCCCTACTCAATGCGGTTTTTTAGATTTCTTGGTACTTGGGTCATTCTCACAGAACAGTGCATTTTCAAGTTGTAAAATTCACAGAAATTAATTAATGTTTTTTCTTAATTTATTTATATATTTACATTCTACTTACATAAGGCAATTCAGCTTCATTTATGGTAACACTTAAAAAAATTATTCCGCACCTCCGTGAACAATATTATTATTACACAATATTTTACTCCAAATGTGATAGAATTCTAAAACTTCAAATTTAATATTAATCAATATTCACTACAACAAAAGTGAATATAATATTAAAATTATTACTTGAATATATCCTTACCAGTTTTGGAGTTTCACGGAGGTGAGGATTATGTATTACCATTCATGGATTTCACAATGAACTTTAATCAAAACTCATACCAGCTATCTTCTTCCAATTTGCTTTGCTCACAAAAACAAAATGACTAACAGTGTCTTCTCAGGATACCATCTGCTCATGACATCACTACCAACTAGTGGCAGTTTGTAACAACTTTTTTATATATTCACGGAGGTGAGAAAACTTCTGAGGACAAAACTTTTTGCTGATGTATTAGTTGTTTATTTCAAAATTTAAAGAGAACTATGTTTTCAATAACTAATTTATATTATGTAAAATTCGGGATTATAAAGTATATAAAATATTTTTTAAATATAAATGAATAAAAAAAGAAAGTGTATGACAACATAGAGGTAGGGACAGGTCACGGAGGTGAGGTTTGACATATTGTGATAAAGAAAAAGTCACTAAGTTTATTTTCAATTATATACTAAAGTATCTTGGTGTAATTAGCCTATTATTATGACAAATATAAATGCAAAATATTTCAGAAAAATTTAAACAAACAGACGTATTGTTAAAAAGACATAAAATGTACCTTTTCAAGAGAATTATCCACTTAATACGTAATCATTTGCAATGAGATTGCTTTGAATAAGGAATATTCATTTTAATGCAGATAACAAACAGGTACGCTTTTTGGCTTTGATTAAAAACAAATAAAATTTGCTTCTTAATTGACTGATTTTTTACTTCAAATTTAAGGTAGCTTCACAATGCATCTGTGCTTCACAATGCATCTTTGCATCTGTGCCGTGTAATATTTAAATAAATTAAAAAATTTCAACAAGTTTTGACATTTTGAGGATCAAAGTTTTCAGAAAAAATTCTACTCAGGCAAGGAATTCCAGAGATGCAGACAACAGCTCATCGTAAATCTATTACTAATCTTTTAAACGCTTTTCAAATAATAAACATATTTCAATTTACACATTTTGAAAAAAAATTTATTTCCAAAAATATTATATCGTTGGATCAAACAGGTTTCATATCTCCTATATGCAAAGCTTCTTCAATTGTATCCGGCAACTTTTTGTTCAATGTCTCTGGAAGAAGTATACATAAAAACCCAGCTATGAATCCCATACCACAAAATAAATATATTGATAGATTTTCAACTAATGTTTCAAGGTATGGCGTTTGTGGTGCGAGGATAGATCCAACTCTCCCAACACCTGAACAAAATGCAATAAGTGTGTGTCTTAAACATGTTGGAAACATTTCAGAATTATATATGTACATTGTTGTAAACGAAATAGATATGAAAAATTTTCCAACTAAAAATAGTGTCAGTTTTAGCCAAGATATATGTTTCACAAAACTATAGATGAACAATATAATAGCACTACTCAAAAATGCGCCAATCAACAATTTTTTTCTTCCAATTCTGTGTGAAAACATTACAACACATAGACCTGCTGGCAGATCAACAAGTTGAACAACCATAAAATTTACAAACTTATTTCCTCCAATTTTTATTGAGATCAACGACAATCCGTAGGACACGAATGTGTTTGTAATAAAACAAATTGAACCAATCGCTACTCGTTGTATCATTTTTGGATATTTCAATAAAAGTTTTAGTTTGTTGGTTTCTTTGACGTTTTCATCTTTTGTTGTTTGTGTTTCTGAATAAGCAATTATATCTTGAGGTCGGTTTGTCAAAATATCTTGTAGTTCTGGTTTTAGTACAACTTTATTTACTTTCGCAATTTTCAATAAAATTTTCGATGCCTCTTGATGGCGGTTTTTTGTAATGAGCCATCTTACACTTTCAGGGAAGATCCAAAATGCAACAATAATCAAATATATGAATGAAAAGTTGACACGAAGTAGATTTCTCCAATTTTGTAGTAACATTGCGGATAAACCAACCATTAATCTCCCCATTGAAGCAACAGCAAATATTACTGCTCCACCCTTTCCTCGATGCTTAGGAACTAGAATCTCCATCCCTGAAATTAAAGGAAATTAATACTTCATAAGTCTCTTCGTCTAGTGTGCTGAGTATTCATTGAATATTGGTTAAAATAATGGTTTCCAATTATCCAAAGACAACTTAATCGTTAAAACATATTTATTTAAAATAATCACGAGTCAGCTTGTATTACAGGTATGCTGTTTGTATGACACCCCCTTGATATGATCAAAAATAATTTTTTTTCAAAATTTCTACTTTAAACTCTCTCTTATGAACATTTGAAATTCTAACAACCAGAAAAATTTAGTTTCGATTTAACGAAATCCCTACATCCGTTTCTTTTGTAATATTCACAGATAAGGAGGGGGTGGGGTGTCAAAACAATATTTTTCATTTCCAAAAATAAGTCGAAAACTGTGCTTTCGAAAATTACAAAAAAAAAAAACGTTTTGCACTACAAAAAAAAATCCCCTTACATATGACACCCCACTTACCATGATCTAAACTGATTTTTTCGAAATTTTTTCTCTAAACCCCTCCAATGAATATTTGAAATTATAACAACAAAAAAAAACTGTTTTTTATGTATAATTCCTGCAACCGTTAATTTTTTGTAATATCCAAAGTTAAGGGGAGGGACATAAAATAACAGGCAATAACTCAAAAACTAAGCAGTCAAAAATTCATTGAAATTTTTTTTTGAAATATTTCCATCTTTTTCAATCTTTCTAAACCAAACTCGGTTCCTTTAAAAAAAACTTTTGTTTTACTATCTCCTTATCAATGTCCCTAAAATATTGATAAAAATAAATATTTGAAATTTTTTTGTTATCAACAGGCGTGGGAAAACACAATGATAACTGTTGAAAATTTCAAGTTGAAAGCACTACAAACTGTAAATTTGTGAGTAAATCGATCCACTATAACGAAACGTCAAAATTTGGTAAAGCTTTTTAGCCTCATCAAATTGTGATAGGAGACATAACAAATTATTTCAGATGTAACAACAATTTATTAGAGATTTTTTAAGTGTCAAGCTGATATTTACATTAATATATATACATACATATTATATATATTTATTAACAGCCAACATAAAAATTAAAAAGTTTTTCACCTTATGTCAAAATTCTGTTTTTACTAATTTCACCTACACCAAAAACTTTGTTATGTCAAATTTTGTGAATTCGCACAAAGCCAAAATGAATAATATGTGATATTGTCCATTCAGCAGAAGTTAAAACTAAATACGGATATGAATTAAACAATTGTTTACCTAGAATAAAGCTCGCTCCATATAGACCAGAAGTTAAAATTGGATCAACAAATTCAAACAATAAAAATGAAATATAGTTCCATGAGAACGATTTGATAATGCCCATTGTAGCTGCAATTAATGATGAACAAATAAACAAAAGTTTTCTTCCATATGTATCACTGATATAACCGGCAAACAGTAAATTAATAAAATAACCAACATTATGAAGTGTTCCAGGTAGAGTCAGCAACCATTTGTTACCATCACATGTCATGTTAAACTAAAGCAAACAAGTATATGATAAAAATTCAAAGGATCTTAGATATTTATTTAGAAAAACTTACATCATTGACAATTGTCCGTTCATTGGTTTCATAAACAAATCGATCACATTCAATTTTATTACTGTGGTCAAACATATTTGGTAAACTGCACTTATTTTCTGTTATATTTTTTGCAACATATCTGAAGCACTGAACCGGCTTATATTTTTCGAATGGAATAGCATTCTCCACCCAAATCTCATTATATCCACTTGTAGCCGTATCACATTCATCAATATAGCACCGATAATTTAAATCACCTGCAGTAAACGCATATGATATTGTAAGTGTTCCAATAAAAAAAACAGTATATAGAATTACTGTGTAATACATCATTTGAAATCGGCCAAATGAATTCAGATCTTTCAAAACTGTGTCCAACAAACATTTTTGCATAATTTGTTGTGATTTTAATTGTTTTTCAAATGAATATTTTATTAACACAAACTACCCTCACTTTATTGGCGATCTAGTATTGAATAAGAAATATTTTTGTATATAAATTTAATTATTATATATAAACGTACTACAATAAAATGAACAACCGAATAGAGTTGTTTAATCAAGGTTTTATGATTACTTATTAGTATTATTAAGATAAGACAACAGAAACTTATTGAATCAAAAACTTATTATGGTATATGGACTGAATTTATATCTAAATTCAAATAAAAATCAATAAAACCAATTTAAATAGAATTTTGTATATATTATTACTATTAACTTTTACAAAGTTGAAAAGAAACTGCAATTTTTAAAGCAAGCTTTGCTACATGAGTTATGTTACGTAAGTTATTATTAAAATGCAAAGCAAATGTTGCATTAAAATTAATTTTTATGCATATCACCCAACTTTAATACAACTCTTGCATCATAATTTTTTTTATAGAACTGCTAGAAGTTAAAATGCATCTTGCTACAATAATAAAATATGAAGCGGCTGAGATCTCACAGCTCTGAGATATCAAGACTTCGGTTTTGGTTAAGGATTTTGATATAGCTATTGGTATAAAGGACATTGCTTAAGGACATTGCTTTTAGTTATCGGCAGCGATGTATATCAAACATAAAATTGTTTGTTAAAGTACATGTACAGTCATGTGAGGTTTGTCTGGTTGCTAACTCATAGCGTGAAGGTTCTATTGACCAACCTCAGTACAAGAAATTTTGAATAAACCAAAACAACGCGTGCCTACATCACCACTCAAGATCTACAGAAGGGAGATCCGTCAGGTCACCACTCTCCCTTATTGTACATAAATTAACCCGTCATTTTTATTTCATATTGCATAAACGCACAAATAAAAAGATACACCACCATTGCAAAAATTTAAAATAAAAAAAAATAACCTCTACCTGGATAATTCTAGCTAGTTCCGAACTAGTTGGTTGGCAATTTCTGCTTACTTTTCTACTTGGCTGGTATCTTACTATCCTTTGGTTTTATGCCGTCTGTTCAATTTATCTCCAATAACCGTCACTCCATTAATCAACACTGGTAATCATTGGGGTTTTTTTTGTTAATTTTATTTTTGGTATATTGACTCAATTTTTTTTATTAACACATACAAATTTGTTTAAGTTTTTATTTATATCTATTTAATTTCATTGAAATACAGGCAATAAATAATATTACCGCATTCACATAAACTTATAGTAATTTTATTAACTATAATTAATTGTTTAGTGGTAATTTTACTAGATGAACTGTTCTAAACATAATGACACTTAATTTTTCTATTTCTTTAAATTGACTAATCACTAATCATTTTAAAAATTAGCCAATTGAATTATTCGAATTCGGATTTAGTTTAATTATATTTAATTCTTTTATCAAAACAGACCCTTACGGTTCAACACATAATCCATATCGCCAACTCAACCTCTCGCTATCACCCAATTCACTACTCCAAATCTCATTAACTGATTAACCCATCCAATCCCATATCCTAAAACTGAATGAATGTCTCATACCTTCTCGGCACGAGCGAAAAATAAAAAAAATATACCCAATAAGCATAAACTTTCTTTTAACTGACCTTGGGTATCTTCTTTCTTTTAATTTACTCATTCTATACAATTTGTTTTTCCATAATTCGGTAAAAAAATATTGAAAATTAAAAAAAACTAAGTTAATACCGGAAGTGTTGGATGTACATTGGAATGTTTAACCAGTTGTGTGGTTACTCAAACCGGTTGAAAAGTGAGTGAAAAATTAAGATCTATAGTACTTATATTACTATAGGATGGAAAATGTAAGTACACCCAAAATTTAAAATCTTGCCCATTACAGTACAGATCATATATTAAGATAATTTAGTGAAAAGATGATACACTCAGCAAACTACTCAAAAATCTCTCCATATAGCGTTTCGAGAGAATATCACGAATTCAGATTTCTTTCAATATTCTAAAAATATTGTAAAAATTATAATAAAATCAAAAATTAAAACTTTTTCCGAAATTCTCAAAATATTGAAAGAATTATTACAAAATCAAAAATACAAATTTTTTCAAAATTCCAAAAATATTTCAAACAATAACAAATTGAAAAATTTCCATGTCCAATCAATTACATTTACAAAAAATTGGTTCAAAAAATAAATGAAATCAGTTTTTTGACAAACCTGACAATATTTTTTTGACAAACTTATAATACAATAAAATTCTCGAAAGTAAGAATTTCATGTTAATTACATTTCATTTCATACAAATAACTAATTTAATTTTTTTCTACAAAAATTTTTTGACACACAATTGTTTGACACACTTCATGTGTCATATTTAATGTTCAATTACATTTCATGTCATCCAAATAATTACTTTTATGTTCTATATATTTCTAGTCGAAAACCGAAGTAATGTTTCCCATAATATGTTTGTCAAAAAAATTTGGAAACACGAAATATGAAAATCAATCTTTTGACACACTTAACGATTTCTTTTGCAATACTTCTAAAACAATAATCAAGGTTCTGGTTTTACATACGGATGTCAATCATCCAGATTTCTCCAGATTCAAATTTACTACTCATGTTGTGCACTAATTAACTAGCAACTAATCATACGCAACAAATTTTAATTATGAAATAACTATTTCCAAATTTTTAATAAAAAAACTGATTTTCAATATGGTAGCCGCATTAGTTTTTAACCTGATTTAATTTAATCAAAGCGATGCGGTAGATCGCTGTTCGTGAAAAAAATAGCGATTACTACTTTGCTTAATTATTGCTCTGAACCTAGTAGACGTAACCTTAAAAAAATTATTTGATCTAATATTGTGACGAGTTTTGTAACATAAACTCACCTTTAAATTCTAATTTGAAATAGATTTTGTACAATAAACCGTATACAAAATTAATTAAAACATAAAATTCCGAAAAAGCTGTTCCAATATTACAAACGTTTTTTGTAGTTTACAAAAGTTACATAAAAAGCTCAATTTTATTTTGATGATTCTGGTCTTGACTAAGACAAATAAAAAAAGTTGCCATAAAAACATTATTTTTGAGTTATATATAAATTGGGCTTAAACTTTAAATCGTTATATGTAATCCATCTACTTTTTCTAATGATCAACTATGCTCTCCCTACTCACTCAACTTATTCAACTCACTCAACTCACCCAATTTACTCAACTCACTCAACTCACTCAACTCACTCAACTCACTCAACTCACTCAACTCACTCAACTTACTCAACTCACTCAACCCACTAAACTCGCTCAACTCACTCAACTCACTCGACTCACTCAACTCACTCAACTCACTCAACTCACTCAACTCACTCAACTCACTCAACTTACTCAACTCACTCAACTCACTCAACTCACTTTACTCACTCAACTCACTTAACTCACTTAACTCACTCAACTCACTCAACTCACTAAACTCGCTCAAATCACTCAACTCACTCAACTCACTCAACTCACTCAACTCACTCAACTCACTCAACTCACTCAACTCACTAAACTCACTCAACTCACTCAACTCACTCAACTTACTCAACTCACTCAACTCACTTTACTCACTCAACTCACTCAACTCACTTAACTCACTCAACTCACTCAACTCACTCAACTCACTCAACTCACTCAACTCACTCAACTCACTCAGGTCACTCAACTCACTCAACTCACTCAACTCACTCAACTCACTCAACTCACTCAACTCATCCAGCTCACATAACTCACTCAACTCACTCAACTCACTCAACTCAATCAAATCACTCAACTCACTCTACTCACTCAACTCACTCAACTCACTCAACTCACTCAACTCACTCAACACACTCAACTCACTCAACTCACTCAGCTCACACAACTCACTCCACTCACAGAACTCACTCAACTCACTCAACTCACTCAACTCACTCAACTCACTCAACTCACTCAACTCACTCAACTCACTCAACTCACCCATCTCAATCAATTCACTCAACTCACTCAACTCACTAAACTCACTCAACTCACTCAACTCACTCAACTCACTCAACTCACTCAACTCACTCAACTCACTCAACTCACTCAACTCACTCAACTCACTCAACTCACTCAACTCACTCAACTCACTCAACTCACTCAACTCACTCAACTCACTCAACTCACTCTACTCAATCAACTCACTCAACTCACTAAAGTCACTCAACTCATTCTACTAAATCAACGCACTCAACTCACTCAACTCTCTCAACTCACTCAACGTACTCAACTCACTCAATTTACTCAACTCACTCAACTCACTGAACTCACTCAACTCACTCAACTCACTCAACTCACTCAACTCACTCAACTCACTCAAGACACTCAACTCACTAAACTCACTCAACTCACTCAACTCACTCAGGTCACTCAACTCACTCAACTCACTCAACTCACTCAACTCATTCAGCTCACACAACTCACTCAACTCGCTCAACTCACTACACTCACTCAACTCACTCAACTCAATCAACACGCTAAACTTACTCAACTCACTCAAGTCACTCAACTCACTCAACTCACTCAACTCACTCAACTCACTCAACTCACTCAACTCACTCAACTCTCTCAACTCACTCAACTCACTCAACTCACTCAACGCACTCAACTCACTTAACTCACTCAACTCACTCAACTCACTCAACTCACTCAACTCACTCAACTCGCTCAACTCACTCAACGCATTCAACTCACTCAACTCACTCAACTCACTCAGCTCACTCAACTCACTCAACTCTCTCAACTTACTCAACTCACTCAACTCATTCAAGTCACTCAACTCACTCTACTCACTCAACTCACTCAACTCACTCAACTCACTCAACTCACTCAACTCACTCAACTCACTCAACTCACTCAACTCACTCAACTCACTCAACTCACTCAACTCACTCAACTCACTCAACTCACTCGACTCACTCAACTCACTCAACTCACTCAACTCACTCAACTCACTCAACTCACTCAACTCACTCAACTCACTCAACTCACTCAACTCACTCAACACACTCCACTCACTCAACTCACTCAACACACTCAACTCGCTCAACACACTCGACTCACTCAACACATTCATCTCACTTCACTCACTGTACTCACTCAACTCACTCAACTCACTCAACTCACTCAACTCACTCAACTCACTCAACTCACTCAACTCACTCAACTCACTCAACTCACTCAACTCACTCAACTCACTCAACTCACTCAATTCACTCAACTCACTCAACTCACTCAACTCACTCAACTCACTCAACTCACTCAACTCACTCAACTCACTCAACTCACTCAACTCAACTCACTCAACTCACTCAACTCACTCAACTCAATCATCTCACTTAACTCACTCAACTCACTTACTCACACTCAACTATGTTAGAGGACATACATTTTATTGACTCACTTAACGTGGAAATGGAGTCTCTATCTTAGAACAGAGATCAAAAACTTCATTTCATCAAGGTATTAGGCGCATGATAAAATCATTTTTGTTGATTTTATAATTTTTTCCAATTTTTGACCTTCGGATGTGACAACCCCGCAACAATTGTAACATTTTAATTAAACAAAATTTATTTACAAAAATATCATATTTTATAAACGAGATTTTTCACTAGTTTCACTTTCTCCTATATTTAAAGCTTCTTCCATTGTGTCTGGTAGCTTTTTGTTCAATGTCTCTGGAAGAAGTAAACACAACAATCCAGCAATTAATCCCATTCCACAAAATAAATATATTGATAAATTTTCAACTAAAGTTTCTAAATATGGCGTTTGTGGAGCAACAATTGACCCAATTCGTCCGGCAGCTGAAGAAAATGCAACAAGTGTGTGTCTTAAACTGGTTGGAAATAGTTCTGTGGTGTATACATACATCGTTGAAAATGCAATAGAAATTGCAAGTTTTCCTAGTAAAAATAATGTGAATTTTAACCACGCTGTGCTTTTGAAAAAAGTATAGATGAACAATATAATAGCGCTGATCAAAAATCCTCCTGATTCCAGCTTTTTCCTTCCTACTTTATGAGCGAATAAAGCAATAAAAATATATGCGGGTACTTCTATAACTTGAACAACCATGAAGTTGACATACTTATTTCCCCCAATTGTTATCGAAATTAACGACAATCCATAGAACACCAATGTGTTTGTTATCCAACAAAATGCACAAATTATAACTCGTTGTATCATTTTAGGATATTTCAATAAAAGTTTCGGTTTGTATGCTTTGTTCAAAACTTCATCTGTTGTAGTTGTAGTTTCTGCATAAACCAATATATCTTGAGGTCGGTTTGTTAAAAGATCTTTTAAATCAGGTTCTAGTTCTACTCTATTTGTTCTTGCAATTTTCAATAAAATTACCGATGCCTCTTGATGGCGATTTTTTGTAATCAACCATCTAACACTTTCAGGGAAGATCCAAAACGCAATGATTATAAAATATGTGAATGAAAGATTAACACGAAGGAGATTTCGCCAGTTTTGTAGTAACATTGCGGATAAACCTAATAAAACTTTTCCGATTGCACCAGCGGTAAATATTGCTGCGCCTGCGATTCCACGATGTTCTGGAACTAAAATCTCCATCGCTGAAATTAGTAACAGAAATGTTTTGTTTTAAAAAAGTTGTAGACATATGCACGGTAAAAAAATTAAACTGCAGTTGGACACATATTTTGCCTACGGGACAATTAATGTTAACATATGAAATAGTTGGTTGTTTGGTTGTGTGGACCAATGCTTACAATTTCGTAGTACCATTTTTCAATTTATTTTAATATTGAAAAAAACAAATCGCTCTACATTTGTCACACTTTTGAGATTAAGGTTTCTTAATTAGGGAAGCACAGAAGTTTTGTTATCATTTTAAACATCAAGAATTTAAATATGGAAAAACTTAATTTTAAGTGTAACAGTTCGTAGCAAGCCTTTTTTTTGCAATATGCTAAACTCACAGCCACATAGAGTATAATAAATTCCAATCAATAAAAAAATTAATAAAAATAACTTATAACAGGTCTTGAGTAGAGTAGGTTTTCTGACAATCTATTCTGATTATAAGATCTAAACTGCAAATAATATCCATTATTTTATATAATAACCAAAAAAATAATTAAAAAGATACCTAAAACAAAGCTTGATACAAAAATTCCAGAGCTCAGCAATGGGTCAATACATTCAAACAACAAAAATGAAATGTAGTTCCATGAAAACGATTTCATAATTCCCATTGTAGCAGCAATTAGTGACGAAAAGATAAACAAAAGCTTTCTTCCATATTTATCACTAATATAACCGGTAAGCAATAAATTAATGAAGTAACCAACATTATGAAGTGTTCCAGGTAGAGCCAACAACCATTTGTTACCATCACAAGTCATGTTGAACTAATAGGAACAAATTGATTATAATTAGTAAAACATTGTAAGAGATTATGTAAATATATTTATAAACCTACGTCATTGACAATTGTCCGTTCGTTTGTTTCATACACAAATCGATCACATTCAATTTTATGATTATGATCAAAGTTATCTGTTAAACTGCACTCAAACTCATTTTCTGGTATATTATTTGCAACATATCTGAAACACTGAGCTGGTTTATTTTTTTCGAATGGAACAGCATTTTCAACCCAACTCCCATTGTATACACTTGTACTCGTATCACATTCATCAATATAGCACCGATAATTTAAATCACCTGTAGTGAAAGCAAATGATAGAGATAGACCTTGCGATAGAATAACAGGAACAAGAATTACGATTAGATATATCAGTTGAAATCGACCGAATGAATTGATTTCCTTCAAAATCGTGTCCAACTGACGTTTTTCCATAGTTCGTTGTAATTCTAATTGTTTTCTGATTAAATGTTATATTGATACTGATTGCCTTAACTTGTTAACATATTATTTTTCTATACAAAATTTATTAGTATTAATCAAGATATACGATATCACGACTGCCTAAAATTACCATATTACTTGCAAGCTTTTTACTTGTTTTTATGTATTCGTAAGATAAAGAGTAAATCTTGATAATGTTATATTTTGTACTCTATAGTGTATTGTTAATTTTATTAATGTAATTCGTTTAATTTCTATGGATAAGTAACAACGATAACAACGAAGAAAGTAACCACTTTCTTACGTATTTCAAAATAAATATTTTCGAGATCGAACTGATTTTGACTTACCGCGGTATGCACTGTACATGGAACACTCTCCTCTGGTTAATTTTACTGAAAAATATTTTATCCACAACTGATATATAATATATGCATTCCATGTGTGTTTCTTCCATTAGAATGTTAAATGTACATTCTAAACTGTTGTATAATATTTACCGATCGGCAAATATTCCATAGTTCGTTAAATATTCTCCTAACAAAATCAGAATTAAAAAATATATACATTTTTTTAAAAATATATTTGAATGTATACGAAACAACTTTGTACGAATGTATAATATTCAAGTCCAGCATGCAAAATTTTGGGAGTGATAATTCATCACATCACGTTCACCATCGATCGCATCCAAATAATTATTACTTTTATATTTGACGTTTTTTGATTGTCAAAAATAGCAAATCATCAATTTTTATGATAAATTATCGTAGATCAAAAATTCGATGATTCAAATATGTTGGCAATTCTAAACTTATACTGGAACAGACTACAGTAAAAGCCCAGTTATCCGAAATGTAATTGAAATTTTGAGAGGATTGCATGTCTTATACTTCATATAAATATTTTTTGCACGATCAGGCCAATTTGCATCTGATTCGTAAATAAACATAGTAAGTTTCGTTTTTCTACTCCTATCACAGTAAATTATAAATTACATCACACTATCCATGACATGTAAATTGATTATTTCAAATAGCGTGCGGTAAGTAAAAAAAAGCGTGCGGTAATGGATTTTCATATATGTATTACCACACGCTTTTAATAAAACGAAAAATTTTTATATAAAGAAAAATTTTATTTTTAAAATTAAATATTTCAATTCACTTGGACACAGAATAATGCAAAGCCTACCACAATTTGTAAACTATTTGCATTTATAGTAGTTCATTTTTTCAAGTAATTATATGCGTTTGGGCATTAAAACAAAGTCGTAGAAAAAGTATATAACAAATCTCGCGTTGTAAACCACTTTCCATGCTCGTGAAGATACTGTACTCGACGCTACGCGTCTCGTGCGCAAAATTTTCCCTCGAATGTAAAATACTATTTAAAACTCTAGATATGTAATATACTATTACAAATCACAGGTCGGTTAGTAATTACTTGCCGATCATGCAGGCGGTAAGTAATTACTTTCCGGTAAGGGAGACTCCAGGGTATGAATAATAGTATATTACATACCTAGCGCTGTAAATAGCATTTTACATGCAAGTGAAAATATTGCGCACGAGACGCGTAGCGGCGAGTGCAGTTGTTATGACGGGTAGTTCAAGCTCCATAATTGTAATTCGAACCACTGTCCCGCATACACCGGGTTTTTTTTGACAGAGATTTAGTCGTTTTCATTTTGTCCTGTACACATAGCTTCGCATACTCAATCCATAATCATCATCTGCTTTGGTTTCCATTAATAAAAAATATTAATATTTCTCCAATGTAAGTGGATACACTACTAAATGTAATTTCCTAAAATCAAGTGAAGACACTTTTGGTACACCTATTTATCGAAGGTAAATGTCCTATAAACAGGCTTATTGCGTTTATTAATTTGAGATAAAAAAAATCGTTTTTTTTGCCTATAAATATGTCTATCGACGTATAGAGGGTCTCTTAGTCGATTGTGATTTGTAGAAATCAGCTAATTTCAAGTTTTGACGTCGGTAAAGAAATATGCAATATCATTTTTTGTTCTCACATGATTGTTAATTTTTAAATGTGAATTAGTTGATTATACACGAAATTGATAGTTCTCCACATAGGCTTGTGATATTGCATTTAAAGAATTGTTTATTGTGTTATTCGTGTTGTTATGTAGCTGATAGTATAATTTAGATAGTATAATTTATTAAAGGCTGAGAGTAACCTTGTGTTAATTGTAGTGTGTTTTCTTGTTGCCATAAATTATTGGAAAAAATCAATAAAAATCAAAGTAAATCAAGTTAATAACAGAATTTCAAAATTAAATTAATACATAACCTGCAACTATCAAAAAAAAAGAACTGTTTGTTAAATTACCGGTATCATTAAAATTGATGTTATCCATTTTTGAGATTAACCTGATAAAATCAAATAACACCGAGAAAGATTGTAAAAGGCTGATGGTACCCATGTTGTACAAATTTTTTTACTGTCGCAGTTAATTACATGTTAGTCAAATATATTCAGCTTAGTATACATTTTTTTTTGTAGGGCGTGTTCATACTAGCTTATAATTGATAGAAGAATACAGAAAATATACCAAATATAACAACAAAATTAGAAAACTTAAAAGAGAGTGCGTTATTTATCGACCCGATCCAATTATAACACTTATAAAGAAAAATACATATACCACGGTACCAAAAAGGGGCAGTTCAACCTTGGCTATTGTTTTATTGCGGCCGAGGAACATGACGGGTTAAGGCGGATACCACGAGTTCGAAGAGCGGGAATCGTTCATATCATGAGGTGAGTCATAATATTTTACTTTTATTTTTTTACCTGTATGAATGCTGATGGATGAGTACGTGGGTGTATGAAGGTGTGCATATGGAGGTGTGAATGTACATATGAATGAGCAAGTGGATGTGGTGCATGCGAGCATGAGTCAGGGGAGAATGTGCTAGAATAAACGAGTTTTTTTAATACAACAATGAGGCTTACAGTTATCATAAGTAGCCAAGATTACCTCTATTTTGGTTTGTGTTAGAGGTCAAACCTGGTTGTTTTATTCATCACATCAAACCAAGACCTACCGTTGTTTTTTGGATTCTGGTATTAAAAGTTAACTTAATTTTAAACAGTTGATTTCATATATTATATTGGTGATTCAAGCAATAACATAACACCGATACATGACATTTAATTCGTCACCTATCGTGGGGGTGGTATTATAAAGGGGGATAAATTGGAATTCTGCATTATTGTTATTTTACAAATCAACCAATGGATCTATTATACAAATATATTGCTTCCCACTGAGAGGGCGATAAGCGATAACAATTTACAATAACCCAAACAATTGATATATTTTTTCCTAGTTCTGTTTGGTGCTTTTCAAGTTTTGAATGCACGGGATTTTTTTTTTACTTTCAGAGAACTTACAATATCTTGTTTCCATTTTGTCCATGAAATTATATATGAAATTAACTTATTAAAACAATAATCGGATGAATAATTCAAGCACTAACAGGTACTTGTCAAATTATTCCACCAAACTATTTTATTTCAAATTATTTTATAGTGGAAGTGAAGTATTAAAATTTTGAAATGTTAAACTTCTGGTCATGGATGTAGGTATGGGTGATTGTGTGTCTGTGTGTGAGTGGGTGCGTGTGTGTATGTGGGTGAGAGTGCGCGAGTGTATGAGGGGTGAAAGTGTGAAACTGTGTGATGAAGTACGGGGTTGAACGTAGTGATCGCGGTTCTTTCACGTATATGGGGTCGCAAGAGTTTACTTATTCCACTTCTTTTTTTTTACTCCGTGTTTATTCGAATTACGTGTACATTATGTTCATTTGTGTTGAAGCAGCAGGTATTCTTCTTTCGATCCCATGGGCTGTAGCTAGTCAGGGGCTATAAATAATCTCATCCAGGTGCGTGGCCTGCTACGCCACTTCGTTGCTAGGCAACGAAGAAGCTCTTCATTACACAGTAAATTCACGAGCATATAGAATGGTTTGCAGCTCTAGGTTTGTTATATACTTTTTCTACGACTTTGTTTTAATGCCCAAACGCATATAATTACTTGAAAAAATGAACTACTAATTATAAATTAAATGCAAATAGTTTACAAATTGTGGTAGGCTTTGCATTATTCTGTGTCCAAGTGAATTGAAATATTTAATTTTTAAAAATCAAATTTTTCTTTAAATAAAAATTTTTCGTTTTATTAAAAGTGTGTCGTAATATATATATATATGAAAATCCATTACCGCACGCTTTTATTTATTTACCACACACTTTTTGAAATAATCAATTTACATGTCATGAGTAGTGTGATGTAATTTATAATTTACTGTGATATGAGTAGAAAAAAACTTATAGAATTATGATGGAACGCAGGGCTTGCGATTTTGAAATAAGATTTTAAGAAATTTTCTTTAAAACATTCAAACTTAAAAATTAATTTTATTGTTTAAATAATTTTAATTGAATTTTTATTGATCGTGCAAAAAATGTAATATGAATTTTGGGCATTAAGAGTTTTACCGATTTCGGATATATTAGAGATCTCGACTTCGTCTCGATCTCAGAACATACATCCTCAATCGGTAAAGCACTCTTACTGCCCTTAATACTTAAATAACTATTGTTAGAATTCTCGCAAATACATTTTCAAATAAAATATTATAAATTTATTTTTGTACATGTATAGGATTTTTCAATAATTACATAACAACTCTGTATTTAAATAAAATACAGAATAATTGAGATATCAAGCTGAAATTTATTTCATATACAATACACATGTTACATTTAAGACCGAAATTCGACCTCGGCCATATGACCACCGTGAGCACGTTTGCAGTGATCGATTCTTTGAATCCAATTTTCCACCACCCTTTCGCACAAATCGGCTGAAATGCTAGTAATTTCGCGTTTGATATTGTTTTTGAGCTCCTCTAACGTTGCTGGCTTGTTGGGATAAACCAACGACTTCACGTAACCCCATAAGAAGAAATCCAATGGCATTAAATTGCATGAACGAGGTGGCCATTCGATCGGACCATTGCTCGAGTTTATCCGATTACTGAACTTCCTCTTAAATAGATCAATTGTTTGATTAGCTGTGTGCCATGTTGCACCATCTTGTTGAAACCACATATCATTGATGTCAAATACATCCAATTCTGGCATAAAATAGTCTTCCAACATGCCGCGATAGCGATTTCCATTGACTGTAACGAAAAAATAGGGTCCAATCACACCCCCAGCATGAAATCCACACCACACGGTCACTTTTTGTAGATAAAGTCTAGTCTCTTGAAGCACTTGTGGGTTTGTTGCTGACCAAAAACGCATGTTTTGCTGGTCAACAAAGTCGTTGAGCCAGAAATGAGCTAAATTACTGGAGATAATTTTTCGATGAAAGTCATTATTTTCTCTTAACTTTTGCTGAGCTGAGCACAATCGGAGAAGTTTCGGCATATCAAGAGGATTCGGTTCTTGAGTTAATTTGATCCTGTAAGGGTGTAGGCTAAGAACTTTACGTAAAATTCTCCACAATGTGATTTGAGGATTCCCAATTCCTGTGAACGGCGTGGAATCGACTGATTTGACTCATTTTGAACTGAAGCTCTTACGGCTGCGATATTTTCGTTACTCTGACCGGAGCGTTATCTCACTGGCACAGGAACATTCATTAGTGAATATGTTGACTCGAATTTATCCACTAGTAGGGACGACTATTACGATTACGACCGAAAATTGGAGTAAGCGCTCTTAAAGTTGCGTCCACCGACTGAGAATTTTTGTAGTATTTTTCGTTCGTGAACTTCACCATGATAAAAATGTAAACTTTGACTAATGTTTTGACATTGACAGATCATAAAAAAAATTTAAGAGTGCGTTCGTATTAAAATACAAAATTGTTATGTCTCTATTGAAAACCCCTTTATTTCAAACTGTTTATAACATCAAAATTTAAATGCAAAATATGGAGGGGCTGAAATCTCACAGCTCTGAGATATCAAGACTTCGGTCTGGGTTAAGGATTTTGTTATAATTTTCGGCAAAAAAATTCATGAGGACTTGGTTTTTAGTTTTGGGCAGCGATGTATATCAAACATAACTCTTTGTTAAAGCACAAGTATTTTTTATCTCTGTTAAAAAATTTATTACAAAACTAACACGAAACATCAATACGATGCCGGAAAATTATAACAGATCATAAATTAACATAATTTAGTGAAAAGATGATACACTCAGCAAACTACTCCAAAAACCTCTCCATTTAGCGTTTCGAGAAAATATTATAAGATCACAAATTCATATTTCTTTCATAATTCCAAAAATATTGTATAAATTAAACTTTTTTCAAAATTCCGAAAATATTCCAAAAATTCTTAAAAATTCAAACTTTTCCAAAATTCTAATAATATTGCAAAAATTATTACAAAATCAAATATTGAAACTTTTTTCAAAATTCCAAAAAATTTAAAATTTTTCAAAATTCTAAACATATTCTAAAAATTCTTACAAAATCAAAAATTAAAACTTTTTCCACAATTCTAAAACTATTGCAAAAATTATTACAAAATCAACAATACAAACTTTTTTCAAAATTCCAAAAATATTCCAAAAACTATAACAAATTCAAAAATTTCCATGTCCAATTTCATTCTAAATTACATTTACGTCATAAAAACTGCTACATTTTTTTTTCCAAAAACTTGGCTAAAAAAATAAATGAAATCATTTTTTGACACACTTTACATTATATTTTTGACAAACTTATAATGCAATAATTCTCAATAATAATAACAAAATTTCATGTCATACAAATTATTAATTTTCTTTTTTTCCAAAAAATTAGGCAAAAATATAAATAAAAATCTTTCTTTTGACACACTTGACAATATTTTCTTGACAAACTTTTGCCATAGTACTCAATAATAATAATAAAATTTCATTTAAAATAAATAATTAATTTCGTTTTTTTCCAAAAAATTGGGTAAAAAAATAAATAAAAATCTTTCTTTTGACACACATGACAACATTTTATTGACAGACTTATAATGCAATAATCTAGTTTTGATCTCACCTTCCAATTCCGACCATCCAAATTCCTCCACATTCTTTGTTCCTCATTATAATTTAAAATGAGCGTTTTTTAAGCCAAAAGTATACATATTTCCTTGTTTTGACACACCTGACGATTTTGTTGACACACTTCCCGTACCGTTATCGAACAAATCGTCCTTTTGGCTATTTCCGTTGAGTAAATCTATTTTTAGAAAGACAAATTTTTCAAATTCCTTCAGCCGTTTTCTAGATTTCGTCGGTTGTGACGTACAGCCGGACGGACGGCCGGCAGACAGACATACATTTTTTTGCTGTTTTAGAATCAATAGGTCCTAAAACATCGAGAAATGCCAAAAAAAGTGGGGAATTTCACTTGTAAGAATTTCACTTTTAGCTCACGAATGTAATACTTAGGTCTTTCAAACCGAAGTAATAATTTTTAATGCAAACACCAAAAATAAGTAAATGAAATAAAGATTAAGAATATTTTAAAATTTTAAATAATTTGAAAGCTAAAGCAAACTAAAATACATATTATATCCCCGCAGGAGGTGTCGATTTTGATCGATTATGATCAATGTTGATCTATTGCTTTGACTATCCTGCGTACGCCAGTTCCTGACATTGACATATGAGTTAGCGTGAGATATCACATACCACTGGCAATGGCAGGAGATATCATTAGCCAATATGATATCTTAGGGTGCTGGTGAACAAACTTTAGTTAGTCAACGGCAGCACTCACAGTCCTAGCTAGGCAGCGTACTGTAGTGGTACGGCTCATTAGCTCTTCCGAGTAATCAGACCAACATATAATTATGTGTGGGCTTTGTGCCTCGATTGAGGTGGTGAGCGGTACGCTGGATGGATTATTGGCAATCCAGCTGATGCCAATGGATTATTGGCATCAGCTGGATTATTGGCAATTAGTTTTGTTTTGTTTTCTGCAAATTTCTCACAATTTGTTTTTCACTTATTATTTTGTTATTATTTCTTCATCATGAAATATTGGCATATGTCATATTTTATTGTATAAGATTTTTTGCTAAGTTATCCATTCTTTAATAAAACATAAAAAAAAATAAACCTTTTGATACATATATGGATACAGACATACAACAGAAACGATATAAGTCTGCAAGTGGTAAAGCAAATTTGCGCAATCCAACCCGCCCATAAAGCGGCATGTCCACGGTATTTGCAGGAATAACACATATATAAATCAAAACAAAATTTAAAATACATGTTCAGAACATCTGCGGATTGAACGCTAACCATGACCACGTGCAATATCATCTTGAGCACGACAAACCAAACATTCTATTCCTTACAGAAACACAAATTTCTGAAAATTTTCTTTCTATAGAATCGCTTAATTCCAAATATTGACTTGAATCAGCTTTCAAACTCTCTCAGGGCGTATGCGCATTAATTCATGAGAGTGTTGCGTGCGTGATGTACTATACGGTAATGGCTTCAATACAATGGTTTCAAAAGAAATTACTTTTTTTACAATAGCAAGTCCGTTTCATATTGTATGGGGGGGATCGCTTAAATTCAAAAATAAATTTAATTCGTCTATAAATTTTTTATTTATGATCCGATTTGTGTAAAAAGTTACACTAATCAGAAGTTACATTAATATCAGTTAGCAGTGAAAATTCGAAATGAATCCATCTGCGAATAAAAAAGCCTTAGGCTCCACAAAATTTTTCGTTAGCGTATTAATATATAAGATGAGAAAAAGAAAATGGTATTTTGATAGTTTATAGTAGTTTTAGCTGTTGTGTTGTTGTATGATGTTTTTTTTGTTCTATTATAATATTTCTTTTAGGTGGTAATTTTTGTTTCTTTGTTATTTTGTCCATTATCTTCTTACGAAAGATTAGATTACTCTTTATAAAAAATGTTTTCTTTTATAAATTTCTTTATTGTTAAAGATTTTTTTTAGAAAATAAATAAAATATATTTAAAAAAATCATCATGAAAATTTGGGAAGTTGTTGTGTACACTTAATTTGCTTTTTATCGTTTTAAACGGTAGTTTGCTTTGATCAATGTCTTTTTAGTTGAACATAATTTTTATGAAATTAAAAATAACGTAAGAAAGATAGTATAACCTGAAACAATTACATTTGTATGTCAAAATTATATGTATTGGAATTTAACACACCATGATGTCACAAATTTTATCATCTTTACCAAATATGTTGTTGGTTTGGAGTTGTATGTAATACATGTTTCTAAAATTAAGTGAAGACTTCATACTTGTAACTTGAAACTTGATAAAATCGATTATATCGATTTAAAGCTCACAATTATGAGACGGAAGTCGCATAACTTCTATACAAAGAAGCATAGCTTATGTATGATTAAACATGGATGGCAATCATAATAAATAAACTAATTAAAAATGGTGGCACTTAGTCGGCCAAGTGATTGCAAACGGCAACAATGCGCATTAATACCAATGAATTTACTAAACTTTCCGCAGGAAGATTTGTAAAATTTAAAACTGTGTAAAACTCTATGGGTGTGACAACCACGCGTACTTAAGCCCCTGTTATTGGCATATGAGTTATCTTGAGATATTGTTTACCATTGGCAATAGCAGCCAAAGTGATATCATAGGGGTGCTGGCGGATGAAGTTTTTTCAATCAACGATACCATCTCTTACTCTATGTTATGGAATATTCTTTGATGATGCGCTATTTTTTTAAAATAAAATGTGTTTGGTAGTAGAAATTACAAGTTGTGTCACAACAACACATAAAAAACTTTTAAGAACAAGGTCCCACAACAACATGCTTTCTAAGGTGTTGATAGACGCAAATTTTTATATGATATGTTTTGATTATTTTAAATATAAAAATGTATAAAATAGTTGCTTGGAATGCTGATAGATGTGAAACCCAGAATAATTTAAATGATTTTAATTTAAACATTCTGGAATTTTAATTTGCAATGCTACAAAAATTGGAAGATACAAAAAAACACAGCTATTTCACAGATTTAAGTTTTCACTTCTGTCGGCATTTCTTAACACTGCACATTTCTTTTTTTTGCTATTTTCTGTGAAAACATCGCAACACATAGATTTGCGGATATGTCTATCAGATGAATAACCGTAAAATTTACAAACTTATTTCCTCCAATTTTTGTTGAGAACAACGACAATCCGCTGGGCACGAATGTGTTTGTTATAAAACAAAATGAACAAATTGCTACTTGTTGTATCATTTTTGGATATTTCAACAAGAGCTTCAGTTTGTAGGTTTTATTGACGTTTTCATCTTTTGTTGTTTGTGTGTATGAATTGGCAATTATATCTTGAGGTCGTTGTGTCAAAAGATCTTCCAGGTTCGATTGCAATTCAACTTTATTTACTTTTGCAATTTTCAATAAAATTTTTGATGGCTCTTGATGGCAGTTTTTTGTAATGAGCCATCTTACACTTTCAGGGAAGATCCAAAATTCAATAATAGTGAAATATGTGAATGAAAGATTCACTCGAAGTAAATTTCTCTAGTTTTGTAGTAACATTGCAGATAAAGCAACCATAATTATTTCCGAATGCAAAAGCCGTCACTATTGCTGTTCCAGCTTTGCCGCGATGCTTTGGAAATAAATTTCCATTCCTGAAACAACGGAAAATTAAGTTAAAAATATTACTTTTCCATTACAAGGGTTTGGCTTAAGTTGAAAATTGATAGAAATAACTTTTATTTAGATTAATCACAAGTCAGTGGGAACAGTCGAGATATCATTGATAAAACTGATTGATTTTTTCTTGCACCAACTTTAATTAAAATATTCTACCAATCCTACAAATCTGGTATATTTCCTTCGTGCTGGAAGTTGGTAGATGTCCAGCCCGTCCCCAAAAAGGGACCAAAATCCGATATCTCAAATTATAGGCCAATAGCTTTACTATCGGTCCTATCCAAAGTCTACGAGCATTATATTAATACACATATTCCAAAATTTCTGGAAGAAAATCATTTAATATTCGACAGCCAATACGGTTTTCGAAACAAAACTATGTAGCGCCTTGTTGGAACAGCATGCTTGATAAAGGTGGTGAAACATACGTTATCGGCTTAGACATCTCGAAGGCATTCGATCGAGTCTGGCATGTTAACTTAATCAACGAGCTCGTTGCGTATGTTTTTCATCCCAATGTTGTGAAGCTGATTCAAAATTTTCTATCCAACCGATACATTTCGGTCTTCTTAGACGGATTTTCTTCTGAGTCTAAACTTATTAACGCTGGTGTAACTCAAGGCTCAGTATTGTCCCCAACCCTATTTTTGATTTATTTCAACGAATTGTTGAAAATCACCAGCAACCCAATAAATAGTTTTGCAGATGATAGTGCACAAGTCATTTGAGCCCTTTCCTTCAAAAAGTAGAAGGCACGAACGAATTAATCCTGCCCGGAGAGACGCTGCCATAAACGTGAATGAAGACCTAAAAAAGTCGCCGATTGGGGTGACCAAAACCTGGTTAATTTCAACTCTACCAAAACACAATTGTTGATTGTTTCCAGATCAAAGACCGAGTTCCCCAAAGATATTTTATTCAGTATGTGTGATGAACCAATGGGTGAATGTAAAAATATTCGTTTATTGGGTGTCACAGTTTCAAATGACCTACTCTGGAACGATCATGTACTGGCGATGGCAAGAAGCGCGTCTAAAAAATCGGGCTCCTAAATAAATGCAAAAAATTTTTCACTTCATACCAATTGCTCCATGTTTATAAGTCCTATATTCGTCCCTGTATGAAGTACTGTTGTCAAGTCTGGGGTGCTGCTTCTGTTTCCATCTTGGCCTTCTTGGACTCTGTTCAAAAGCGGGCTAGACTTGATTCCCTACAACATCGTCGCACTGTTGCTGACCTCGTTGTTTTTTATAAATATCGTCATCAACAGTGCTCAGATGAAATCAGCAACATCATGCCTCAAACTTATTCTTACCCAAGTTCCACTCGGTAATCGGCTACCGCAACTAATCAAATCTATTACTAATCATTTAAGCGTTTTTCAAATAATAAACAAATTTCAATTTACACTTTTTTTAAAAATTTATTTCCAAAAATATTATATCGTTAGATCAAACAGGTTTCATTTCTCCTATATGCAAAGCTTCTTCAATTGTATCCGGCAACTTTTTGTTCAATGTTTCTGGAAGTAGTATACATAAAAACCCAGCTATGAATCCCATACCACAAAATAAATATATTGATAGGTTTTCAACTAATGTTTCAAGGTATGGCATTTGTGGTGAGAGAATAGCTCCAACTCTCCCAACACCTGAACAAAATGCAATAAGTGTGTGTCTTAAACATGTTGGAAACATTTCAGAATTATATATGTACATTGTTGTAAATGCAATAGCTATGAAAAATCTTCCTAGTACAAATAGGGTCAATTTCAGCCAAGATATATGTTTCACAAAGCTATAGATAAACAATATAATGGAATTACTCAAAAATGAGCCAATCAACAATTTTTTTCTTCCAATTCTATGTGAAAACATTACAACACATAGACCTGCTGGCAGATCAACAAGTTGAACAACCATAAAATTTACAAACTTGTTTCCTCCAATTTTTATTGAGATCAACGACAATCCGGACATCACGAGTGAGGTTGTCATAAAACAAATTGCACCAATCGCAACTCGTTGTATCATTTTAGGATATTTCAATAAAAGTTTTAGTTTGTAGGTTTTATTGACGTTTTCATCATTTGTAGTTTGTGTTTCTGAATAAGCAATTATATCTTGAGGTCGGTTTGTTAAAATATCTTTTAGTTCTGGTTTTAGTTCAACTTTATTTACTTTCGCAATTTTCAATAAAATTTTCGATGCCTCTTGATGGCGGTTTTTTGTAATGAGCCATCTTACACTTTCAGGGAAGATCCAAAATGCTATAATAATCAAATATGTGAATGAAAAGTTGACACGAAGTAGATTTCTCCAATTTTGTAGTAACATTGCGGATAAACCAACCATTAATCTTCCCAATGCAGTGACAGCAAAAAATACTGCTCCAGCTTTTCCGCGATGCTTTGGAACTAGAATCTCCATGCCTGAAATTAAAGGAAATTAATACTTCATAAGTCTCTTGGTCTCGTGTGCTGAGTATTCATTAGATATTGGTTAAAATATTGGTTTCCAATTATTCAAAGACAACTTTATCGTTAATAGTACATTATGATGCTAGGACGTAAAGCTAAAGATTTTGGACGGATGTGGAGTTTGCAAATCGAGGCGCTAGCCGAGATTTGCACCCACAGTAAGTCCAAAATTGCTTACGTCCGTGCATCATATACTATTTTTTATTCGCCGCAAGCAAAATATTTTAAGAAAATTTGTTTATTCTAAATTAAAATTATTAATTTTCATAAATTTTAAAATAAAAATATGTGGACCAAGCAACCTTTGACAAAATATTTATTATTTTTTCCAAATTATTGTGTAGCTATGACAACATATGATAACAACTATTTTAATTGGATGATGAAATTTTGAATTTAAGGGTTGCTTTGATAAAAATTTTTATTTTTCATAGAATTTAAACAAATACAAATGCTTTTTACTTTTTTGAACGTAGCTATGACAACAAACTAAATAGTTGAAAAGTGATACTTTGAGCCGCAAATCACAGTAATAAAGTAACACTTTAATATGTAGGCGAATAAAAACTTTGTTATGTCAAATATTTGTGAAATCGCACAAAGCCAAAATAATTAATATGTGATATTTTCCATTCAGTAGAAGTTAAAACTAAATATGAATATGAATTAAACAATTGTTTACCTAGAATAAAGCTGGCTACATATATTCCAGAGCTCAGCATTGGATCAACAAATTCAAACAATAAAAATGAAATATAGTTCCATGAGAACGATTCGATAATGCCTATTGTAGCTGCAATTAATGATGAATAAATAAACAAAGGCTTTCTTCCATATGTATCACTGATATAACCGGAAAACAACAAATTAATAAAAAAACCAACATTATGAAGTGTTCCAGGTAGAGCCAGCAACCATTTGTTACCATCACATGTCATGTTAAACTAAAGCAAACAAGTTTATGATTAATATTTAAAATATCTTAGATATTTATTTAGAAAAACTTACATCATTGACAATTGTCCGTTCATTGGTTTCATAAACAAATCGATCACATTCAATTTTATTACTGCGGTCAAATATATTTGGTAAACTGCACTTAAAATCAGTTTCTGTTATATTTTTTGCAACATATCTGAAGCACTGAACGGGCTTATTTTTTTCGAATGGAATAGCATTCTCAACCCAAATCTCATTATATCCACTTGTAGCCGTATCACATTCATCAATATAGCACCGATAATTTAAATCACCTGAAGTAAATGCATACGATATTGTAAGGGTTCCCATTACAAAAACAGTAAATAGAATTACTGTGTAATACATCATTTGAAATCGGCCAAAGGAATTGACATCTTTCAAAACTGTGTCCAAAGAATATTTTTTCATAATTTGTTGTGACTTTAATAATTGTATTTCAAATGATTATTTGATTAACACTAACTACCCTCACTTTATTGGCGATCTAGTATTGAATAAGAAACATTTTTGTATATAAATTTAATTATTATAAATAAACGTTCTACAATAAAATGAACAGCTGATTAGACTTGTTTAATCTAAAGTTTTATGGTTACTATTAGTATTATTAAGATAAGACAACAGATACTTATGGAATAAAAAACTTATTTTGTCTATGATAGCATACGAAATGTTTATTTTCATCACGCTTAATGCCTTGTGAAAATGGGTTTTTTTTCCACTAGTGTAAAAAGAATAACAAATTGTAGTTGTGTTATGACCGCTAAATCTCGTGATGGCAAACATGAATCGGTTGAACAAAAAACCTACCATTTGATAAGAACCCTTGAGTTCTGAATAAATGTGATTGATGGGAAATTAGTTCTTTGTAGCTAAAAAAATAGCAGTAAGGACTAATTTCCTAACCAACCAACACTTTTCAATTTTCCATTTACGATACAAATTCATTGCATCGTTTCTTTACATTTGTAATGTTTACACATATATAACAGGGGAGGATCGTGGTGTATTTTTTCATTTATATAAATTTATTTCTTAGTCAGTAATCCTTTCAAACATCAAAGGCATAATAGTTTTTTAATATGTTTGAATTCTCTCTAAAATATTTCGAATTTTAATTGTTTTATGTTATCTCTTTGCTAAATAAAAACGAAAAAGGAGAGTTCATGCAATCAACAAACAATCACTCTCTTTTTTTACTTTATTTTAAATATTATAAATACTAAAAATATTTATTGAACTTGTTTGAGTTGTAATTTAAAATTAAATCAAAAAATATTGTTTTTGTAAATAGTGATTAATATTTCGAACGAAATTAATTAAATTCATAATGTTAATGCTTTTATTAGTTGTATAGAATCCATTTCATAAGTTATGTCTATATAAAGATTTTTTTATATAAATTAGAATAAATTGATGGTGAATTAAAAAGAAGAAAAATATAAGAACAAAAAAATTTATTATTTGTTGTGTTTGTTATTTGTTTTATATCGTGAAATAATTGTTTGCTAATTAAAGAAAAGGAAAAATATACACTTAGTGAAATTCCAATTTAAAGTATAATTTTTGTGAGTAATTGGAATTAGAAAAGAAAAGGGAAATTTATTCGATAAAGGGAAAATATATGAAAATATTAGTTGGATAACCAACGATTTAAATAATAACACAATAACTGAGTGTTGTGTTACTGAGTGAAAAAGAAAAACGTGATAGACGACAACATTTTCTTGGTTTTGGTCACAAAATTGTTGACGGCATTATACGGTGTTGATGGCAATATATATAAAGTTACATTAATCCTATAATACAGCGGATATATTGGAATATCGTTGCTACCTATTGATTGTCGGGATCCAAATTCAATTTTTGGTGCAACGATTTAACCTTATATCTACCATTTCTTACATCTGTGACAGCAATCAAGACTATTTCAACGATCAACAAATTAAGCTAGGTGTATTTTCATATTCTTATATTCAATTTTTTTTAAATTCTTTAATTTCTTTAATTATTGTAGACCATCTTGGTCATATAAATTTAATTATATCTTTGTACTTAGAGATCTTTTGTTAGGGCTAGAGTTCGCGTTTTGAACCGCGAATAATCGTTTATCACTTTAAAATTTAAAAATCCCTTGGATATATAGATGCCTTAGACATCTATTCCAAACGTGAAAAGTCCTACGTTTCACTAGCAACTGCAATATTTGAGGAAATTATTACATCAAAACAACAGTGAAACTTTTTAATGATATCACAGTATTTGATATGTGATTCTTTTTTTTGGGAATACAATTTAAATCAGCCTTCAATCAACATATGTTCTTTTTTTCTAAATTTTTTTTCTACAAATAGGTAAACTCAATAATAAGAGCGGAAAGGACGATGTGTTCGATAACTATACCGGAAGTATGTTAAAAAAATCGTCACGTATGTCAAAACAAGGAAATTTGCATATTTTGTTTAAAAACGTTCATTTTAAGTGATTATGAGTAGGAACATTGAATTTGAAAAAATCTTGATGGTCGGGATTGGTATGTGAGGCCAAAAACTAGATTATTGCATTATAAGTTTGTCAAAAAAATGTTGACAAGTGTGTCAAAATAAAGACTTTTATTTACTTTTTTACCCAATTTTTTGGAAAAAATAAAACTAATAGTATGTATGACGTGAAATTTTATTATTATTATAGAGAATTATGGCATTATAAGTTTGTCAAAAAAATAATGTCGAGTGTGTCAAAAAATGATTTCATTTAATTTTTAGCCAATTTTTTGGAAAAAAAATGTAGCTGTTTTTATGACGTAAATGTAATTGAACATGAATTTGGACATGGACATTTTTGAATTTGTTATAGGTTTTGAAATATTTTTGAAATTATGGAAAAAGTTTGTATTTTTGATTTTGTAATGATTTTTTTGCAATATTTTTAGAATTTTGGAAAAAGTTTTAATTTTTGATTTTGTAAGAATTTTTGGAGTATTTTTAGAATTTTGAAAAATTTTAAATTTTTGATTTTATTATAATTTTTGGAATTTTGAAAAAAGTTTCAATTCTTGATTTTGTAATAATTTTTGCAATATTTTTAGAATTTTTGAAAAACGTTGAATTTTTAGGAATTTTCGGAATATTATTGAAATTTAGAAAAAGTTTAAATATTTGATTTTATTCCAATTTTCGGAATATTTTTGGAATTTTGAAAAAAGTTTCAATTTTTGATTTTGTTATAATTTTTGCAATATATTTAGAATTTTTGAAAAAGGTTTTAATCGTAGATTTTGTAATAATTTTTGGAATATTTTTAGAATTTTAAAAAATTTTGAATATTTGATTTTATTAAATTTTTCAATATTTTTTGAATGTTATAGAATTTTATAGAATAATTTTAGAATTTTAAATAATTTTGAATTTTTGATTTTACTAAATTTTTCAATATTTTTTGATTTTGTAATAATTTTAGCATATTTTTAGAATTTTGGAAAAAGTTTTGAATTTTGGATTTTGTCATAATTTTTGCAATATTTTTAGAATTTTGGAAAAAACAGAATTTTTGAATTATATATATTTTTCAGAATTTTGAAAAATTTTAAATTTTTGATTTTATTATAATTTTCGAAATTTTGAAAAACTTTCAATTTGGGATTTTGTAATAATTTTTGCAATATTTTTAGAAATTTGGAAAGAGTTTAGATTTTTAAGAGTTTTTGGAATATTGGAATTAAGATAAAATTTAAATATTTGATTTTATTCTAATTTTTAGAATATTTTTGGAGTTTTGAAGATATTTTGATTGAATTTTTGAGATATTGTTATAATTTTTGGAATATTTTTAGAATTTTAGAAAAAGTTTGAATTAAACTTTTTCTAAATTCTAATAAAATTCCAAAAATTCTTATAAATTCAAAAAATTTAGACTTTTTCCAAAATTATAATAAACTCAAGAATTTAAAATTTTTCAAAATTCTAAAAATATTCCGAAAATTCTACAAAATTAAAAATTGAAACTTTTATCAAAATTCTAAAAATATATTTAAAATTCAAAAATTCTGTTTTTCAAAATTATAAAAATATTCCTAAAATTAGAATGATATCAAATATTAAAACTTTTTCTAAATTTTAATAATATTCCAAAAATTTTTAGAAATTCAAACTTTTTCCAAAATTCTAAAAATATTGCAAAAATTATAACAATATCAAAAATTGAAACTTTTTCCAAAATTATAATAAAATCAAAAATTTGAAATTTTTTAAAATTATAAAAATATTCCAAAAATTCTTACAAAATGTAAAATTGAAACATTTTTCTAAATTCTAAAAATATATTTAAAATTCAAAAATTTTTTTTTTCAAAATTCTAAAAATATTCTAAAAATTAGAATAAAATCAAATATTTAAACTTTTTCTAAATTCTAATAATATTCCAAAAATCTTTTAAATTCAAAAAATTGAAACTTTTTCCAAAATTATAATAAACTCAAAAATTTAAAATTTTTCAAAATTCTAAAAATATTCCAAAAATTCTTACAAAATCAAAAATTGAAACTTTTTCAAAATTCTAAAAATATATTTGGAGTAGAAATCAGTGTCAGCAGTAACTAATAATTATGATTGAGTATTTTCCGAGAAAATCTTTATCTGGAGATTAGGGATTTAGCGAAATTTCAATTATCGGTATTCCTTTTTTTTCGTAAAAAATTTTCGCATATCCTCAAAATATCGAGAATATTTAAAAGAAAAAGTCGTATAAGTGCAAATATAACTCGCTCGTTGAGGGCTCCGTGTATATATTACTCTACGAGAATAGTTCTTCTTCAAACACAATTTTAAAAATAAGCCAAAAACGGTGCTTTCGAAAATTACAAAAACAATTGTTTTGCGCTACAAAAAAATCAGCTTTCATATTACGCCCCACTTGACATGTTCAAAAATATTTTATTTCAAAATTTCTGCTCTCAATTCCCCCTTCAATGAAAATTTGAAATTATAACAACCGCCAAAACAAATTTCTGTTTTGACAATAACTTTCCATATCTGCTTCGTTTAATGTAAAAACTGAAATTGCACCGTGAACAAAAGTGCGAAAAATTAGCAAACTGCCACATAGTAAGAAAAACCTTCTTTATGGTAGCAATTCGATGCCGAAATAGCAGGTAAAAGACTACCCATTCCATCTCACCTAACAGACAAAATAAATGTTTGTCTGCAGTACTCTACTTTGTGGCGATACGTAGGGACGCTATAACTACCTTTAAATATGGGTGTCTAGCTAAAAATCAATCGATCAGTTGAGATTTTTACACAATAATGTACACAAAAATGTTCAAATGCAGTACGCAGGTGTCAACAAAAAAGCACAAACTTTAATTTTAATTAATATCTTTAAGATCTTAAATGCAATCATGTGGATCAAGTTTATAGCCAAAACTAAGATTATCAATGGATATATTTCCAGACCAAAGCTCTCAACCCCTTTTGTCGAAAAGTTCAAAATCTAGAAGTTGAAAAATATTTGTAAATAAGTTTTTTTTTGTATCCTTCGACCCCAAACAAAACTCTCTACACCTTACTAAGGACCCTACAAAGTTCTTCGTATAAGCTACAAAAATACTCCGTAATTAAAAATAACGGAAAACAACAATCCATGTCAATCGATCGCCTTAAACCAGTATTCGGCATTTTGGCGAAGCTTGATGCGAATAACCCAAGGAATGCGTAATTTACAACACTTCTATTAATGCAACTTATTTTTATTACTTCTCATTACGTAGGAAGCTTACGGCAATGGAGGTGATGTGGCGATCTCTTAATTTAAGCTCTCACACACAACTCATGCATACGAGCATAGAACTGCTAATCTTATAAACGATTATGGGCATAGTGGAGAAGGCTTTTGTAGCACAAATTTTAAAAATTATAGAACTATGTGACATCTATAACAGAAGTAAACCATTTATTAAAGAATTTGGTTGCTATGGTGTTATTTAACCCCATTTTTCTATAGTTTAATCCGTCATATAGGAATTTTTTTCGAACTATATATTGTAATGAAGCTGTTTTTCAAACTTTGTAATTTGAAGTCGCACTACTTTCTCACGCGCATTAAATTTACATTAACAGGAACTTTCTAATTTAATTTTACCCTTTTCCAACACAATTTCTTGCACTCAGTTCGTAGTCTTCTTTTTTACAGAATTTGTTTTCAAGTTTGATATGGCTTGTGCAAGCTCTTTAGTGGGTACAAAACTTAAGGGAAGAAAATACCCAAGAAACAAACTTATCGTTTTGGTATTGTTTGTAAACGGCCGTTATTGTACTATAAATAGAAGCCGACAGATGGCTTCTCTCTCTTAATCCATTATTATAACCTGATTATTTGTGCAGATGACATCAATATTTTTTATTCGTGAAATGTCAAATAAAAACAAAAATAGGAATTTCTTTTTTTCTGTAATGTAAGTGGTAAAAATTTTTAATGTAAGTAGTAAAGGTAGTAATGTAAGTAGTAAAATCTTTTTATAATTAATTAAAAATAGTAAATTTTTTTATATTAGTGCAATTTTTTTTATTAGTGCAATTAGGAAAATTGTTATGTGTTTGTGACGTTGAAACAACAAGGGAAATTTATTTGACCGAGTTTTTTTTAGTTATTCGCAAGATTTGACCATTCATCAAAAAAAATAAAATTCTTTATCCGAGTGTAAAAAGTGATTGTTGCCAAAGGGAAAACTCTTTCACAATATTAACCTTGAAATGTATCTGTTAAAACCAAATGCTTTTATTCCGATTCTAATGAAATACGATATACTCGGATCATGGGCGAAATTCGCGTTGTACAGATATATACCGTGCTGGTTATTATCGGAAGGTGTAACAATGTGTTTTGGTTTAACTTATGTGTAAACCGATGAAAACAGAAATGAAGATTGGTCTGTTTGTGTAAATATTAAACTAAGCATTTTCGAAGACGCTGGTCAGATTGAACATTATATTGATTCCTTTAATACTAATATAAATCCTTGGGTTGCAAAATGTGTTTATAAAATAAATAAATTATTTATTTATGTTATGTGAAATTCTAATTTTAATTTTTGGGTAATCGACATTACAGCCATTTTGAAACTTGATTATTTTTCGCTATACGGCATGGGTTCATATTGGATCATATATATGATTTCTGATGGAATTTCTTATTATTATTCTAGAAAATATGTGGTAGAACGGGTGCGGTAGTTTTACACCGTCGCTTGAATCAACAGTTGCATAGTACTGCGTATACGTTTCAACTGGTAGCCTCGTTAGCTTGGTTCAACAGCGTTAGTTAGTACCGGAATTTGTTTGACCTTCAACTAAATTTACATGATTCAGCTGTTTTGTTCTATAATTTTTGTTGTCATATAAATCTATTCGGCATTCATGCATCGTCAAGTTGTATTTGAACAAAATACATTTCTAAATCATTTAATTATAACTGGATGTGGTATATTTTTGTATCTCCTTTTTTATTATGGGGATAATCTATGTCATAGTGCACTAACAATACTCGGATCATATGACCTCACCAATCTATTTAAAGGTACACATTATTGGATAATAGCAACATTTATCTCTCACATGGGATATTTATTAACTGGATATTGCATCACATCGACTGAAACTTTCGATATAACGGAGAATGCCCTCCTGTGGTTTGGTATTACGTTTGATTGGAGTATCAATTGGTGTTGCTGATGGAAGTTTTCCGGATGAGAAATTCACCAGCTAGAGTGGTGGCTATGTTAATAAGTATTTAGCCCTCTATAAATGCGATACTGTGTACTTTCTTGATGTTTACTTATCATCATCAGTATTTGATCAAACAGATACGAATTATTAATGAGATGCGGGTTATTTGAATTATGTGAAAACCGCTGAACATAGAAATAAAGTTTGGTCCGTTTGTGCAGACATTAGAGCAAGCATTTTTTTGGAGAACGCTAAACAACTTAAGCATTATATTGATTAATTTATTATAAATTCAAATCATAGGGTTGTACAGTGAGTTTATAAAATAAAAAAATTAAATATTTATATTGTATTAAATTTTAATCTAGATTTTTGATTAATCGTCATTACAGCCATTTTGGAACTTGATTGTGTTTATCTATATGGGCATGGATGTAGGTATGGGTGTTTGTTGTAAGGGCGTGTGTTTGTGTGTGTTTGTGTGTGTGTGTGTGTGTGTGTGTGTGTGTGTGTGTGTGTGTGTGTGTGTGTGTGTGTGTGTGTGTGTGTGTGTGTGTGTGTGTGTGTGTGTGTGTGTGTGTGTGTGTGTGTGTGTGTGTGTGTGTGTGTGTGTGTGTGTGTGTGTGTGTGTGTGTGTGTGTGTGTGTGTGTGTGTGTGTTTGTGTGTGTTTGTGTCTGTGTGTGTGTGTGTGTGTGTGTGTGTGTGTGTGTGTGTGTGTGTGTGTGTGTGTGTGTGTGTGTGTGTGTGTGTGTGTGTGTGTGTGTGTGTGTGTGTGTGTGTGTGTGTGTGTGTGTGTGTGTGTGTGTGTGTGTGTGTGTGTGTGTGTGTGTGTGTGTGTGTGTGTGTGTGTGTGTGTGTGTGTGTGTGTGTGTGTGTGTGTGTGTGTGTGTGTGTGTGTGTGTGTGTGTGTGTGTGTGTGTGTGTGTGTGTGTGTGTGTGTGTGTGTGTGTGTGTGTGTGTGTGTGTGTGTGTGTGTGTGTGTGTGTGTGTGTGTGTGTGTGTGTGTGTGTGTGTGTGTGTGTGAGTGTGTGTGAGTTAATGCATTTTAATATGAGGGTGGGTTGGAAAGGGTGATCGTGGTTCTTTACGTGTACGGGGGTCGCCACAGTCTATCTATTTCCCAAGCAACACAATAGGTGATTTTCAACTACAGTTTGGTCTAAATTTACCTAATTATGTCAAAATTACGTCGATTCAACCAGTTTTCTTGACTTTCAAATAAATTTTACTTATAGGTAGTTAATTAGGTTGATTATACGTATTTTTCGCCCAAAAAAATTATATCAAAATAATAGTAGAATTTAAGTTAAAACCAGCACACACCTATACCTAATTTTTACCTAAAATCAACCTCAAAGTCAATTTTATTTTGAACACGTAATTTAGTCGCAAAATGAGGAGAGTTTTACCACATTTTTCACCTATTTTCAACCTCAAATAACATTTTTTCTAAGTTAAAAAACAAGGAAAATTACACCTAATTTTACCTAATTCTTCACTTCATAGTAAGCTTAAGCCTTGTAAGGTAATTTATAATCAAAAATTTGGTAGAAAATAACTTAAAAACTAATCTATAAGTCGATTATACCAAAAATACTATTTTATTGTCGACCTCATTTCCGAATTTAGTAAAAATTTACTTAAATAAGAAATAAGTTACCTATTTAAAGGATGTAATTTAACAAAAAAATTATACGTAATATCTTATTGCTGTAATTACAAATATTGGGAAAAACATTTTTTTGTAGGATGATGTACAATTTTGTTTGATGCAATTTTTGTAAATTTAATTTGAATTTACATATTAGATAGAATTTTTATTGATTATTTTCAAATTAAACCAAAGTTATTTAGTAAATAATGAAGCTGAGTAATTTCATTCATTATTTGTACCCTTAATAAAATTACCGACTAAAGATTAAATAATTATAAGATTTTCATATATATATATGGGTTATATTTATTATTCTATAATGAAATACATATTGGGTTTTAGAAAGAAATTCAATAGACAATGGAAAATTAAATCTCCATAAAAAAGTTTAATTGAATATGCCATTATACTTGTGCAATTAGCAGCAACAATACTTAAATTTTCATACAAAACGATGTTGGTGTACCAATAGGTAGAAATTCACTAAAATAGAACGCGTAGAAATTCAAATGCAACCAATTTGGTAGAATGTTACCAGTTTAAGTAGAAATTTCTTAAATAAAAGATTGCGACCTAATTTAGGTTATTGTCGACTTAAAATTAAGAAAAATTTTCTTTAAAGTCGAAAAATTATGTGAAATTTACTTTAAAGTAGATTTTGCTTAGTCCACCATATTCAAACTTATTTTTGTTTAAAGTATTACTCCGCCATATTGTTATGTAAGTGAGATTTTTGGTAAAAGAAAATTATTTTCAAAGAAATGAAAAAAATATGTTTTTGTATTATTTATTTTTTTTGAAGCCCATTAATATTTTTAGAAGTACAAGCCTAAAGTTTATCAATAATATTTTTTTCGTTATAAAAATTCATTTTTAAACCATTTTATTGCGAAATATAAAATTAAAATTTGTTATAAATTATATATTAAGTGAAAATTAATTTTTTCATTTTTTCGAATTTGACATGTTTTGCCCAAATACATATTATTTTATAATTGGTAAAAGAGAAGATAAAATTGCTTATAATATTACCTAGTAGGTAACTCACAACTAATTAGGTTGAAAATAGGAGCTGAACAAAATGCAACAAGTGTATGTCGTAAACTGGTTGGAAATAGTTCGGAAGTATAAACGTACATCGTGGAAAATGCAATGGAAATTGCAAATTTCCCTAATAAAAATAATGTCATTTTCAACCAAGATATACTTTTGAAAAAACTGTAGATGAACAATATAATGGCGCTGATCAAAAATCCTCCTGATTCAAGTTTTTTTCGACCAATTTTATGAGAAAATAAAGCAACAAAGATATATGCGGGGACTTCTATTACTTGAACAACTATAAAGTTGACGAACTTATTTCCTCCAATTGTTATTGATATCAAAGATAATCCATAGAAAACGAATGTGTTTGTTATCCAACAAAATGCACAAATAGCAACTCGTTGTATCATTTTTGGGTATTTAAACAAATGCTTTAGCTTGTATGATCCGTTTTGAATTTCTTCCCCCTTTGAATCTTGCGTTTCGGGATAGGCAATTATATCTTGAGGTCGGTTTGTTAAAAGATCTTTAAGATCAGGTTCTATTTTAATTCGATTTGTTTTTGCAATTTTCAATAAAACTTTTGCTGCTTCTTGATGGCGATTTTTTGAGATCAGCCATCTTACACTTTCAGGAAAGATCCAAAATGCAATAATTATCAAATATGTGAATGAAACGTTAACACGAAGAAGATTTCTCCAGTTTTGCAGTAACATTGCAGATATACCTAATACAACTTTTCCAAATGCACCAGCTGCAAATATTGATGCTCCGGCAATTCCACGGTGTTCTGGCACCAAAATCTCCATGGCTGAAATTAATAACAAAATGAAAAAAAAAATGTTAAGAACTGAATGAATATTGTGAATTCATAGGAATGATAACGTCTGTTTATAGAATAATATTGAATTGTATATAAAAGGGTCTTTACTGTTTACTGTTTAAGCAATCATTTTTTTATATGCATACATTTTTTTTACTAATTAAAATAAACAAAACTCACAAGAATATCACTTTAAAGATAATAAATTCATATTTGAGAGAAGCAAAGCTATTTGTCTTATTTACCGATCCACAACTGTTTAAATTTTACCACAATTGCGTATATCGTAATAACATTTTTAGTATAAACAAACTAGGAGTTATAAAAATAATCATCCTATAGGGCAACCAAGTTTTTTAAATCTAAATAAAACCTACTATTGAAAAAAAACACTTAGTTACCTAAAACAAAGCTTGAGACATATATTCCAGAGCTCAATAAAGGATCAATAAATTCAAATAACAAAAACGAAATGTAGTTCCAAGAAAACGATTTCATAATTCCCATTGTTGCTGCAATTAGTGACGAACAAATAAACAATTGCTTCCTTCCATAGGTATCACTAATATAACCGGTAAACCATAAATTAATGAAGTAGCCTACACTATGTAGTGTGCCAGGTAGAGCTAATAACCACTTGTTACCATCGCATGTCATGTTGAACTTAAACAAATACAAAATAATTCTACAAATTTGTTAAATTTAAACGACTTTAGTTTTCAAAAACTTACTTCGTTAACAATTGTTCGTTCATCTGTTTCATACACAAATCGATCACATTCAATTCTGCGACTGCGATCAAAGTTATATGTAGCACTACACTCAAACGCCTTTTCAGTTATGTTACTAACGTATCTAAAACATTGAACTGGTTTATCTTTTTCAAATGGAATAACGTTTTTAACCCAATTTTCGTAATATCCACTTGTCGCAGTATCACATTCATGAATGTAGCACCGATAATTTAAATCACTAGTAGTAAAAGCATACGATGCAGCCAGTCCTTGCGAAAGAATAATAGGAAAAAGAATTATTGTAAGGTACATCAGTTGAAATGTGCCAAATGAATTGATTTCTTTCAAAACAGTATCTAGTAGACGTTTCTCCATAATTTTATTTAATTCCACTTGTGTTTTCATCAAATGTTTTATAGATACTAATTACAATTTGGTTTTATTTGTTGATATAGAATTTATTTAATATTTGATGTAATCAAAAGAAACAATTGCTATAATACTCTCAAGTATGTTGGTTTTAAATGCTCTCAAGATAAGATAACTAGTTTAAGATTTGTTTGGGAATGCTGTGTGTAAGTTAAAAAGTTGGTCAAGTGTGAGAAAAAATTGATCACTGAAGATTCCATAGATAGCAAATAACACTACGCGGTTGTTTGAACAAAAAACAAGGGATACAACCTTTGATAGTAATCCAAATATTGGTCAGAAAGTATACTAAATACATAAACAAGGCAGCAGGATACTCTTAAACCTTTAATCCTGCAAACGCGTAAAATAATAATATATTTTGTAACTATAGATAAAAAAGCCGTACGTTCATTCTGCCGAATGTACCATTTATTTCTCAAACCATCGGAGCATTTCTAAAAGTTATTGCAACCAACCAAGTTTTTATCACGTTTAATCCAAAATCCGTTGCTTGTGAACACGAAAACTGTATCAGATTTTGAATCTTTTTGATTTTATTTAAAAATTAATACATTAAAGTTTTTGTCATAATTTTTCACTGGTTTCATTTTTTCCTAAATTCAAAGCTTCTTCAATTGTATCGGGTAACTTTTTATTTAGGGTCTCTGGTAGTAGTAAGCACAATAATCCAGTAACTAACCCCATTCCACAAAATAAATATATTGATAAATTTTCAACCAAAGTTTCTAGATATGGAGTTTGTGGAGCAACAATTGAGCCAATTCTCCCAGCAGCTGAACAAAATGCAACAAGAGTGTGTCTCAAGCTTGTTGGAAACAACTCAGAGGTATAAAAATACATGGTTGAGAATGCAATGGTTATTGCAAATTTTCCTAGTAAAAATAATGTCAATTTTAGCCACGATATTGTTTTGAAAAAACTGTAAATCAACAAAATCATGGCACTGATCAAAAATCCTCCAGAGATCAATTTTTTCCTTCCAATTTTATGAGAAACTAATGCAACACATATACATGCCGGTATTTCTATAAATTGAACAACCATAAAATTTACAAACTTATCTCCTCCAATTGTTACTGAAATCAAAGACAGTCCGTAGTAGACGAATGTGTTTGTAATCCAACAGATTGCACCAATCGCAACGCGTTGTATCATTTTTGGATATTTCAATAAAAGTTTTAGCTTGTATGACGTGTCCAGATTTTTTTTATCTTCTGATGGTTGCATTTCAGGATAAACAATTATGTCTTGAGGTCGGTTTGTCAAAAGATCTTGGAGTTCAGGTTCTAGTTTAACTTTATTTGTTTTTGCAATTTTTAATAAAATTTTTGATGCTTTAAGATCAGATTTAAGATCTCTTGATGGCGGTTTTTTATAATTAACCATCGCACACTTTCAGGAAAGATCCAAAATGCAACGATGATCAAATATGTAAATGATAGATTAACACGAAGAAGATTTCTCCAGTTTTGTAATAACATTGCGGATAACCCCAACAGAACTTTACCGGAAGAGGATGCTGCAAAAATTGCTGCTCCAGCGATACCACGATGCTCTGGAATTAAAATTTCCATGCCTGAAATGAGAAGTAACACATTTTTATTATAAACTTACAAGAATTGAAAAAGCGATTACGCTGATATTTAGCACAAACAAAATTTATAATGTTAATCAAAATTTTAAATATTTATCCGCTTTCGTAATCTCCAGCTCATAAGCGATGAATATTTGGTGATTTTAAGATCAACAAAGTCAGTTAGGCATAAAATACAACAATCTAATATTGACTTTATTTGACTTTTTTACCACACAAAAACGATCTACGAAGCTTCCAAAATGCAAAAGTTACCAGAAATTGGAAATATAACTATAAGGGGAGTTACAAGATATTTATAATCATTAATCGATCCTGAATTAACGGGTCGAAATACAAAACACTGTTATAATTCTATATAATCGCAATGAAAAACTAAGATCAACGTCACAAGTAAAAAAGTCAAAAGCAAAATCATTAAATAAAAAAAAAAAATAAAAAACAAAATTAAAAAAAAAACAAAAAAAACAGCAAACAAAAATTAAATAAAAAGGGTTAAGAAACCCTGCAAATAAAGTCTTAAAAAAAAACAAAAAGCGCACTGAAAAGGAAAAAATAAAATTAAAAAATTAAAAAAATTAAAAAAAAAAACAAAAAACAAAAAACAAAAATTAAATAAAATGGATTAAGAAACCCTGAAAATAAAATCTTTAAAACAAAAAACAAAAAAAACAAAAAGCGCACTGAAAAGGAAAAAATAAAATAAAAATATTCGAAACAAATAATGCAAGAGGGTTTCGAATAGGAATAGCACACTTAAAAGTAAAATAAAATAAAAATTCAGGAATGGTTCCGCCAAAAGATAACTCGGGCCGCATATTGATGCAAGACCTTAGTGGTCGCATAAGGGTCTTAAATAAAGTAAAGGTCACAACAAATTTTGAACAAAAAGATTTTAAACGAGTGTGTTTTTATATCGTTGTTATGCATATTTTATATTCTTTAAATAAAGTACTCTCAGATGTTCCTTGTTCTCACACCCGTAGAACAATTATCACCATTGCTGGTGTCAGAGGCTGAGCCTATGGCACACTTTTGCTGCTTGCCAAACTTAAGCAGTCAACCATAAAATCGCGGATCCATCACGCTCATGTTTGAGCTTAATTGCATATTTGTGTATTCTCAAAATACAAATTGCGTTCTTTTGAACAACTACTCGATAGATAGATACTATTGTTGGGCGTGCATAGCATCCATTCACAAAAACATGAGAGATCTCTAAGATCCTATTGTGGAAGGCGGAAGCCCTTGTTTTTTAATACTGTCGTGTCTTACCAGTTGCAGTCGCTTTCAAAGACTAGAACACAATTAGCACTCGAAGTTGTTTAGGTCCTTAGAAACCCAGGTCTTCGGCGTGAAAGCTCGTTGCGCTTTCCACCACACCACTGAGACGCTTCAACATCAACTAGTATTATCTCTTAATCTTAAATTGTTCAAATCGAAATAAAAATACACTCGTTTAAAATCTTTTTTTGTTCAAAATGTGTTGTGACCTTTACTTTATTTAAGACCCCTATGCGACCACTAAGCTCTTGCACCAATATGCGGCCCGAGTTATCTTTTGACTAAACCATTCCTGAATTTTGATTTTATTTTACTTTTAAGTGTGCTATTCCTATTCGAAACCCTCTTGTATTATTTGTTTCGAATATTTTTATTTTATTTTTTCCTTTTCAGTGCGCTTTTTGTTTTTTTTGTTTTTTGTTTTAAAGATTTTATTTTAAGGGTTTCTTAACCCTTTTTATTTAATTTTTGTTTCTTGTTTCTTTTGTTTTTTTTTAATTTTTTTATTTAATTTTTTTATTTAATTTTTTTTTTTGTGTTTTGTTTTTTTTTAAATTTTTTAAATTTTTTTATTTTATTTTTTCCTTTTCAGTGCGCTTTTTTTTTTTTTTAAGATTTTATTTTCAGGGTTTTCCTTGGGTCAACCCCTTTTTATTTAATTTTTGTTTGCTGTTTTTTTTGTATTTTCTATTTTGTTTTTCTTTATTTTTTTTTATTTTTTTTTTCAGTTAACACAAAAAAATAATAAATGTTAAATGGATGCTCCCTTAATGTCATATTTGACATGAAAGGTTTTTGCACTATTCAATATGGCCGCCAGTCCAAAATGGCGGCGATTATAGTCTAAGAACCTTTCTTGGCCCGAGACCTTTCCAACGATGTATCATATGTAGGGTCTGCGGTGGAAAATTAGTGTCATATTTGCCATTTGAAGGGTTTTTGCAAAATTCAATATGGCGGCCGGTCCAAAATGGTGATATGAGGGGTCTGCGATGAATCATATAGGCTATACGCGAGGACAAAAAAGCGTTACAAACATATATATATATATATATATATATATATATATATATATATATATATATATATATATATCTGGAAGGACTGAATAGAAATAAAAGATTTTAATAAACGTGAAAAAATGCAGACGCCAATAATTTTGGATTTCTCGAGTTTTCTGGGTAAAAAATTTTGAATTGACCTCAAATAAACGAAAAATTAAGCAGAATTATATTTGGCTTCTTGTAAAATGAGAGTTAATTTAAATAACATTTTGATAGGATAAATAGTTTAAGAGAATTGCGATTATTTTAAGTGAAATTAATTGTAAATAAACCGCTGTATCATGAACAACCGTGTAAATAGAGGTAAAGCTATTTTTTAATTGTGAATTAATTTAAACAAAAATATTGAAGCGCTGTGTGATACAGGAAATTTTTACAATCAACCGTTAGAGTTTCTGACGCTAACGTGACAATACGAAATAAAAAATTCTCGATTCGAGACTTCTTAATTCGAAATTCCTAAGATTTAAACTAGGCTAGTGACATCTCACTTAAATTGCCAATTGTGTGTGATATCTTAAGGTTATTCAAATGGCAATAACAAGAATGTGAAATATTAACCGCAAATTTATTATCAACTTCATCGAACCTCTTCCTGCTCTTCTTTGAAAACATCTAACTAAAAACTAAGACTTATTAGTGTTTGTCGAGCTTGTGGGGGTGCAATTTGAAATTGTGTGTTCACTGTTCACTCTGATTATTTCTTTTCCGTATTTAGCAAACTAAAATGTTTCTGGCCTGCAAATTGCTAGCTTCAAATGAAAAATATTGTTTGAATTTTAAATATAAAATACCTAATACAAAACTCGCCACATATATTCCAGAGCTCAGCAACGCATCAGTAAATTCAAGCAACACATATGATACATAGTTCCATGAAAATGATTTTATTATTCCCATTGTAGCAGCAAGTAATGACGAACAAAGAAACAAATATTTTCTTCCATATTTATCACTAATGTATCCAGTAAACCACAAATTTATAAAATAACCAACGTTATGAAGTGTTCCAGGTAGAGCTAACAACCATTTGTTACCATCACAAGTTATGTTGAACTAAAACAAATAAATTTATTCTACAAACTAGAAAATATTAAATATCGTTTGTTTTCCAAAACTTACATCGTTGACAATTGTCCGTTCATTGTTTTCATACACAAATCGATCACACTGAACCATGAGGTTTTGATCAAAGCTATCTCTTGCACTACACTCAAACTCTGCACTTTCTGTAATGTTATTTATAGCAAATCTGAAGCACTGAATTGGTTTATCTTTTTCAAATGGAACGGCAGTTTTAACCCAGTTTTCATCGTACCTACTTGTCACATTATCACACCCATCAAAATAGCACCGATAATTTAAATCACCTGCAGTAAACGCATACGAAACAGCTAGCGTTCCTGATAAAATTATTGGAATTAGAATTATTATATAGTACATCAGTTGAAAACGGCCAAATGAGTTGACATCTTTCAACACTGTGTCTAACAGACGTTTTTCCATAATTTACTATAAATTTACTTGTGATTTGATTAAATGTTATATTGCTACTGATTTTTTGCGTTATATAAACAGTAACTTTGTTGATATTGATTTTTTGAATGTAATGTTGATTACAGTCAATAAAGATAGGCACTTAAGTCAATTAATTGAAATAACTATTTCAATCCAAGTTTTAAAATTGTTTACAGTTGTAAGATAAGAAATCAAGTTTAAATCTCTATGTCTATGCCTTTAAAATATGAGTTAACGGGAGATATCATATACAATTGGCAATATCTGTGAGATGATTATCACTAGCCAAGATGATATATTAAGGGTGCTGATGAAATCTATTTATTTCTCGATGATTGCCCGCTATTGGTTGCTTCTAGAAATGAGCTTTCATAAAACTTTAAATCAAGGCTTAAATCCTTGAAAAAGACAAAGTCATCAGATGGTCAAGGAATATTCCACTAACTGGATTATTGGCAACAAAATTTTAATTTGTTTCTGAAATTTTTTTAAAAATTTGCATTTTATCACCTCCCGAGCAGAAATTAATTAGGGAAAGCCTGAATACAGTCAATCCCAGATCAGGTCTAACAATGACAAGCCCTATTAGGATAATCTGGTTTGGGCCTGTTCTGGGCCTGAATTAGAATGCCCTTTGAGGGTAAACCTTAATGGAATATATTCGGCCTTAGTATGGTTTTTCGTATTGGACCCCTAGTTAAGCAACCTGATACAAAATGCCTTACTGAGGTGTTCTCTATTTATTTTATATGTTTAATTTTAGCAGGGTCTGATCGGGCTATCTCAATCAGGGATAGACTAAAGCTCGATTAAAAGAAACCGCTACACTCATAATCATGGCCCAATCGTACTAGGGAAAACCTAAACAGGGCCATTTTTGAGCCCTAACAAATTTCTTCTTGGGTGATTATTTTAAATTTTCGTTCATCAACACTTCAAAAATTAGAAAGCATGTTATTGTGGGACCTAAACCTCACAAATGTTTAAAACGTGGTGTGGTGACGAAACCATTCAATACCGGGTTGAAATTTTAATACCAGTTTTCCGATATTAGAATATCAAACAAACCCTGTTTTGTGACCAATTGGCCCGCACTAAATATTATATGTTAAAAATGATAAATATTAGATAATCTAAAAATATAGTGTAGGTTTTAGTAACATGTGATCAAATTATTCAAAATAAAGCTATTGGACCCGTTTTCTTATCACTATTATTATTATTTGTGGCACTTCAAATACTGTAGGGGCAATTTCACGAAGATTCAACATCGTTTTGACTTGACCCCTTTTAATTTTGATTATTTTTGGTTTATAGATAGTCTTTCATAAATAAAAAATACACGTTCTCTTAGAAATTTTTTTTTCGACCAGGGGTCTTCACAGGGTGCCCCTCAATTTTTTGTTATTATGTGATGTGAGTGCATTTTGACGAGCGATTGTAGAAAAACTGCTCAATTGATTTTCATAAATGATATGTCGTTGAATAGGTATTAGAACAAAGCTTTTAAAAATGTACACTGTTAGTTTTTTAAAATAATTTTTAACGGTGTAACATAAGAAAAAAACGGTGTAATTGAACAAAAGATGGCGCTACGCCTTTGTTTTTAAAACTAAATTGATGCTTATTTTATATCAAACTACTTATGAAAGTTTAGGAGTAGTGATATTTTTTGATTTAAAGATAAAAGAAAAAACATTCATTGTGCATATGACTGTCGGGAATCAGTTTTTTTGTTCTGAAGGAAAATTATAAAAGAACAAAGGAACGAATAGACAACATAATCTATTACACCAATACATAAACAGCATAGAACCTCTCATTAAATTCACGTTAGAAAATGAAGAAAATAACTCAATAAATTTTTTGGATTTATCAATCATCCATGTAGATTCAAAACACACATTCAAAATATTCCGAGAACCAAACCAAATGGACCAAACAATAAATATTAAATCACATCATCCATACCAACATAAACTAGCTGCCTACAACCACATGATCAATAGATTGAACAATATACCAATGAATGCTGAAAATTATCAAGACGAACTAAACAACATAAAATACATAGCCAGTAAAAACGGTTTTAAAAATGAAATGATTGACAGATTAAATAGAAAAAAGAAAAACAAGAAAAATTTGCAAACCCTTACAACATTGAAGAATGAAGAAAACTTAGCAGGTGAAAAATACGTAGGCGTAACATACAATAAAACAACATTCAAAAATAATGCAAAAAACTTTAAAAAAATATGGATATATTGCAGCTTACAAAAACAAAAATAAAATAGAAAATTACCTAAAAATCAAAAAAATCCAAACCTTAGACACAGGTGTTTAAAAATTGCCTGTGATGACTGCAGTAAATTTCATATAGGCCAGACGGGGCGGTCCTTCACATAAAGATTTATTGAGCACACCAATGAAATTAACAGAAGCGATCCAAAATCCAGATATGCCCAACATTAAAAAATAGAAAAACACAAATACACCAATATCAACACAAATTTAACCATATTACATAAAAAAAGAAAAGGACAACATCTAGATAGATAGGAAGAAATAGAAATATATAAACATAAAAACAATTACAACATTTGAAATGATAAAATCAACACTAAAACTAACAAAATATATGACATAATAATAAAAAACAGCAGCCGAAATATTATATAGTTTAAGCATAGTTTAAGCAAAAATTGTAATAATAATTTAAGAACTGAGAATTCCGTAAGTCGAAATCGATATTCTATAAAATAAAAAATAAAATTCAAATTGTTACTATAAGGAAGTTTACATAATTATTAATAAAATTAAAAATTAAAAATAAACAGTAAAAAGTATATTTTTAAATATTGCATTTTAATTCAAAAGTGACAAAAGCACACAAACAGTGAATAATATGGAAAACCATAATAACACATATAGTTAAATATCAAATATTTTATTATTAAATGAACTTTTTAAAATATTATAAAAATTATATATATGTAGTACAATAAATAAAATAAATACAATTGTTAAAAATGATTTACTTATTATACAAACAAAAGTTTGTTTTGAATAGGAAAACACTTCTGCAATTATTTTCTTTGTAATGGCATAAAAAAAGTCCAAGCGGCACGTATATCCGCTAGAAATAGGTAGATTTCGAGATCAGACAGTTTTGTGTGCCAGTAGAATCTGATGTATCAGATTAGTTTAAACAACACAAACTAATTCCAAACAGATATCGAACAAATTTTAAAAAGAAAATTCGCTACATAAGTATAAGCAAAACTATATCTATCCAATTTTGCAACAAACAATTATCAAATCTACCACAGAACATGTGTGTGACAATTTAGTACACAAACCTACGCTATATCATGTCGTCCAATTACTGCAGAATATCAAAATAGTTTTTTTCTTAGAAAAAAAATTAACTTCTTCTATCCAAACATTTTTATTTTTTTTTTCATTGACTGTTATAAGGTTTTTGCAAATTGTAGTTATGGAGTGTTGCAAACTTTTTTGTTGAAGCCAGCAAGTCAAAAACCTCTAACTGCAGAGGTTTATATTTATGAGAAACGGATTAAAATTTTTCTACAGATTTTAAATTTATGAAGTTTTTAAAAATATTAGAATCCAAACGGCCGTTATAACGGATTAAAAAAACGAATTTCTTTTCTAGTATAAAGCCTCTGGTTATTTAACCATGTGTCAGATTTTTCTGATTTACGAACTTGTCCAAGATATTAATAAAACACATATGTTTACGCAAGGTTTTTTGATCTGGCTCAACAAATGCGACCGTGAGAGTGCCGGTTGATTCAAACGCATTTTGTGTTTTACAAGCTTTTTTGTTGGAGCCGCTCACTCAGAAACCTCTAATTGCAGAGGTCTATTTTTAGAGTAGATTGATAAAAAAGATTTCAAAGATTTTAAATTTGTTAACTTTTTAAAAATATTACTATCCAAACGGCCGTTATAACGGTTTTAAAAAATCAATTTTTTTAGAAAAAATGCTCTAGTTCCTTAACCATGTGTCGGATTTTTCTGATTCACGAACTCGTCCGAGATATTAATAGAGTACACATGTACAGAAAATTTTTTTGATCTACCTCAGAGTGCCGGTCGTTTTCGTTATATCTCATATCGTGTATATATATATATATATATATATATATATATATATATATATATATATATATATATATATATATATATATATATATATTTTTTTTTTTTTGTTTTTTCGTCTCCGCTTATCATATATAGTCGTTTGGCACAAAAATTTTTCTGAAATTCAGAGATGAAGCCCATTGCAATAGGTAGATTTTTATATGAAATCTCCCTAAAAATAGGTTACAACCTATTCTCAGACCTAACAAATATACACAAAAAATTTCATGGTAATGGGTCAAGCCATTTCGGAGGAGTTTGGTTACTAACAAACGCGGTGACACGAGTCACGATTACATACATAGAGAGATATATATTTCACTATAATTAATGATACATATGGAGTTTTGTTCTTACATAAAAGAATTTCCTTTCAAATTCAACATCAAAGAAATTCACATTATTTATAACTTTATTCTCCTCTAACTAATCAATTTTGCTTCCTTTCTTCGCTTCCACAGAATCGACTTACTTTATTTAAATGGCTGTATAACAAAAAATAATATATTTGTTTCAAATTGAAAAAAAAAATAAAACACAATTAATTGTACATCTAAATATAAGATCCCTTATTTGATTTGAAATGAAAGATAACCATTACAGTGTAACGTCATATTCACAGATGTTATTTATGAAATGAATCTTAAATTGTTTGATAGTGCGGAGTGAATGTACGATTAATGTGAAGACTGTCTGTGTTAGATTTTAAAAGAAAATGTCTACTGAACTAATTTTTGTTGGTCGTTACAAAGTAAATAATCATCGCATCCGTGGCGTAATTAATATCGTTTCTGCCAATGGATTGAAACAAGGTACTGATGATGAAGGTTCAAATGCATATGAAAAATGAATTTTTGTTCTGATACATTTTCCACCTTACCTAAAAATTGAAAAAAATCATTTTAATTCCTTACTTTTTTGAGTTTAATTGCCAATGGATTCAAGCATGGCACTGATGAGGAAGGTTCAAGTTCATCCGAAACACGTATATGAGAAATTAAGTTTTGGTAAACTTACAGCCTTAAATCACGAAAATCCTCCAAAAATATTGCTATTGATGTTTTATATCTATGAGCACACATTTGCAATTTTAACTTCTAATCTTAGTAATTAGTTCTTTGCGTGCCTCAAACCAGACAGTTTTAAATTAAAAGGGCATTGCAAAAATGTTGCCTTGTAGCACGACATAACACCACAACATAAAATCTCAAGAGTCTTAAGAGTAAACAAAAAGCAATTCAAAACTACAAAAAATTAAAAACTGAAAAATTTTGCTCACTCAGGCATTTTGATATTTATGCTTCTAATTTTGTAAATAATTTTGAATTATTTTTGAAAATTTGCTTTTTGTGACTGAACTTTATCTACAAAAAACTTAAACTTCTACGTTAATAAAATGTAAACAAACAAATACCAAAAACCATATGCTTCGGAACTTTATAAGCTGATGAAATAAAATGAAATAATTTCAGTAAATTCCATTGAAGCACAAATTACAATGGCTCCAACGAGGCAGATATCTTTTCCAATTACTCAAAATATTTTTTTATTTTAGTTTCTAAATATTTAAGACAATTTACAAATTTAAAAATTACAATTTTTTACACTTTTCCACTGGTTTTATTTGATCTTAAATTCAAAGCTTCCTCAATAGTATCTGGGAGTTTTTTATTCAATGTCTCTGGAAGAAGTAAACACAACAACCCAGCAATAAGTCCCATTCCACAAAATAAATATATTGATAAATTTTCAACCAATGTTTCTAGATATGGTGTTTGTGGAGCAACAATTGAGCCAATTCTCCCAGCAGCTGAACAAAATGCAACAAGAGTGTGTCTTAAGCTTGTTGGGAACAATTCGGAGGTATAAAAATACATTGTTGAGAATGCGATGGTTATTGCAAATTTTCCTAGTAAAAATAATATCAATTTCAGCCAAGACGTTGTTTTGAAAAAACTATAGATGAACAATACTATGGCACTGATCAAAAATCCGCCAGAGATCAATTTTTTCCTTCCAATTTTATGAGAAACTAATGCAACACATATACATGCGGGTATTTCAATAAACTGTACAACTATAAAGTTTATGAACTTATTTCCTCCAATTGTTATTGAAATAAGCGACAATCCATAATACACGAATGTGTTTGTTATCCAACAAAATGCACCAATCGCAACTCGTTGTATCATTTTTGGATATTTCAATAAAAGTTTTAGCTTGTACGTGCTGTCCAGATTTTGTTTTTCTTCTAATGGCTGTATTTCAGGGTAAGCAATTATATCTTGAGGTCGATTTGTCAAAAGATCTTGGAGTTCAGGTTCTAGTTTGACTTTATTTGTTTTTGCAATTTTTAATAAAATTTTTGATGCTTCTTGATGGCGATTTTTTGTAATTAGCCATCGCACACTTTCAGGAAAGATCCAAAATGCAACGAGGATCAAATATGTAAATGATAGATTAACTCTTAGAATATTTCTCCAGTTTTGTAGTAACATTGCAGATGTACCTAATACAACTTTCCCAAATGCACCACCCGCAAAAAGTACTGCTCCAGCGATACCACGATGCTCTGGAATTAAAATTTCCAAGGCTGAAAATAATGAAAAGTAATTTTGAATCAAATCAAGCAGAAATTTACGAATCATTTACAATAAAATTTAACACTAACAAAACTTTGAATTTGAGTAAAAATTTGTTCTTTAGCAGGGTTCTATGATGCGCAACAAATAATCATCTGGTGCATTTAGGAAACTCAACTTTCACTGAACGGAATTGGATGAATTAACTGGAATTATAAGACAAAAGAAGTCAGTGATTCTCAGAAATCATATCATATGTGTACTTCAAGGGTTGTTAATAATGTTATCTAGATGTTTCAGCTATACACAAATATTAAACGCAAACGGCATTATCAAATACATCAATTTTATGAGATCCGATTTTTTTTTAGAAAACGTTTCTTATTTGTGAGTCCAACAGTCTCTGTCCATTTATTATTTCGGCAAGAATGAATCCCATCAATATTTAATTTTAAATGAGTATAACAATTGGTTTCATTTTTTTTTTGAAGACTTTGGAAGTGATTTGTCTACCGAGTCAAACATGACATTAAATGAAAAATCTGTAACCCAGAATTCATTTAAAATTTAAATCAGAATTTTATACGATTAAGTTTTCCCAATAATTTTGAAAACAGAGCTTTGACTTCATATAGTCATACTTCGACATTCCTGTTCTGAACCCACATCAACATACAAAATAATAAAATCTAAACAGCAAAATACCTAATACAAAACTCGCCACATATATTCCAGAGCTCAGTAATGCATCGCAGAATTCAAGTAACACATATGATATATAGTTCCACGAAAATGATTTCATTATTCCCATTGTAGCAGCAAGTAATGATGAACAAAGAAATAAATGTTTCCTTCCATATTTATCACTAATGTATCCAGTAAACCACAAATTTATAAAATAACCAACGTTATGAAGTGTTCCAGGTAGAGCTAACAACCATTTGTTACCATCACAAGTTATGTTGAACTAAAACAAATAAATTTATTCTACAAACTAGAAAGTATTAAATATCGTTTGTTTTCCAAAACTTACATCGTTGACAATTGTCCGTTCATTGTTTTCATACACAAATCGATCACACTGAACCATGAGGTTTTGATCAAAGTTATCTCTTGCACTACACTCAAACTCTGCATTTTCTGTAATGTTATTTATAGCAAATCTGAAGCACTGAATTGGTTTATTTTTTTCAAATGGAACGGCAGTTTTGACCCAGTTTTCATCGTACCTACTTGTCACAGTATCACACTCATCAATATAGCACCGATAATTTAAATCACCTGCAGTAAACGCATACGAAACAGCTAGAGTTCCTGATAAAATTACTGGAATTAGAATTATTATATAGTACATCAGTTGAAAACGGCCAAATGAGTTGATATCTTTCAACACTGTGTCTAACAGACGTTTTTCCATAATTTACTATAAATTTACTTGTGATTTGATTAAATGTTATATTGCTACTGATTTTTTGCGTTATATAAACAGTCACTTTGTTGATATTGATTTTTTGTATGTAATGTTGATTACAGTCAATCAAGATAGGCACTTAAAAAAATTACTCGAAATAACTATTTCAATCCAAGTTTTAAAATTGTTTACAGTTGTAAGATAAAAAATCAAGTTTAAATCTCTATGTCTATGCTTTTAAAATATGAGGTAACGGGAGATATCATATACAATTGGCAATATCTGTGAGATGATTATCACTAGTCAAGATGATATCTTAAGGGTGCTGATGAAATCTATTTTTTTCTCGATGATTGCCCGCTATTGGTTGCTTCCAGAAATGAGCCTGCATAAAATTCTAAATCAAGGCTTAAATCCTTGAAAAAGACAAAGGCATCAGATGGTCAAGGAATATTCTACTAACTGGATTATTGGCAACAAAATTTTAATTTGTTTCTGAAATTTTTTTAAAAATTTGCATTTTATCACCTCCCGAGCAGAAATTAATTAGGGAAAGCCTGAATACAGTCAATCCCAGATCAGGTCTAACAATGGCAAGCCCTATTAGGATAATCTGGTTTGGGCCTGTTCTGGGCCTGAATTAGAATGCCCTTTGAGGGTAAACCTTATTTGAATATATTCGGCCTTAGTATGAATTTTCGAATTGGACCCCTAGCTAAGCAACCTGATACAAAATGCCTTACTGAGGTGTTATCTATTTATGTTATATGTTTAATTTTAACAGGGTCTGATCGGGCTATCCCAATCAGGGATAGACAAAAGCTCGATTAAAACAAACCGCTACACTCATAATCATGGCCCAATCGTACTAGGGAAAACCTAAACAGGGCCATTTTTGAGCCCTAACAAATTTCTTCTTGGGTGATTATTTTAAATTTTCGTTCATCAACACTTCAAAAATTAGAAAGCATGTTATTGTGGGACCTAAACCTCACAAATGTTTAAAACGTGGTGTGGTGACGAAACCATTCAATACCGGGTTGAAATTTTAATACCAGTTTTCCGATATTAGTATATCAAACAAACTCCGTTTTGTGACCAATTGGCCCGCACTAAATATTATATGCTAAAAATGATAAATATTTGATAATCTAAAAATATAGTGTAGGTTTTAGTAACATGTGATCATATTATTCAAAATAAAGCTATTGGCCCCGTTCTCTTATCACTATTATTATTATTTCTGTCACTTCAAATACTGTATATGAGCAATTTCACGAAGATTCAACAGTTTTTTCTGAAGTGGTTTGAAACAATTATTAAAATTAGAATTTTTAGTCGTAATAAAATCTTTAAAATTAAATATCTCAAGAATACGAATTAACGCCTCTTTGTTAATTTGGAATATTTTAGAGTAAGGATAGAACTTTTTTCAGAAAAAAATTAATTTATTTCAAATTGATTTAATTTAATTCCAATTAAATTAATTACAAAAACAATTATTTTTTTTTTCAGACGTCTAACTAATCATCTATCAAACAAACATTTTGCTGAAATCGGTATAGCCGTTTTTGAGCAATTCAATTTCAAAGTTACATCGGATTGGCAGAGTTTTCATTTTTCATGTATTTTCATTAAAGTTTCAAACGATCACACAGAGCAAAATTATGTGGAGAAAGTAAACGAAAATGTTAAGTTATATTTATCGGACGATCTACAAATGAATCACTAACAAAAAACGAAATATTAGATGAAATAATAAAGATATGATTTTGAAATTTTTGTTTCAATTTTTAATAGTTTATACCAATATGTCAACTTATTAGAAATAAATAGGTCTAATACTTTTTTTTAATTGATTTTTTCGGTCATGGAATTGTATCCATTCTACAGGAGCCCAAGAAACATGTACCATTTATATGGTATAAGATATTCATTATTTTATGAAATATCTAAATATTTTATTTTTTAGTATATTGTAGTGCTCAGAGCTGGCACAAGGGGTAGGCGTCGTAAGCGCTCGCCTATTGCGTTTTATTTGATGGGCGCGGAAATTATGATAAAAAAATTATTTGTGGATTTTTGTAAAGGAAAGATGTCAAATGACATCCTTGCCTAGGGTATAATTAAGCATAGCCCCGGGTCTGGAGTAAGTACTATTACCTCTACCTTTGAATATTTTAAATTCTAAAAATAGATATAGCTAGATATAGATGGCGCTATTTTCAGATGTTAGGACCGACGGATCTTTGTTTTCTTTTCTGCAGTAACCCAGGTACGAAAAAGCTAAGGGGCCAAACCTGGGCCAAACCCGTGCCATAGCTTCTGGTGGTTGGGCCAAGTTTAACATTTTCAAACGGTCTAAGCTTGGACCAAGTCATGTTTTAATCAGTGAAACATATCGATCGAAAGTAGAGCTCCCGGGAGTTGAGCATGGGGAACCAAAACCTGTTTTTATAATTGCCATGAAAGGCTACGGCCTTGTATAGTAGACTAGGTTAATATTTGACCTAGTTTTAGTTTCCTGTATTGGAATTAGAATGTAGGTTATTGGTTTATTGTGGTTTGTTGTTGTTGTGTGTGTCCCAAGCCGGTTGCTAAAGGCCTTGGAAGGTCGTCAGGTAAACTAGGTTAGTATTTGACCTAGTTCTGGTTGTCTGTAGTAGTAAAGGACTTTGATCTAGTTATCACCTGTTTTATATTATCATAAATGGCTATGGTCTTATACAGTAGACTAGGTTAGTATTTGGCCTTGACCTAGTTATCTACACTGGTAATTTCCGGATTTTAAATGCAGGTTATTGGGTTATTGTTGTTTGTTGTTGCTAAAAGCCTTGGAAGGCCGTCAGATAAAATATTCTGACCTAGTTCAGGTTTAGTAATTGACCTAGTTCTAGTTACCTCTGTTTTTAATTAAAAACTTTTGTGAAATGCATTTTGGATAAGAATATTTTGTAAATGCATGTACGATGAAAAACATCTTTCAAACGACCGGCGATCATAGAAATTAAATTTTAGATCAAGCCAGTCAAGTTTTGCACAAACACACCATTGTATTCTATCAGTCTTAAAAAAATAAAGTATATTATAAATACGCAAACTTTTATCATTAATACAACAACAAGTTTTGTAGGCTCGGATTACAATTGTATCTAAAAAGTCTACTGTCCCTACATGAGGGCGGGTCATACAATATATTTTATTTTGTTAAGACTCGATACCCAGAAACTTAAACTGTTTTCACGGTGTTTTTAATTAAAAACTTTTGTGAAATGCATTTTGGATAAGAATATTTTGCAAATGCATGTACGATGAAAAACATCTTTCAAACGACCGGCGATCATAGAAATTAAATTTTAGATCAAGCCAGTCAAGTTTTGCACAAACACACCATTGTATTCTATCAGTCTTAAAAAAATAAAGTATATTATAAATACGTAAACTTTCATCATTAATACAACAACAAGTTTTGTAGGCTCGGATTACAATTGTATCTAAAAAGTCTACTGTCCCTACATGAGGGCGGGTCATACAACATATTTTATTTTTGTCAAGACACGATACCCAGAAACTTTCATGGTATTTAAATTAATTACTTTGTAAAATGAATTTTCACACGATTTTGTGTTCAAACAGTTGTTTGTATTTTACAGGATACTTATTGTTTCGTCTTTGTGTGGTATTTTTGCGCGAAATCTATATCACTACACAAATAACATGCATTTTAATAATACTTACTTTGAATTCCTTTTTATACAAATCTAGTTTAATCAATATTTTAATACATATATCAGCTAAACGTATTTAATGATTTGCTTTCGATTTATTTGTTTGTTTTAAATATTAAATTTGATGATGATATGGTGATGACGATCAAATTTTGATCAATTTCATCTCAAAAAATTACAAAATATACCAAAATTTTGATAAAAAATCATTTTCGTAAACTTTAAATTTTTGCCCCCAAAATTAATATAAAAAAGAGATGCCATTACATAGAAAAGAAAAACAACAAACAGAAAAACAACAAAAACAAAAATGACGCATTTTATTAATATGTTTACATTGATTTTGGATTAAATTTTTTTGGCGAAAATATTTAAAAAATTTAGAACTTATTAATTGAAAAATAAATTATAATATCATTATTAGTTACCTACAATAAGAAATCCCTTCCTGAATATTTTTCGGGCATTTTTACACATCACACACTTCAAAGTTAATTTTTATTCTAAATTTTCACTTAATATATTTAATTTTTCAGTTAAACTATTTTTTTGGCGAAAATATTTAAAAAATTTAGAACTTATTAATTGAAAAATAAATTATAATTTCATTATTAGTTACCTACAATAAGAAACCCCATCCTGAATATTTTTCGGACATTTTTACACATCACACACTTCAAAGTTAATTTTTTATTCTAAATTTTCACTTAATATATTTAATTTTTCAGTTAAACTTTTTAAATTATAATAAAATCACTAGAATTTTTTATATTTAGTATAAATTTGCCAAAAAAAAATCACTACGATAGTTAATAAAAACAATTTTTTAACTACTAACTTGAGAAATCGTCATTATTTACTCGATCGAGGCGTTAGCCGAGAGAAACAATCACTCGAAAGCAAAAAAGATACTTTATGCCTGAATTGCATACAAGATTTTTTGTACGAGTAAGATTCTGTATTATTTGCATAAATAAAAATGCATATGTTTACACAAAATAGTAAAATATTTTTTCAAAAATTATTTTATCAAAGTAGTCTTGCAAAATAATAGTAATATAATAACTTTAGGCACTGTTATTTTAATTTTAGGCATTGTTATTTCACTTTTAGCATTGTTATTTCAATAGGAAAAAAAGGCCTGCTTTATGTCCAATTTTTGAATCGCAAAAGTGAATTTTACGGTTTACTCGTACAAAATACAATTTTATTATAACCAAGCCAAAGAATGTTTAGTATAGTAATTTGTATTTCATTTGATTGTGTCCTTCCTACATTTCATTCATCGTTTTAAAAATAAAACTTAACAATGTTTGTTTGTTAATTCTGTTTTTCATTTTAAATAAATTTCAGTGAAAAGGATTTAAACAAAAGTAAAAGATAAACACATTTCAACCCCTCCAAATAAGTTTAATACATCTTAAATTTATTTGCATTCTTAAGCATACAAATATTTTATAAAACAAGTTTTACTAGATCATAAATTTGAATAGACTTTGAGATAATCTTTTCAATCTTTTTATATTAATTGGCAAAGGAAACTTGTTTCGGTTTTGTGATAACAAAATACTACAAGACAACACAAGACAACAAAGAAAAATCCATAATCAATTAACAATAAATAATTGAATGAACAATAAATGATTAATATATAATATTTATTTTTCTATTCGTTTCTTCTATCCAAGTTCATTTTTATTTATTTGTTTGATTAGTTGATTTAATCTTTGGTGGATTTAATATATTATGACTAATGAAAATGCATCAGGTTTTTTGTTTTTATGATTTTACAAAATTAGCTAGCGATGCTAAAAATTTTCCCCATCTTGACTTATAAATAATCTTTTTCGTTACAACAGATAAATTAAATGCTGAAACTAAACTTCCAGGCTACTTGATATGCTAAGATATTTAAAAAATGAAATGGAAAATGACTAATATAAAAATCTAATGAAAGCAAATATGATGATTAGTGCTAGTAGTTAAAAATTCTATATATACCTCGGTTGAGAAGTCTAATATTGACCTCGAACATTATATCCCTCGGCTGCATGAGTTTGACCTAATCGATATCAACAACATGAATGACGTGGTTGATGACATCACAAAACAATCATTTTAAAATAAGATATAAAATAATTGCTTACAGTTCTTAGGTTAACTCACCAATTTTATTGTTTGTAAGTTTTTTATTTGTAATTATTGGGTAGAGATAATCTGAATACTACGATGTCTAATTATTTATGACATCATATATCAAGAAAAAGATTTAAGAAAAGTAGTATAAAAGATATTACAAGACAAGATGAAACATGTTAATACAAATATTTCAATAAAGAAATTCTACTGATATTAGGAATTTGAAATTCAGAATGATGTATGTGTTTTTCTGATTTCGATTATATAAAATCAAGAATATAACATTGAAATAAAAGTAGGTTTTGTTGTTTTTACTGTTTCATGCATGTTTGACTTGTGTTCTATATTTATTAATGTGTGACGTCATAAAAATTGAGTAAAAGAAAATAATCACCAGATAATCAGAATACTACAATGTATGAGTTTAGTTATTTATCTAGCCATATAATATTCATGATGAAATATGAAATATAATAATATATAGATTGTTATTGTTGTATTACTGTGTTTGCCTTTTTGTATGCTAATGAGATTTTATTGCTAGTTTTTGTGTGATCTCACACGATGGAGTAAAAATAGTATACGTTTGGCAACATTCATGACGTCATGGAAAGAAGATAACGATAATTATTAATTAGATGTCTGACATCATCAAAAAATTTTCGTAGTGTTATTATACAATATTTGTGATGAAATATCGTAAAGTGTAGAATGTAGATTTTTTATTGTTTGCCATAGATGAACTGAATACTACAACGAAGTCAATGAATGAGATTATGCAACAATCGTAATAAAATGTTGTATTATTTAATTTTCTTCTGATGTTGTTGTTATGTTTGGACCATGTGTGAATTATTTTTAATTATTAATTGTTATTTGTTTTTTGTTGTAAACATAAAGTCATCTAATTTTATTAGATGAAATTTTTCATCTATATCGTTTTTTATGTCTTCAAAAAAGTCATTTGTTTTAATCTCATATATTAACGAGTCAGTATCTGTATACAATAAAGCAGCGTTGTCTTTATACTTAGATTTAATATAGTTGTAATGGAAGTCATACATCAGTGTTTTTGAAATTTCTAAAACGCTAAATCCTACATAAATTGGTTTGTTGTACAATATCGATAGTCGATTCATCTTAATTACTACAAGATCTTCTTTAAAAACCGAAGATGAATGAAAATTCGGTTTACTAATTAGTCGGTTAGCACCGAACTTATTATTAATATTTCCCCAATGTGTTAAAAGTTGAATATCTTTTCGTTTAGCTACATTTTCTAGAGTCTTTCCAAATACGCTATTGTTCATCAACTTATAAAAGTCTTTATCAAATGCATTTTGAGCTTGAGATCGAAGATTTGTGTTTAGATCGATATACGGTTTAAGCCAAGGTGTTTGATTAAATTTGAGTATTCTATATGTTTTGGTTAATAGCAAACCTTCTGCTAAACATTGTTTTAAATTTTTTTGATGAATTACATAGTTCCTTTATCCATAGTTCCAATATCGTCCGTGTCATTTATTTGCAGAATATCAAAATTTTGAATTTCATTAGAACTTAGCCATTTAAAATTCGAAACTGGAAGATGTTGACTCATTGCCCAACCATAAAGATTATTAGCATCTAAGTAAATAATAAATCTTGAATCTAACAATTCATTATATGTTTTTATATATATATATGATTGGCTCTTGCATAACGCTTTGAGCATTGAGCTAATCCGCCTCGAACCCTACTGTTGATAAAATTTATCATATCAATATCTGTCAACAAATCCAATTTCACTTTTGTAAACTTCAACATAGCATCCCAGCTTAGACCTGGAGCTGTGAAATAGTGTGCAGGGTCAAGATCATATGTATTCAAACAAAAGTTTCTAAAGTTTTCAAAAATATCTGCTAATTTAAAAGTATTCCAAACAGTTTTTGCACGGATGAATTGTTCGCTTGTTATATCAGTATTATTAAGCTTATTGAAAAAACTAGATGGTGGTGGTAAACTAGTTTCATTAAACTTCTCGAGACTATCAAGATAATCATAAGGAAAAATATCTTTCGTTTTAAACTCATTTAAAACTGGAAAAGCTCTCTTTACCTCTTTAAATTGATCATCTGTAAGATTGGTTGCTAATTTATCAATACTTGAGGCCATAAATTTGAAAGAATCAATAAATCTGAGTTTAATTTTTTATCTTCATCAATTTTGATATGTTTAGTGAAAGAAATATATCGCTTTGTTCTGTGCAATAAGTTCATAAATACTAGATTAATCATACGTTTCCCACATTTATCATATGAATCCCTTAAAGTATTTGCACTTTCCCTTTCTAACAAATGGATAGTTGTTGTAGACAGTAAACAAAAACTCAAGTATGTAGTTGTTAAATGGTATGGAATTTACAAATGAAAATTCAGTATCTGAACCATTTTTTCTGAGAAACTTCAAACCATACCTTTGAATTGAAAAACATCCCATTTCTTCTTTTACTTACTTGAGTTTAATTGATCTCAAAAATCCCATTTAAAATTTTAAATTCTCCTTAATGTAGTCTAAAGTTAATATATTTAGGACTCCAAAATGAGCAAGTGTCAGCCATTAAATTAAATATGTAAATGAATATCCAGTTTCAGAACCATTGAACCATTTAAATCCAATTTAATTTTAAAAAAATTTCAAAAAAAAACATTTAAAAAAAATTTAAAAAAAAAATTTAAAAAAATTTAAAAAAAAAATTTAAAAAAAAAATTGAAAAAAAAAATTTAAAAAAAAAATTTAAAAAAAAAATTTAAAAAAAAAATTAAATAAAAAAATTTTAATTAAAAAAATTTCAATAAAAAACAAACTGAAACAATTTTTTTTACAAATGTTTTTTTTTAAATTTTTTTAAAATTAAATTTGATTTAAATGTTTCAATGGTTCTGAAACTGGATATTCATTTACAAATTTAATTTAATGGCTGACACTTGCTCATTTTGGAGTCCTAAATATATTAACTTTAGACTACATTAAGGAGAATTTAAAATTTTAAATGGGATTTTTGAGATCAATTAAACTCAAGTAAGTAAAAGAAGAAATGGGATGTTTTTCAATTCAAAGGTATGGTTTGAAGTTTCTCAGAAAAAATGGTTCAGATACTGAATTTTCATTTGTAAATTCCATACCATTTAACAACTACATACTTGAGTTTTTGTTTACTGTCTACAACAACTATCCATTTGTTAGAAAGGGAAAGTGCAAATACTTTAAGGGATTCATATGATAAATGTGGGAAACGTATGATTAATCTAGTATTTATGAACTTATTGCACAGAACAAAGCGATATATTTCTTTCACTAAACATATCAAAATTGATGAAGATAAAAAATTAAACTCAGATTTATTGATTCTTTCAAATTTATGGCCTCAAGTATTGATAAATTAGCAACCAATCTTACAGATGATCAATTTAAAGAGGTAAAGAGAGCTTTTCCAGTTTTAAATGAGTTTAAAACGAAAGATATTTTTCCTTATGATTATCTTGATAGTCTCGAGAAGTTTAATGAAACTAGTTTACCACCACCATCTAGTTTTTTCAATAAGCTTAATAATACTGATATAACAAGCGAACAATTCATCCGTGCAAAAACTGTTTGGAATACTTTTAAATTAGCAGATATTTTTGAAAACTTTAAAAACTTTTGTTTGAATACATATGATCTTGACCCTGCACACTATTTCACAGCTCCAGGTCTAAGCTGGGATGCTATGTTGAAGTTTACAAAAGTGAAATTGGATTTGTTGACAGATATTGATATGATAAATTTTATCAACAGTAGGGTTCGAGGCGGATTAGCTCAATGCTCAAAGCGTTATGCAAGAGCCAATCATATATATATATAAAAACATATAATGAATTGTTAGATTCAAGATTTATTATTTACTTAGATGCTAATAATCTTTATGGTTGGGCAATGAGTCAACATCTTCCAGTTTCGAATTTTAAATGGCTAAGTTCTAATGAAATTCAAAATTTTGATATTCTGCAAATAAATGACACGGACGATATTGGTTATATAAAGGAACTATGTAATTCATCAAAAAAATTTAAAACAATGTTTAGCAGAAGGTTTGCTATTAACCAAAACATATAGAATACTCAAATTTAATCAAACACCTTGGCTTAAACCGTATATCGATCTAAACACAAATCTTCGATCTCAAGCTCAAAATGCATTTGATAAAGACTTTTATAAGTTGATGAACAATAGCGTATTTGGAAAGACTCTAGAAAATGTAGCTAAACGAAAAGATATTCAACTTTTAACACATTGGGGAAATATTAATAATAAGTTCGGTGCTAACCGACTAATTAGTAAACCGAATTTTCATTCATCTTCGGTTTTTAAAGAAGATCTTGTAGTAATTAAGATGAATCGACTATCGATATTGTACAACAAACCAATTTATGTAGGATTTAGCGTTTTAGAAATTTCAAAAACACTGATGTATGACTTCCATTACAACTATATTAAATCTAAGTATAAAGACAACGCTGCTTTATTGTATACAGATACTGACTCGTTAATATATGAGATTAAAACAAATGACTTTTTTGAAGACATAAAAAACGATATAGATGAAAAATTTCATCTAATAAAATTAGATGACTTTATGTTTACAACAAAAAACAAATAACAATTAATAATTAAAAATAATTCACACATGGTCCAAACATAACAACAACATCAGAAGAAAATTAAATAATACAACATTTTATTACGATTGTTGCATAATCTCTTTCATTGACTTCGTTGTAGTATTCAGTTCATCTATGGCAAACAATAAAAAATCTACATTCTACACTTTACGATATTTCATCACAAATATTGTATAATAACACTACGAAAATTTTTTGATGATGTCAGACATCTAATTAATAATTATCGTTATCTTCTTTCCATGACGTCATGAATGTTGCCAAACGTATACTATTTTTACTCCATCGTGTGAGATCACACAAAAACTAGCAATAAAATCTCATTAGCATACAAAAAGGCAAACACAGTAATACAACAATAACAATCTATATATTATTATATTTCATATTTCATCATGAATATTATATGGCTAGATAAATAACTAAACTCATACATTGTAGTATTCTGATTATCTGGTGATTATTTTCTTTTACTCAATTTTTATGACGTCACACATTAATAAATATAGAACACAAGTCAAACATGCATGAAACAGTAAAAACAACAAAACCTACTTTTATTTCAATGTTATATTCTTGATTTTATATAATCGAAATCAGAAAAACACATACATCATTCTGAATTTCAAATTCCTAATATCAGTAGAATTTCTTTATTGAAATATTTGTATTAACATGTTTCATCTTGTCTTGTAATATCTTTTATACTACTTTTCTTAAATCTTTTTCTTGATATATGATGTCATAAATAATTAGACATCGTAGTATTCAGATTATCTCTACCCAATAATTACAAATAAAAAACTTACAAACAATAAAATTGGTGAGTTAACCTAAGAACTGTAAGCAATTATTTTATATCTTATTTTAAAATGATTGTTTTGTGATGTCATCAACCACGTCATTCATGTTGTTGATATCGATTAGGTCAAACTCATGCAGCCGAGGGATATAATGTTCGAGGTCAATATTAGACTTCTCAACCGAGGTATATATAGAATTTTTAACTACTAGCACTAATCATCATATTTGCTTTCATTAGATTTTTATATTAGTCATTTTCCATTTCATTTTTTAAATATCTTAGCATATCAAGTAGCCTGGAAGTTTAGTTTCAGCATTTAATTTATCTGTTGTAACGAAAAAGATTATTTATAAGTCAAGATGGGGAAAATTTTTAGCATCGCTAGCTAATTTTGTAAAATCATAAAAACAAAAAACCTGATGCATTTTCATTAGTCATAATATATTAAATCCACCAAAGATTAAATCAACTAATCAAACAAATAAATAAAAATGAACTTGGATAGAAGAAACGAATAGAAAAATAAATATTATATATTAATCATTTATTGTTCATTCAATTATTTATTGTTAATTGATTATGGATTTTTCTTTGTTGTCTTGTGTTGTCTTGTAGTATTTTGTTATCACAAAACCGAAACAAGTTTCCTTTGCCAATTAATATAAAAAGATTGAAAAGATTATCTCAAAGTCTATTCAAATTTATGATCTAGTAAAACTTGTTTTATAAAATATTTGTATGCTTAAGAATGCAAATAAATTTAAGATGTATTAAACTTATTTGGAGGGGTTGAAATGTGTTTATCTTTTACTTTTGTTTAAATCCTTTTCACTGAAATTTATTTAAAATGAAAAACAGAATTAACAAACAAACATTGTTAAGTTTTATTTTTAAAACGATGAATGAAATGTAGGAAGGACACAATCAAATGAAATACAAATTACTATACTAAACATTCTTTGGCTTGGTTATAATAAAATTGTATTTTGTACGAGTAAACCGTAAAATTCACTTTTGCGATTCAAAAATTGGACATAAAGCAGGCCTTTTTTTCCTATTGAAATAACAATGCTAAAAGTGAAATAACAATGCCTAAAATTAAAATAACAGTGCCTAAAGTTATTATATTACTATTATTTTGCAAGACTACTTTGATAAAATAATTTTTGAAAAAATATTTTACTATTTTGTGTAAACATATGCATTTTTATTTATGCAAATAATACAGAATCTTACTCGTACAAAAAATCTTGTATGCAATTCAGGCATAAAGTATCTTTTTTGCTTTCGAGTGATTGTTTCTCTCGGCTAACGCCTCGATCGAGTAAATAATGACGATTTCTCAAGTTAGTAGTTAAAAAATTGTTTTTATTAACTATCGTAGTGATTTTTTTTTGGCAAATTTATACTAAATATAAAAAATTCTAGTGATTTTATTATAATTTAAAAAGTTTAACTGAAAAATTAAATATATTAAGTGAAAATTTAGAATAAAAAATTAACTTTGAAGTGTGTGATGTGTAAAAATGTCCGAAAAATATTCAGGATGGGGTTTCTTATTGTAGGTAACTAATAATGAAATTATAATTTATTTTTCAATTAATAAGTTCTAAATTTTTTAAATATTTTCGCCAAAAAAATAGTTTAACTGAAAAATTAAATATATTAAGTGAAAATTTAGAATAAAAATTAACTTTGAAGTGTGTGATGTGTAAAAATGCCCGAAAAATATTCAGGAAGGGATTTCTTATTGTAGGTAACTAATAATGATATTATAATTTATTTTTCAATTAATAAGTTCTAAATTTTTTAAATATTTTCGCCAAAAAAATTTAATCCAAAATCAATGTAAACATATTAATAAAATGCGTCATTTTTGTTTTTGTTGTTTTTCTGTTTGTTGTTTTTCTTTTCTATGTAATGGCATCTCTTTTTTATATTAATTTTGGGGGCAAAAATTTAAAGTTTACGAAAATGATTTTTTATCAAAATTTTGGTATATTTTGTAATTTTTTGAGATGAAATTGATCAAAATTTGATCGTCATCACCATATCATCATCAAATTTAATATTTAAAACAAACAAATAAATCGAAAGCAAATCATTAAATACGTTTAGCTGATATATGTATTAAAATATTGATTAAACTAGATTTGTATAAAAAGGAATTCAAAGTAAGTATTATTAAAATGCATGTTATTTGTGTAGTGATATAGATTTCGCGCAAAAATACCACACAAAGACGAAACAATAAGTATCCTGTAAAATACAAACAACTGTTTGAACACAAAATCGTGTGAAAATTCATTTTACAAAGTAATTAATTTAAATACCATGAAAGTTTCTGGGTATCGTGTCTTGACAAAAATAAAATATGTTGTATGACCCGCCCTCATGTAGGGACAGTAGACTTTTTAGATACAATTGTAATCCGAGCCTACAAAACTTGTTGTTGTATTAATGATGAAAGTTTACGTATTTATAATATACTTTATTTTTTTAAGACTGATAGAATACAATGGTGTGTTTGTGCAAAACTTGACTGGCTTGATCTAAAATTTAATTTCTATGATCGCCGGTCGTTTGAAAGATGTTTTTCATCGTACATGCATTTGCAAAATATTCTTATCCAAAATGCATTTCACAAAAGTTTTTAATTAAAAACACCGTGAAAACAGTTTAAGTTTCTGGGTATCGAGTCTTAACAAAATAAAATATATTGTATGACCCGCCTTCATGTAGGGACAGTAGACTTTTTAGATACAATTGTAATCCGAGCCTACAAAACTTGTTGTTGTATTAATGATAAAAGTTTGCGTATTTATAATATACTTTATTTTTTTAAGACTGATAGAATACAATGGTGTGTTTGTGCAAAACTTGACTGGCTTGATCTAAAATTTAATTTCTATGATCGCCGGTCGTTTGAAAGATGTTTTTCATCGTACATGCATTTACAAAATATTCTTATCCAAAATGCATTTCACAAAAGTTTTTAATTAAAAACAGAGGTAACTAGAACTAGGTCAATTACTAAACCTGAACTAGGTCAGAATATTTTATCTGACGGCCTTCCAAGGCTTTTAGCAACAACAAACAACAATAACCCAATAACCTGCATTTAAAATCCGGAAATTACCAGTGTAGATAACTAGGTCAAGGTCAAATACTAACCTAGTCTACTGTATAAGACCATAGCCATTTATGATAATATAAAACAGGTGATAACTAGATCAAAGTCCTTTACTACTACAGACAACCAGAACTAGGTCAAATACTAACCTAGTTTACCTGACGACCTTCCAAGGCCTTTAGCAACCGGCTTGGGACACACACAACAACAACAAACCACAATAAACCAATAACCTACATTCTAATTCCAATACAGGAAACTAAAACTAGGTCAAATATTAACCTAGTCTACTATACAAGGCCGTAGCCTTTCATGGCAATTATAAAAACAGGTTTTGGTTCCCCATGCTCAACTCCCGGGAGCTCTACTATCGAATGCTTTAGAACGATGTTCGGTTGGCAGAAACGGACGGGCAAAACCACTTGATTGTGAAAATTCTTCCTGCACTGAACTGGTTTATATTTTTCAAATTGAACAGTATCTTCCATCCAGTTTTTATTATATGCACTTGTTACAGTGTCACATTCATCAATATATCATACGAAACAGCTAGTGTTGCTGATAAAATAGTTGTGATTAGAATTATTATATAATATGTCAGCTTATTTCAGTCAAATGAGTTGATGTCTTGCAAAACTGTGTCCAACCTAGCACACGTTTTTCCAAAATTATCTGTTGTTTGTTTTAATGTTAGATTGCTACTGATGATTTACAGTACATTAACAGTTACTTTAATGATATCGATTTTTCTATCACACAGTGTTGATTACACTAAATCAAGATATCCAAGGCAATAAATTGTAATGATTGCTTGAATTATCTATTTCAATCTGAAGTTTTATTACTGTTTATAGTTGCAAGATAGGAAAATGAATTAAAAGTTTACTATCTGTATAATTTTTTTGTTTCGGTTTTAAAACGGTGAGATTTTCGATTCGGGTATTGGTAATCTTTGGTAATCTAGAAATGTTAGTTTTGCACCAGTTCTGCACCAGTGACACATGATAAATTTAATTTAGGAAAGCTAATCAGTCTTTAAACTTAAACGTGTATATAATGAAAAAAATATTACGACGCTGATGCATAAGCTGACTTCACCACATCTCTGGAAACATAGTGTTCTGGATATATAATGAGCTAATATCCATAAAATACTTTAATTAAAAGCTAACCAATATTATGGACTTCGTAGTTCTAACAATAAAAATATTAAAGCAGGCAGTAGTATCCCAACAAACATAAATTCTGTTGTATGAGAAAAAGTAAAAAAAATTTTATCGGAAGTGACAAAGTGGAAGTTAGGATGCAGAATTGTTGTTAACCGTACTAAATCTGTGTGTACCAAATTTCATCCAATTCGATTATCAGGTACAGAAGTTATTGAACTTCCAAAATAACAGGTGCTTGGAGGACCCCCTACCACTTTGTTCACTATCGCTAAAAAAACTAATCAGTTCCTTGCCATACATATTTGCATCTTTTTGCAAAGTGTAATCAAAATTACTTAACAAACAAATGTTGTATGCTTCCAACAAACATTGAAACAATAAACAGATGTTCGGGAGGACCCCACCACTTATCCCAATATTGTCCAAAAACTAGTCAATTCTTTGTCATTAAAGTCTTCATGTTTTTTCAAAGTGCCATAGAATGAAATCTGTATGCTCCCAACAAACTTTAAAAACAAAGTGTGAAAAGTCAGCAGTTGTATGGTAGACCAGCAGTTGTATGTGTACCAAAAGATGATAATTATCTTCTCACACTAATTGAACCCTTTTCCATAAGTTTCATCATAATCACTTCATTATTGTAGGCTGTATTGTGCATAAAGACACTGAAAAAACTTCAAAAATTTACAAAACAAAAAATTTACCGGAAGTGAAAAACCGGAAGTTGGGATGTAGAACTGTTGTGAACTGTATCAAATGCTCATGTACCAAGTTTCATCCAATTCGATTATCAGGTACAGATGTTATAGAGCTTTAAACAAAACAGGTGTATGGGACACCCACCACCACTTTGTTCACTATCGCTGAAAAACTAATCAGTTTCTTGCCATACATGTTTGCATCTTTTTCCAGAGTGTCATCAAAATTCGTTCACGAACGAATGCTGTGTGCTCCCAACAAACATTGAAAAAAGTGTGACACATTAAACAGGTGCTCGGGAGGACCCCCACCACTTATTCCAATATTATCCAAAAACTAATCAGTTCTTTGTTACTTAAGTCTCCATCTTTTTTCAAAGTGTCATTAAAATAAATTAAGGAATGAAGTCTGTATGCTCCCAACAAACTTTGAAAACAAAGTGTGAAAAGTCAGCATTTGTATGGTAGACCCCCCGCCACTTTGATCAATGTGTCCCAAAATATAATAATTATCTTCTCATACTAATTGGAACCCTATCCCCTAGTTTTATCATAATCACTTCATTATTGTAGGTTGTAGTGCGCATAAAGACACTGAAAAAACTTCAAAAAAGTACAAAAAAATTTTTTTTACCGGAAGTGAAAAACCGGAAGTTGGGATGCAGAACTATTGTTAACCGTACTACATACTCATGTACCAAGTTTCATCCAATTCGCTTATCAGGTACAGAAGTTATAGAGCTTTCAAAAAAACAGGTGCTCCAGGGACCCCCCACCACTTTGTTCACTATCGCTCAAAATCTAATCAGTTCCTTTTCATACATGTTTGCATCTTTTTCCAAAGTGTCGTCAAAATTCATTCACGAATGAATGTTTTATGCTCCCAACAACCATAAAAACTTTGTGGAAAAAACCACCTGTTGTATGGTGGATCCCCCAACCCTTTATCCAATGTGCTTCAAAAGCTGATAAAATTTTTATCATGTTATTTAAAAGCTTTTACTAACGTTTCATGAAAATCGATCGGTAATTGTAGGCTACAGCAGCGATAAACACTTGAAAAAAAAACTTTTTAAACGGAAGTGACAAACCAGAAGTTGGTGTGCTGAAATATTGGAAACAGTACTAAAACCTTATATACTAAGTTTCAATAAGATCTTAGCCCGCGATCAGAAGTTATTCAAGATTTAAACTTAGAGGTGTTCGGGAGAACCCCCGCCATTTTGTCCAAATTTGAAATGAATCCAGATCTTCCATTTCCAAGTAAACTTGTATCATTTGACAAAGTTTCATCAAGATCCTATGCAGAAAACTCACTCACCCACTCACCCACCCACCCACCCACGCACATACAGACGTACACCAAATTTTTTTTTGGCTATTTAGATAGAGGATGGTCCAAAACAAAAAAAATAAAATTTGGGGTATGTAAGATTTTTTTTTCACGATAGATTGCATTACTTCACACAATTTAAAATTGTGGTGCAGCAAAAAAATCCTAAAAGTATAAGCTACGGTGGTAATTAAAATTTTGACGTAATCAAATGAAGTAACAAACCATTGTTGCTTTAACTAAGCATTCCCAGAAACTTAAAATGAAAAGCTTCATATAAAAGGTAAGAAACATACAAAATCGGATGAAGATATTTCTGATGAAAATATTTCAATAAAGAAGTCACATATTATTCAATATAATATCTGTTTATATTATTCTAGTTTTTATAAATTGTATTATGCTTGTTCGAAATATTTCAGAGGTACACAAATACATTGTTGAGAATGCAATAGTTATTGCAAATTTGTCAATCAAAAATTGTTATGCCCAAAAAAGTCTGTTAGGTGAATATTTTTTGTGCATCTAAATTACACGAACAATTAACACATAAATCGTACTAAATTTCCGTAACATCACGTAACCTAAGAATACCATTTAATAAATAATAACTAGCATATGCTGTGTTTCACTGTAAATAAAAGAAAGAAGAGAAAAATAAACAAATTTATTTTTTATTCTTATAATTCTTTGTTTTTGTGTCTGAATAATTGATTGTAAGTATATTGCATACATTGATAATTTATTTTTATTTATTCCTTTTTCACGTGAATAGATTTAATTTTTGTTGTAGTTAATTTATTGATGTTTTAGAAGCTAATCACAGACGTCAACACAATGACACTAATTTCTTTCTTTCTTTAAGAACATGAGAAAACCATATGTCGAGTTTTGAGATTACACCTCGACGTTTTTAGTGATTATTTGGTTCAGTTCAGTTAGAAATTGTTTGGTTCAGTAAGGTATTGTTTGGTTCAGTTGTAGATATTCTTCAAAATTTTTTAAAAAATTCTCAGTTTGGGTTTATGGAGATAAAAATTAGGATTGACTTCAACGTACGAAATATATCTAACATAATTGTTCTGTGACTTTAAACGAATGTTTTATTATAAGATCTATAGTTTTATTTATCTGCCTAAAGTAACAGCTTCTTAACTTCCAGACCAACAGCTCCTGTCTTTATCTAGTGACAAAGTATATATGCTCCTAACTTTTAAACATTTTCATTCTCATTCATAAGAAAATCTATCAACCATCTTACTTGTTTATCTTCGGAAAGTTTTTGCGATAGGCTGCATCATATCCGATGGCAAGAAACCACTTCTTTTTGTTGAACCATTCCTTTCACCGTCATTGGTGTTGTATGAGGTTTTCTTCTGAAACAATAGTTAATAACTCTACACACTCTAATATCAACTTTTTATGCTGTTTGCACTAACCTTGACTCTCCGCCAGTTAATTCGTGGTTTTTACTTCACCACAATTGAAATTGAATACAAACGAATGGGAAACTGTGGTATTTGATCTGGTTCACTTGAAAATGAAAGATTTGCATATATTACACGATTCTACAAAATTGCAAGAGGCTTACTAGCACCTGTTAGTTTGAATCTTCAATAACACTGTGCGACAGCCAAAATCCGCTGGGGTTCTGACTACCGGGAAAAGTTATATCGGCCAAAAAAAAGTTATACGTGTCCCGGCGTTTCGCTGGGTCACGTCTAGGAATCGAGATATATCGATTTGAAGTTAGCAAGTATCATATAGGAGAAATTGTCACGTTTAGGGTTCGTTTTTTGACATAACTCGAGAACGACTAGTTCGATTTTGCTGAAACAAATTTAGAAATACAATTCCTTTAATCTACTGATATACTATACTGAAAAAGTAACGAAAAAATAAGAAAATTAAAATTAAATCAGAAATACAAAAAAATAAAATAAATAAAAAAATGAAATAAAAATATAAAAAAAAATAAAAAAATAATAAAAATAATAAAATAAAAATATAATAATAATATAAAAAATAAAATAAAAAAATTTAATAAATAAATAAAATAAATAATAAATAAATAATGTATAAATAATATAAAAATAAATAATAAATAAATAATAAATAAATAGTAAACAATAAAAAATAATAATAAATAATAATAACAAATAATGAGTAATAAATAATGATAATAAATAATAATAATAGTAATAAATAATAATAAATAATAATAATAAATAATAATAATAAATAATAATAATAATAAACAATAATAATAATAATAATAATAAATAATAATAATAATATAATAAAATATAATAAAAATATAAAAATATAAAATAAAATTATACTAAAAATAATAAAATAAAAGAAATAAATAAAAAATAAACAAATAAAAAATAGAAAATAATAAATAAAAAAGCAAAAAAGCAAAAAAAAAAAATAAAATTAATACACAAAGACACATAGACACATGTCCAAATACATTTAAAACAATCAATTTTTGAGTTTATTCCAGTTAAAATATTAAAAAAAAATTTCTATGAAAAATCAATATTCTTGTCAAAATGAGATACCTTTATTTAATTGTGAATAAAAGCGAAATGCGTTCATCGATTTTCATGATCTATGTCTCATTTTGTACACAGATTATGTGACTTTACGTCAAAGTAATAAGACTTGACACTTTTTCCCGTTTTGAATTTTTCATGATTTTTTAAAATACAATTTTTTTATTTTTTAGGCAAAAAATTATTTTTTTTCTTCATAAATTTATTTAAAACTGCGAAACTGTTGATTGTGTAAAGAAATAGTGTATCAGTAGATTGAAGGAATAGTAATTCACAATTTTTCTAAATTTGTTTCAGTAAAATAGGACTAGTCGTTCTCAATTTATGTCCCCAAAACGTGACTTTTCATCATAATAGAGATTTCCGTTTTCATCATACTCATCCGGTTATATCGGTGAAACATGCGCGTTGTGGTATTTCAATTTTTGTACAAGAAAATCTTGGTCCAAAGCTTCTATCTAGTGAAACTAATTCTGAATGTGATTTTATGGCATTTCACTGCCCAGCAATCAAAATAACGTTTATGGCCTTTTGTAGACCTCCCAAGGCAAATGCCACGGATTTCCTTGAATTCCTAGAAACGAAATTAAAACTGTATCCCAACACGATAATAGTTACTAGCACAAAGAAACGATCTAATTACAAGAAGCCTTGGTTTGACAAGGAATTGAGTGAACTCATTTCAAAATGTCTTCTACAAATTAAAAATAAAATAGCCGAGCAACACCTATTTTTCTCAAATGTTTCTCAATTTAAAATCAGCGACGAAAAAGCTCATAAATACTAATAAAAAAATTATTATACCAACCTCCTAAAAGAAAACTATAAAAAGCCGAGATATCTAGGGTCTTGCATATATGAAATTCTCTATAATAGTAACTCCAAACTGGAATATGTTCCTATTAATTTAATAGTCAACAATATTTTATGTGAAAGCCAACAGATAAAATCAAATAGTTTCATTGGATAATGAAATTTTGAATTATTGTATAACTATGACAACAAAATAAAATAACAACTACATATTTCAATTGGATTATGATATTTTGAAAAGGCTGCTTCGATAAAAAAATTTTATTCATACAAATCTACTTGTTTTCTTCTCTTTTTTGGAAGTAATTATGACGATAAAAATTCACATTTATAAAAATTTTGATGTATTAATTTCATTTTTATAAAAAACTTAAACGTTTGCCGAAAAAATAGTGTATTTAATTCGGAGCTAAAGTGACTTTTTGTGTATCGTCTATAATTGTCGGCCTCTATAGACTCAACACAAAAAATATCACTTTATCCCCTAATTAAATAATGTACTATTTTTTTTCACAATATACTTTAGTTTTTCATTTTAATGATAAGTCTGTTAAGCGAAAAGAAAATTGATCAAAGATACCTGACCGAATAAATCGAAATTTGAATAAAAAACCAAATTTAAATTTAATCAACATTAAGGCAAACCCTTAAGAAAAAAAATATATTAATTAAAAAAAATTTAAATCAAATTTTAAAATTTTGGCTCCAAGGTGTTTTAGTACCTGTGAATGGCCTTCTACTGACAAAATTTCAGACTCCTTTGTGACGTAAATCTCTCAGGAGAGCGTACACAGGCAGACAAACACTTTTTTTTATTATTATAGATAGAAGCTACATATCGATTAAATATATTCCTCCATAGAAAAAATTGCATTTCCTACGCAAGATGAAAACATTTTACGTTCGTGAAACTATCCCACTCGACGCTAACACGTCTCGTGAACAAATTTTTCAATCACCAAAAAGCAGGGTTTTCATCTCTTTTTGCGAACCATTTGTCTCCAATCGGACTAAAAATTAAACTTTTTTTTGCATATTTTTTTACAAAATAGTAGACTATGATGCAAGGACGTAAAACTATGGTTTTTGGACGTATGTGCAGTTTGCAAATCGAGGCGCCAGTTTCGTTACGTTATATGTGAATTGTATTGAATTGTCATGGTAGTTGTTCCAAAAATAATTATTTTCTGTATTGTACAAAAATTAAATTACTTTGCTTTGAAAAACCTAAGTATTGCATTCTCGATCCAAAAGTGAAACGTTTACCTCCTGTTATGGTATTTTTCGACGTTTTATGACTTACTGATTCTGAAAAAAAATTATGTCTATCTGCCGATTTTCACCATCCCAGACGTCGTTATAGAGAAAACCGATGGAGCGATTTTAAAAAATTTTATTTTTAGAAATATGTTAATTTAATGGGACGATGTATTCGATCGGGAGTTTGTCTAAAAAATCGTTAAATGAATCAAAACAACAAAGTTTTCATATTTTTTGTTTAAAAAACGTTCATTTCAATTGATAACGAGTAGTAACAATGAATGTGGAGAAATATTGATGGTCGGCATTGGTATGTGAGACCAGGAGCTCGATTATTGCATAAAAAATGCCGTTTAGTGTTTCAAAAGAATGATTTTATTTATTTTTGAAACATAAAATTGGACATGGAATATAGTTCTATCCAGTTGCAGCTACTCCCAACTGATAGGAACAGTTGGAAAATAAGTTTCAATTTTTGTTTTTGTAATTATTTTTGCAATATTTTTGGAATTTTGAAAAAAGTTTACATTTTTGATATTATTACAAGTTTTAGAATGTTTTTGGAATTTTGAAAAAAGTTTGTGTTTTTGATTTTGTTATAATTTTTGCAAACAAACTACAAAATGTTGCAAAACAACCTATAATTCAATTTTTATTGAGAGACTATATCAAAATAAATAAGGCTTGTTGCAACCAATGCAAAACATGTTAGTTTTATTTTATGTTGATTGCAAATCCAAAGTGTTAACTACAATCAACGATTCGCATGATTCAGGTAAGTCTAAATAATAATCCTCTTTTTATTGCTTAGTTTCAGATTCTATAGTAGTTCTGGCGCTCTGGGTTTGAGAATTGTTTGCTTTAGAAGAAGCCGTTGATGATGAAGTTTAAGGTAATGGGCTGCTGCTGCAGTCTTCGTTGGATGCAAGAGTAAAAAGCAAACCTTGAATTCGTTTGATCTCCTTATAGATATCTTTCGAGAATCTTTAATGCAGAACTTATAGAAGTAAAAAATTGCCCAGGAGGCTAGCGTTTTTTTTTTTTTTTTGGACTACAACAGTCACATCTTTTTCAATTAGAGAAGTAGAGATAGCTTCCGGAATACACTAACTAGGAATACGCTAATAAAAGTTTCGGAAAAAAATTGAATGCAGCAATGTCAGAGTCTTAAGGTGGAAATGCGAATTATGATACCTCGTTGTCAAGAAACAAAAGTTTATAAAAATAAAAGTTTACCTCCAGAATAAAACATCGTTTGCCTATTTATTTATTTACTTTTCTTCTTATTTTAAACTTTCTCCATCAATTGCTATACTTTTTACATAAATAAAATTGATATTCGTTTACAGTAGCCTATGCTAGAAAAATTCTTTTGGAAACCATAAATTTTCTTCTTAACAAAATATCTCATCCTTTCATTTCCCTAATAATTAATTTTAATTTAAATGTTTCAAGCAAGACGAAAAAAAAAAATTCAAGTAAAATATATTTTGATTATCTCCAAAAAATGCTCAAGCTTTTTTTTATCGTGCAGAATGTCCCAAAAATAAAACTTTCTATTAAAATTAAAAGTTAAAATGTTTGAGTTAATTGAAAAACTACTTTAATTTTTTTTTGTTTTATATAACTATTTCTTCTTTTGTTTAAGTGATGTTTGTTTTCTGTTTAATTTATCTCTGAGACATTTAAATTTCACCATAGATCGGCTGTGTTGAGGGTAGCAAGAGAAAAGGACAAAAAGGCAAGCAAACGGTTAACAATTTTTAAAACAAAGTTATTTTATTTAGTTGGGTTGATTTTAATTAGAATGTGTTAATTTAAAGAAAATTTTAATTAAAAATAATGAAAAGATAATTTGTAGGATTTTTTTGTTTGGTTTAACTTTTTTTATTATTTTTTTTTAAACTTAACATACTGTGAGAGGTTTTGAATATGTAGATAATATTCCAAAAGTTTTAATAGTAAGGGATTTGTGTTGTATAAAAATTAAAATAAAGTTGTTTATTAAGTGTATTGAAGCGTATTTTATTAAATTTAAATTTGTTTATGATGTAACAATTTGTGTAGATTTGTTTCCATTCCAAAAAGGGATTTCCATCCCGAAAAAAAGAACAGCGACAAAAAGACTTTCATCCAGCCGGTTTTAATTTTGACCTAATTTATTCCCCTAAACTAACCTAAAAAGCCTCAAGTGATTTTATTATACGCAGCAAACAATCTTGTAGTTGAATACGAAATTTTGTTGATGCAATCCAATATTTCGTTATACCTGACGAGTGGAGATATAGTAGCTTCGATTCGATTTTGCTACAATTTATGAATATCTATTCCAAAAACACTTAAATTCCACACAGACTGCATAGTGCATATTTTTCTCAAAAACCTAAACCTTTTTATGAAAAAAACTTCGAATGCATACGAAATGCTTCGAATACTTCGAATTCATACTTTAAAGTACAAAAAACCCAAACTATAAATCATAATACACATAAATTTCATTTCTGATGTCATAAACTTAAAAATATTAAGATAAAGAAAAAGAATAATATAAGAATTAAAATAAAATAAAAGGATTAATTTAAAATTAAATAATAATCCCACTCCTCCCATAACCAACCTTACCAGCCACTTTATAACCCCAAAGAAAACGAAAAAAAAATTTGTTTTAACTTTTATTCAGTTAAATTCTGTTGAAATACAAAGATAAGAGAAAAAGCCTCCAGGATGAATATTTCAATTTGATTTTGACCTAAATATTTATTTAACTTAAACTTTTGAGCTTCCGTTTTATTTATATGTGAATATTTTTTCTTGTATATATAAAATGAATAATAGGATTTAAAATGTAATTTACTTTATGCTTTTAAGTTTAAGAAGTTTGTTGGAATTGAAGTTAAGAAGTTAAAAGGAAGATAATTGTAATGAAATATAATTTTTTCAATTTGCTATCAAAATTAATAGATTTAAATCTGAATATATCAATATAATCAAAAACTTTGTAATTTTGATGAAAAAAGTTGATCTTGTGGCGTCTAAATTTTTTGTTAAATTTTGAACATGTTTTTTATCACATTTTGGGCTGAGATAGAATTCAAAAACATAAAATTTACACCAATCTGGATTTCGTCAGATATTTTTACCGTACAATGAATTTTTCACATTGATAAGATATATTATACATTTTTAGAACCTGTTTCTAGCAATCTACTTTTATAACTGTGAAGGAAGGACTTATAGTCTGACCAATAGAATTTCTCTAAATTTCATTTTAAAATAAATCAATCTCTTCCGTTTTAAAATGTAACAAATTTTTTGATTAACAATTTCTTCACAACAAATATATTCCTATGTAATTTAAAAAATTTTATTTCCTATTATTTGAGAATTTTTTAATTAAATGACCAATTTTTGATTATTTTTAACCATCAGGTAGGTATTCCTCCTTTTGTTTTACATTTACTCAAATACAAATAGGTTGGATATGGATATATTTTGGTACAAAAAAAAACTTAAAATAAATGTAATATTTCTTGTAAAAACGACAAATTTATACCAAAACACAAAGAAAATTCAATAAATTGAACGAGAGAAGCGGAACACAATTGCATCGATACATGTTTTAAAATAAAAGATTATCTTACAATAATTATAATCTGAAACAACATCTTTAGCACCATTACTCCAAGTTTTTTTTAAATTTAATCTTTTGATTGTTGTGTCACTTTTTTCTAAAACATTCAACATCTCTCCTTGCTATTGAAGAATGGGTGTCCAAACACTTTATTTTTAATTCAACAGTTTTTATCTGAATTTTTTGATCATATCTATCGACATTACAATAATAAAGCAATTTTGTTAACAATTTAGAAATTGGTTGAAAAACTTCTAGGAATTCTTCCGATTAGCTGTTAGAGTTTATGCAACAAAGCTGCGAGGATTAAATATATATTATTAATTATATTAAATATATTCATTTATAAAAACAAAAATATTTGTTTTGCGTTTAAAAACTTGTGGCGTGATAGCTAAACCGAATGCGGCGACCAACAACACTCCCAAACAATTTAAAAATTCCCTTAATTTGTACATTATATTCTAAAAATATTTAACATTGAACAAATAAACAAAAGCAATAATTAAAAAGAATGAAGTTAAATATATAAATAATTTATAAAATTATATTAATAAAAAGAAATACTTGAACTCCGAATTCAAAGATTGTGTTGAAACGCTGTGCTTCTAGTCGGGGTCAAATATAGCTAGTAATTTTTGCTATAGAATGTATTATTTAAAATTATCCTTCACATAAATTGCCTTTAATGATATTGGAAATGAAAGTTTCTGCAGCAATTCTTAATTAAACATTTGATCCATAAGTTGAGAGATCCAATAATAAGAGATTCTTCTTTTAATATTTTTGATAATTTATAAGCAATAAAATTCTTTCAAAAAAACCAAAATAAAGTTGCACCAAAAGAACTTAATTGATGGTAACTTAAACTGTTATTATCAGCAGATGAAGAATTACAATCGCCAGCTGTTTCATTCAATTGAAATATCACTTTATTATAAATGTTCTATTTTATATTACATTACATATGATAAAAACTTTAAGTGAGCAAAATAGATATTGTTTTTGTTTAAATTATTTTACATGAATAACTTTTATTAAACAAGAAAAATCAATTCAGTCAGCCTGAATTAAATAAAGGAATTTCTAATACATGAAAATAAAATTAATCTTTTTACAATAATGAACAAAACCAAGACTGAAAAACTATTTTGTTTTTCTTGATTTTTAAGGAACAAAAATCGCCTGCGATATCTAAAATTTACTATTTTTAATTTGAATATTCACCACAATGCAAATGCTAATTTATATAAACGTTTTTTTGTTTAATCGTACAAAATAGATGGAAAATTGAATCAAGACGCCTGTTTAAATTTGAAATTTGAACGAATAATAATTTAATTAGAAACTTAAACTTGTTATTAAAGTTAATTAATTTTGAATACTCCTTATCCAGAATGTATATTCTCTTCGATTTATCAGTATATTCATATCGGTTTATTTAACTTTCTTGTAAAGCATGAAATTGTTTTATTATTTACAACAATAACAATTTAAAAATGTTTTGTGAATTGACGATTGGAGTAAACTTCTGGTGACAAGAATGAGAACTAGTGCGCGCATAGAAGCTTTGGCATTTAGTTAATTTTTGTATGATTTGTGAAATTTGTTGTTACTAATATTAAAATTACAAGCCGAAAAATTATTGATAAAATAAAACTAAGTAAAATATTGATTTGTGAGACTTGTGTTTATTCAGATATTCTTTTAAAATTACAAAAAAAAATGTATAGAATTTTAAAGTGAATGTAGATGCACATAGATGCACATCGTGACAGCACAAAATCCAGTTCAGAAACAAATTGGCATAGGACATTGGCTACACACACATTGGCATAGCATATTGTCTATTGTCATATTGACTATTGTCTCCATATTATGAGCGTTTCATCAGAAACGTTTAAATGGCAAATTGTCTTAAAAATTGAAAAGTTTATCAAAAAAATTTTTGATATGTACTTTCCATGTCGAATTGAATTTTTTTCAAAGTCATCCACCACGCTAAACCATATTTAATAATTACCCATTTAATACTTACCCAATGCATTTAATAATAAGCTTTATAAGCTTTATAAGCTTTATAAGCTTTTGTTTTTTCTAGTTCAAGTACTACAAAAGATGTGATGTCAATCAATAATTTCTAAGATATTGTTCATTTGGGTCAATTATCTTCAGATTGTGATACAAATTGTGGAGTTGTGTGAGCAAGTAAGTTAGACAAAATAAATGATGCAATATGACAATGAAGGATCGAATACTGATAACAATGCCCAAATTATAATCCAACTGCACATTTTCCGAGCATAGGCTTTGAGAATATTAATAAAACTGCAGCACCCTATTTTTTGGATACAAAAACTTATCAAAATGAAAGTTAAAACTGATCCACCGGCCAATATTAATATTACACAGCGTATATTAAGTAATTAAGTGACGATAAATTTAATAATAAATGAGAGTATGCATTAACAAAAATATAAGCATTTTAATTGAATTAAATAAAATTCCAGTATAAAAAATAAATTCATTTAAATTACATATTGTTTGCACAACTAGTTCCATGAATCTCACACGATGAAGGTGGTACTATTCCAAAGTATGCATCAAGGCTGCATTTAACAGTTCGGTGCAATCCCCTTTGGCCATTACTGAAATAATCTATAGAATAAATGTAACAAATTTTTAAACTTACTCCAAAATCACTGCTAGTTTGATGGAATATTTGTTTGTTCCATATTGTTGTCCTGTAGATGAATTAATGTTTTCCTTGGCCCTGCATGATTCCATGTAGAAATATTGACCTGGATTAAATTCACTTTATAATTTAAAAATATGGAAGGGCTGAAATCTCACAGCTCTGAGATGTCAAGACTTCGGTTTGGGTTAAGGATTGGTATATAATTTTCGGCAAAAAACTTTCACGAGGACATGGTTTTTAATTTTGAGCAGCGATGTATATCAAACATAACTCTTTGTTAAAGTACAAGTATTTTTTATCTCTGCTTAGAAATTTATTACAAAACTAACACGAAACATCAATACGTGCCGGAAAATTATAATCAAAATTCCAAAAAAATTGTTAAATTAAATAAAATCAAACTTTTCCAAAATCCCAAAAATATTCCAAAAACCAAATAATCAAATATTTAAACTTTTTCTAAACTCCGATAATATTCCAAAAATTCTTAAAAATTCAAACTTTTTCCAAAATTCTAAAAATATTGCAAAAATTATAACAAAATCAAAAAAAGAAAATTTTTTCAAAATTCCAAAAATTATAATAAAATGAAAAATTAAAAATTTTTCAAAATTCTAAAAATATTTCAAAAATTCTTACAAAATCAAAAATTAAAACTTTTTCCGAAATTCTAAAAATATTGCAAAAATTATTACAAAATCAAAAATACAAATTTTTTTAAAATTCCAAAAATATTTCAAAAACTATAACAAATTCAAAAATTTCCATGTCCAATTTCATTCTAAATTACATTTACGTCATAAAAACAGCTACATTTTTTCCAAAAAATTGGCTAAAAAAATAAATGAAATCATTTTTTGACACACTTGACAACATTTTTTACAAACTTATAATGCAATAATCTAGTTCTTGATCTCACATACCAATCCCTACCATCAAGATTTCTCCAAATTCAATGTTCCTAGTCGTAATCAGTTAAAATGAACGTTTTTTAAGCCAAAAATATGAAATTTTGCTGTTTTTGACACACTTAAAGATTTTTGACACACTTCCGGTACAGTTATCGAACACAGCGTCCTTTCGGACCTGTCCCTTGAGTATACCTATTTTTAGAAAAAAAATTTTGAAATCCTTCCAGCGGTTTTCCCTGCAGCGTAGGTAATGACGGCGGACGGCCGGACGGACATAGATTTTTTTTTTGCTTTTTTAGAATCAGTAGGTCCTTAAACGTCGAAAAATGCCAAAAAAAGTGGGGGTAAGAATTTCACTCTTGGCTCATGAATGTAATACTTAGGTCTTTCAGACCGAAGTAATTTATGTAAAACTTTTGTTCCATCGCAAAAAAAATTATGTATGTATGCAATAAACATCTATCTAAAATATTGATGTTTTGCATTTTAAATCTTAAATTTCACTAATCTGCTTTACTATTTTGTTTAAGTTTAAGTTTAATGTTTGCTTGTATATTTTTAGTTAGTCATTGTATTTTTAAATTGTTAGAAAATCAAAAATTATAAACTTACTTTGAATATTTAAGTTAAATTTTTGCTTGAGTTTAATTGAATCTTGAGTTTAATTAAAACTTGAGTTGAATTGATCTCAAAAACCCCCAGCAAGTTCAAATTCCCTTAATACTAGACTGTATTAATACATATAGTACTACAAATTGACCAAGTGTCAGCCATCGATTTCACAATGATTGGAAACAATCTATAATGACTATACAATCGTGACATGAGATGTTAATTAGAATAGAAATGTTCCCCATTCTATAATTTCACACAAAGTATTGTCAAGAAATTTAATGTAAAAAATCCCATATAATGTAAAAATATTTCCATAATATAGAGTCTAATGACAGTGGAAAAATTCAACTTAAGTAAAATAAATAAGTGATAAAGAAGTTTCAACTTCGAAATTGTCATCGCCTCAACGGCGTAATCGATAGCGTGTCTGCCTAAGGATTCGAGCCAGGCACTGACGAGGAATGTTCGAATTCATCCGAAACACGAAAAATGTGAAGTGTAGTTCATTTTTCTGAGAAACTTCAAAATAAACCTTTGAATTGAAAATATTCCAATTACTTCTTTACTCACTTGAGTTTAATTGATCTTAAAAATTCCCAATTAATTTTTGCTTCAAATACACAGAAAAACCTTCTGATATAAAATTTTTATATGCGCAAGTTAATGTCAAAACCTGCCACTTGTTTTATCTTTATGTTTGTTTATCAAAGATTTATGAAAACATATATATATATATTGTATTTTTAATATTTTTATTTGAGCACAATTTACTATACATAAGTTCATTTTACATTATCTTTCAACTCTGTATCATGTTACCAACTTAATAAGGTAAGTTCACACTTACAACATCTCCTTTTTTAAATTTTACACTCCAACCAAATTTATTATTTCTTTAAGATTTTCAACATATTCATGACATTCATTGACATTCATCATGTAATTAACCACAACTAACAAATTTCATTTCACCATATACCAGTAAAAATTATTATATGGAAACAAAGTCACGGCTAGAAGCAAAATACAGAGAGGCTGTAACTATAAAACGTACACAATCATTTCATGCGTTTATACCCAAATATGAAAAAATATTGCTCACAAAAAAATATTCTAATTCAGCTAAAACTAGGATTTTTCAGATAAGCCGTTAGATAAATAGATAGATAGAAGGGGGTGGATAGGTTGCGCGAGGCGTAACTTGTCCTGGCACGCAGACTCTTCGGTCCATAGCGCCGTGTCCGAGTTTGGCCTCATAACAACTATTCCACAAACCTTTCCGTCTGGTTAATGAAATCCAAGACCGACTGTATTGGCGACAGTATAATGGTGCTGGCCTCTACAGTATCAGAGCCAAAAATCCTAGCTCTAACATAAGAGAAGGTCGGACATACACACAAAAAGTGCGTATGTTCGGCCCTCTCTAATGTTAGAGCTAGGTTAAGGGATAGGATAAGCCGTTAATATGCAATGTAAATTTATTTTATATTTTTAATTTCTTTTATATTATTTTATATTATTAATAAATGTATGTTGTTTTTATTACACAACTTAGAATAAAAATAAAAAGTTAATTATTATATGAATTCCATACAACATGCATTTTATTTCACATAATTTTTCTCACTATTTACTTTTCAGCATCAGTTTTAATATATTTCAGGTACATTCATTTATAATTAATTTCGGACAGGTAGAAATTGGAGAAAAAGTCAATTATGTAAAAAGCATCCACACCCTAAAATACTTAACTTGTGTCCTCAAAATAATTAAATTTCTATAAAACAAGAATTCAGGCGGTTCATTTTTGAAATTTTTTTTAAGTTTAACACACTTTGAAAAAATTATTAAAAAGTTTTAAGTAATTTTTTTTATAAGTCCTACTAATTACCTTTCCAATGAGCTATAAATGATTTAAATCGGTTTAGTCAATCGTTGGCAATCGATAATCAAAGATACTGTTTCGCAAAACTCTAAAACTTTGCCGCCACCCTATGTCATCCCTAGAGCGAAATTAAATTTTTTGAAAGAAACGGTATTTTTATTTTTTCATTGGCTATCTGTATATGAAATTTTATCGAAATCACAGAGGGTTAGGAACATCGATGTTGCGGTGACATGGAATTGCTCTATATGGGATTTTTTCCATTAATTTTCTAGACAATACTTTGTGTGAATTCATAGAATGGGTAACATTTCTATTCTAATTAACATCCTAAGTCACGATTGTATAGTCATTAACGATTGTTTCCAATCAATGTGAAATCAATGGCTGACACTTGGTCAATTTGTAGTCCTAAATGTATTAACATTAGACTACATTAAGGGAATTTAAATTTATTTTGGATTTTTGAGATCAATTAAACTCAAGTAAGTAAAGAAGTAATTGGAATATATTCAATTCAAAGGTTTGGTTTGAAGTTTATCAGAAAAAAACTCCACTTCACATTTTTCGTGTTTCGGTTGGGATTCGAACCTACCTCGTCAGTGCCCGGCTCGAATCCTTGGGCAGACACGCTATCGATTACGCCGTTGAGGCGATGACAATTTCAAAGTTGAAACTTTTTCATCACTTATTTATTTTTACTTAAGTTTGATTTTTCCACTGTCATTAGACACCATATTTTTGGAAATGTTTTTTTACATTATATGGGATTTTTTGCATTAAATTTCTAGACAGTACTTTGTGTGAATTCATAGAATGGGGAACATTTCTATTCTAATTAACGACGAGGTAGGTTCGAATCCCAACCGAGACACGAAAAATGTGAAGTGGAGTTTTTTTTTCTGAGAAACTTCAAACCATGCCTTTGAATTGAAAATATTCCAATTACTTCTTTACTTACTTGAGTTTAATTGATCTCAAAAATCCAAAATAAATTTCATTTTTATGTTTATAATTTTTTTTTAACATTTTCCGGTACTTTGCTTTTGTCACTTGGCCAACCATTTTCATACATACGTATCAGATTCTGTAATTGCTCATCCTTTTCCGTTTCATTTTTAAATTCTAACAGTCTTTCATCTGTTACGTATGGACCACCTCATTGTATTCTTCGAATTCAGTTGGGTTTTCATCTTTTAAATATAATCTAGACATATGATCTGCAATATGTAGATACTTCCCCGGAATATAAACTCCTTTTAAATTATTTTTTAATAATTTAATTTTCGTTATTTGCAATCTAGTTGAGTTTACTTTGCAAATTTCATTTTTGCAAATACTAACGAGTGGTTTGGGGTCTGTATTCACTTCTATTTACCGTCTATAAATATGATCATGAAAATTTTAACATGCGTTGAGCATAGCTAGCATTTCCTTCTCAACTTGCGCAAAATTTATTTTTGCGTCCGTCAAACTTCTAGAGGCATAGCCTACTGGTTTTTTTTCTTGTAACAGAACGCAGAGTAAACCACTTGTTGATGCGCTTGTTTAAATGAGTATATGCTTCTTTTCATCAAAGATTTGCAAAACGCAAGCGCTTATCATCTTATTTTTTAAAAGATCTATTATATTCTGTATGGTTTTCAGCCCAAAAAAAATCATTTTTATTTTTTTAAAAGCGCTCTAAGTAGTTCAGTGTCTTTTGCTAAGTTTGGCAGACAGCTACGAAGGTAATTGATCATGCCTGAAAACCTTTGAAGTTCCTTTATGTATGTGGGGTTTTCCATCTCACTGATGGCTTTTACTCTATTAGGATCTGGTTTCATACCAGTTTTCGCAAAAATGTGCCCTAAATAATTTACTGATTCCACTTTATGTTGAACTTTTTTTTGATTAAATTTTACACTCAATTGTTTCGCTCTATATATTGCTGTTAGTAAATTGGCATCATGTTCTCTTTCTGTTATATATGTGGTATGGAACACTACTGAATTGACACGTTTTAAAATAATAACAAAAACATAGTTATATTTAACAACTTTATTTACAAAAAAACTCAATTTATATATATTTTTGATCACAGTTTTTTATATTTAATTAATTTCAGCTTATACTGCCGGCACACAGCGACTAACTCTTCGGCACTTTTTTATATCAAAAAATAATTATTAAATTAAATAATTGGTACTGGTTTGGATAACAGCTGTTTTTCTAATAGATGTTTTATAATTAGAGTTTGTAAACATTCCTGCGGCGAATATTCCAATATATATATATATATATATATATATATATATATATATATATATATATATATATATATATATATATATATATATATATATATATATATATATATATATATATATATATATATATATATATATATATATATATATATATATATATATATATATATATATATATATATATATATATATATATATATATATATATATATCATCAATGTATAAAAAAATACCCGGTATGTCACCAAAATTTTGATGATTCAATTTTTGATATATTTTTGGTGCTATATTTAGCCCAAATGGTAATCTGTTGAATTTTAAATTACCAAAAGGAGTACTAAAGGCACAAAGTTTTGACCTGTTAACATACTTTTAAGATCATTCAATGTCGGACTTAAATTATGTTCATTTTTAGTGCCTCATTTAAAACTTTCGGGTCAAGACATTAGCTTAATGAGCCATTTGGTTTCTCCACCACGGTTAAATTGCTTACCCAATCTACATTTTCATTACAGGTTCTATAATATTTAATTTTATTAATTCTTTTAAAGTTTTCTCAACTTTTGGTTTTATTGACATTGGTAATCTTCTAGGTGGACGTATACTTAGCTGTACATTTTCTTTTAATTTTAAAGAAAGTTTTGTTGGGAATCTACCCAATCCATGGAAAATTTTCATATTATTTTTTATAAAAGATTCCTTGTCATTCGAAACAATTTCTAAAATTCTTTTCATAGGAATTCTTTTCATTTCTAAAATTCTTTTCATCCCTTTTCAGGGATATTAAAAATTGTCAGTCTAATTTTGAAATAATTAATTGATATCAAAGTAGGCCAACGTATGTATACTTCATAAAAAGTATATAAATAAATGAAAAATGGCAAAAATTTTTCTAAACGAATTCCCCTCGTTCGTTGATAAATTCTCATTATTTTTTGAAAAATTCCTCAAGCCAGTGGTATTGATAAAACTTACTTTCGAAATGTTTGGCAAAAAATTATTTCGAATTATCACCGCCCTTGGGAAATTACAACTGATAAACAAATTGTATATTTTTATATGATTTTCTTTTCATTTTTATGACGCATAACCCATTATATTAAGTTGTGTCATATATATTTAAGAGCTTTGTAATGATCAATGTGACTGTTACAGTCACTCATCTCACTTGATCAAATCATTTCAATATTTTTAATGATAATAATAGCACAAAATCGTTTGAATCGATATTCTTTAAAATATTCATCATCACATTCAAGTTTTTTTTTTTTAATTTTATTGAAATAAATAATTTTGTCATAACAAAACCTATATAAAGAAAAGAAAAACAAATTATCAGAAAATATAAATATATTTAATGCTTACCAATTGAAAATTGAATAAATTTAAAAATATTTTCATAATTCCTATATTTACCATTTTCTTCGATTCACCTCCAACACTCAATGTTATAAAATTTTCTTGTTTTTTATTTTGTTATCATTTCAGCATAATACCACATTATATCAACAAGAAAAATAAAATTTCAAAAACAAAAAAAATATTTTTTGCCAAGTGTTTTTAAACAAAAAAAATTTCTGCTCATTATGGAAAAAAGAGGAAAAATTGTTTCACTGTTTATTGCTGGTGAAAAGAAGAAAACACAAAAAAAAATTAAAATCACTCAAGAATATAAAAATCCAAAGAAAAAATTGGTACATATTTGGTTGATTTGATGTTCGGTTGGTGGTTCATTATACCTTTTTCTTCTTTTGATTATATCTATCTATACAACCGAGTTTATATATTAAAGGAAGCAGAAATAAAGAATAAGAAAATGGAAATGTAGAAAACATAAAAGAAAATTATTTGTATTTTTTATTCTTTTTGCAATTGAAAATGAAATTGATACACGCGTTGAATTGTTCTATTACATTAGTCTCTAGGGTAGCTCATTTTCCATGTTTACATTTATTTATATGTATCTTTGAGTACTGTAATATATAATCTATTTTCGTTATTTTTATTTTATTTTATTTTTCCACTTAAAACCCACTTCGTTTACAAAAAAAAATGTTCTTGGTAAATATTAGATAAATTAAAGAATCATCTTGTATTTTTGTTATTATTTGATTTATTTTGTGCTGATGAAACAAATCAAACATAAGGGATGTTACAATCAACATTATACAGTTAAGACGTTTTACTATTTTATTTGAGGAATCAAATTTTTTGATGTTAAAAATATTAGGTTTCTTTTATCCCATATGATAGTACTTACTGCTAGGGCTGTTTCAACTTTCAAGTTCAAAACCATAATTTTTATTTATTTAAATCAACGGTAGTTGATTTTAATATAAACTCCTTTAATTAAAAAAACCCACCAGTAACAAATTCAGTTACAAAGAGCTAGAACTTAGTTTTAGGGATCTAGTTGGAAAGCAAGCAAAATTAGCAATAGGAAATAATTTTGCCTCGATAAGACTCATTCCTTATACTTTCGTTACTCCATTTCAGTATATATTTACATATTTGTATGTTGAAAATTTGATGTATAAATTAACCATGTACTAAGTAAACATTTCACTAGGAGGAAAAGAATAAGAATTCGGAGAGAGAGCTATTAGCATAAGATGTACAAATTCATAATAACTGGTAAGCACTGCCGAAACATTATGCTCAAGTTATCTTAAAATTTATTCTGAGATAAAAATACAATAGAATAAGGACGTTAAGAACTCGTCTTTATTTCAACGTTTTTTTAAGTAGCATGTATTTATTTCAACTGGTTCTTTTCTAAAAGAATATCTTACTGGATGGGATATTCAACATCTTCCTAAATTCCAATTACTCTCCTGCAATATTGTCTATGAAGTAATGAATTTTCTCAATCATTTTTATCACATCTTACGAATTCAGAATAACCCGTTTAGGCAACCCGGTTCTCACAAAACGATGCCACAAATAAGATTTTAACTACTTTTGCTCCAAATTTTTTTAGGCAAAACTTAATATCATACAAATCCCCGGCTGAGATGTCTCAGGCTTGAAACATCCCCACGATTTGAAACTTAAAAACAACATGAAATCCCTAGGCTGGTTTTAAATTCGTGAAGTAATATATAATGTAAAAAGACATTTAAATGCAAAAAATGGCGATACCTAAGTCGTAATAAATTTAAAACTTGAATTCTCTCGTAAGTTGAATCAGTTATATATAAACTGTTTTGGTTATGTGTAACAATGGTTATGTCTACAATATATATTGTAATAAACTTCGTCCAGAATGGGTTAATTTAATTTAATCATAAATAACCAATACGTTCCGCCTAAATGTTTTCTACATTCAAAGATGAATTAAAAGTTAACTCCCTTTAACTAATACAAGTTGCATAAATTAATGTAAATTAAATTTGTTTACATTAATGAAATTAAAAGGAGGAGTGGCCTATTTTTTTCTAGAAACAACTACAGTGAGTACCAGAATATTCTGCTTATTTGTTTTTGAATATAAATAAGCGAACAGAATATCAGACAGTCAGTTTTACTTTTGCAATTAAAAGTGTTTATAAATATTCGCAAGTTTAAGGAATAATCGGTGGTACTTGAGCCTGGGTACTAATAGTGAAAGAATCTGAACTTAGTGGAATAGTAAATACAGATTTTACGATTCCGAATATTATTGATTCAAATTGTGGAAAAGCGGTGAAGTTTATCGTACATAAATTGGAGACCCTGGAATTTATTGTAAGGAAAAACGGAAGCTGCTGTAATTTGTTGAATAATAAAGTTTGAGATTCTGTTAACCAAAGATCTGTCTTTTACTGTCATATTTGCTCAATAATCGAAAAGAACCAACGAAGAGTCGTTACAATATGTTTGTATGTTAAAAATTAATACACGGCTACACGACGTTAATGCATGTAAGATGCTATCTGTGGCTCTGATGGATTGTGTGATCATCAATTGGGTGTGATTCCCTTACTTAGTTTTAATCTGCTAATATTAAAAAGGAGACGTGTTACTTTTGTTTTATATTCAGCATATTTCAATGCAAAAGATAATAAAAAATACTAACCACAATACAATCCATTATTATAAAAAAATTTCAGAGTTGTGCAAAATTCAGTATACTGATAAAACCATTCCCTGAAACCAAAAAAAAACCTTAAGTGAAAAAACAGTTTCAGTAAATAATGTGGTATTGGTCATTTAAAAAAATCGTCTAAATAGACAATTACCCAATTTTGTAGGTCAGGAGGTATCACACGATCCATCGTCATTGTTTGTGCCGCATTGCAGAGTACAAATGCCATACGAATGCAGTGGTATCATGGATGACCTGGTACAGTGAATACTGTTTTCTCTCGTGATGATAATGCCATGAGTATCTACCAGAACATATCCTTCAGATCAAGACTTGGAATAAACTGCGACTTGAACAGTGAATTATGCTAGTGACCTGATTCACTTTACGCAAATCTAGACACAATCGTACCTCACCTGGCTTCCAAACCAACACAACAGGAGAGCTTGTACAGGAGAACTAGCTCCATTGGAAATCCAATGGAGTTGTTATGGCAGGCCACGCACCTAGTTCGATTTTGAACCCTAAACTAGCTCTAGTCTGGTCTGGAACGAGAGAATATACCTGCCGCCTAGTACAGAATTGTACGCGTAAATTGTTTGCATATCGGATCGGAGATCAAAAGAAAAGTGATAAAAAGAAGACCGTGGCGGCCATGTATGTCGAAGAAGTCATGACCGTCTCGTTCACCCCCTCTAAACTAAATTACTCACATGCACTCACACACACACACACACACACACACGCACACACACACCAACATATTCCTACACTCATACTCAAATCACAGGGCTCAGCTTCAGGCTATTGTGGGGTCACAGGTGGCAGATAGTGTACGGCCTATATACTGATATTATGTATGTAGGTGAGCTGCGAATACAAAAATAAGCAGACTCAGACCAAGAGCGCAACATAAATCCACAAGGGTCTGTCCCACAGTGGGCGTCTCATTGGTCAGCGTCTGTCTCCATGTTAGAAGCGGCTGTTTATTTTCACCTGTAAAAGTGATGTGGATTGAACGGGAATATGTTTTAGATGCAGAGGAACAGGACATAAATCGAAAGGATGCAAAGATGCCCCCAAAATGTGCTCTTTGCCTGCTGGGACCCACGTTGACTATTGTCAACCATCACAATGGAGGGTGTCTGACTTGTATAGTGATCTACGTGCTATTATATTTGAAACCCTACCACCACAACGGTTTGAAAGGCGCCAAGTCAAGCGGAAGGCGCAGCAAAATAGGTGGAAAATCAAAGAGTTGGACACGGAGATGCTGGACTACATGGTTGAATGCAGGCCAATACCGGAGAGTAGTGCTAAGATAGGAGCAGAGTTTATTGCGAGGTATTAAAAAGCACTTGTGATGCATCTATGCCACATAAAGCAACGGTAATGGACGGTCCCCAGTATTCTAGTGAACTGAAAATATTGCCCGTCTGAGAAAAGAGTGCCTCAAACTCCGAAGGAAATGTACCCGAAGAAGAAATCATGATCACTATGAGCAGTTCTAAAATGATTTTCGGGAACAGCGGAAAGAATTACGGAAAGCAATTGCTAACAGTAAGAGCAGATCATTCCAGTGATAGATGAAGTTCAGAATAACCCATGGGGAAGTTCGTACAAAATTGTGCTTATTAAACTCAAGGGTGTTCAATCAGCTGCACCAGTCTGCCCAGATATAATGGCTGAAATTGTGGCCGGCCTTTTTCCACACCACGGTCACTTTTCCTTACCTCGTGAGCTACAAATTGGCGATAATTCAATTTCGACTGTCACCACCTAAGAGGACTTAAACGCGTTGCTCAGATTATCCGTTCATAGCACGCCCGGTCTAGACGGCATCTCAAATATCGTCTTAAAACCAGCCTAAAAGAAGGGATATCTCCTGAGGAATGGGAATGCCAACGCCTTGTGCTTATACCGAAAAGGGACAAGCCACCAAAAAAACCCTCGTCGTACCGCCCACTGTGCATGCTGGACACAGCTGGAAAGATCTTTGAGACAATAATTGGTAGTCGACTTGAGCAACATACTGAAGGCAAGTGGGGCCTTTCTGACCAGTAGTTTGGTTTCAAAAAAAAAGCGCTCTACCGTAGATGCAATCTCTGCAGTATGTGGGATACCACATGTAATGAAGAGTCTGCATTGGCGAACCAATGAAGCGGCATAGCAGGCTGCGTACCTAGAGAGTATTAACGCCGTAACGACTAAAGCTCAGTCATCGTGGATTTGATAGATTAATACCTGCTGCTTCAACACAAATACAGAAATGTACGCAAATTACGTGAATAAACAGAAGTGGAAATAATACGAATGAAAAAATATGAAACTCTGGCGACCCCTTTAGGTGAAACAACTACAATCAGCACGTCCAACCCCCCCAATCATTCCCATACACCCACACACTCATGCTGCATACACGCTAACGTTCACCCACACACTCAGACTGCGAAGCAAGACAATTAAGCTCAGAGACCCGCAGCAAGTACCGCAAATGGTAGTAATCGAAAATAAGTTGTATTGCTGCCATCTGATCAATATGATACAGCTTGTAAACCACTGCCATTGCTGGTAAACCGAGAATCAAATCTTAGAGCACGGGAGAACGTCACACGCTATATTGAAAGTGTTCATTATTTATTTCCTTTTTTTTTTCATTAATAACATTTTCAAAAATTTTTGAAACCATACACAATCACCATAAATTACCAAAAAAAAATTTGGTTACAGCTCCAAAAAAAAGAAGTTATAATTTTATTTGTAAGTTCACTAACCATTTCCAAACAAATTCAATTTACATACATGTAGTTAACAGTTGGTTAATGAGTAATATGGTTAATAAAGATTAAACATGACAAGAATTTGTTTTTTTTGTTTGGTTTTCATATTATTTGGGATTGATTGTTTTTTTTTTTTTATTATTTAAAATACAAATTTATAACTTTAGGTAATATAATTTAATATAGAAAAAAAATGTATTTGGAAAACTAAATATTACCTCGGAGCAAAAATATTTCGAGTATAATCTTTCCCAATTTAGACTGCATGTGTCTCGCTACACGCATCGCCAGCTCAAACACACACACACACATCTACAAGCAAGCCCCCATTCATACACTTGTAAACCCTTTCACGCGCATTCACACTTGTACGTTAGAAAAAGCAAATAAAATAAATAAATTCACTCACCCCATGATTATATCCTCCAGGCTTCAAAGTCTTAAGGTCTTAGCCCTCCATCAGCGGCGAAAAGTCCATCCGGCAAAGTATGGTAAGATGTCAGAGAATCGTTGTATAATAATTGTAAAACTGGTGAAATCGATCCCCTTCTATCTCCTTTGAATATTTATGGCCAGATTATTTTCATTAACAAGTTGTCACCAAACTGATCAATAGTGACTCGATTTTACCGGACCCGTTATCGATCTTCCATATTGTGTTAGAATGATGTTGCAGAATATACCAATGATGAAGTCCGGTGCTGGTAGCACACCGTACTCCCAACTTCCTCGAACACGTATCACTAAATAAGTTCAATCACGTAATGCCTGATAAGTGAATTCGAATGAAGTAACTGAATTAATGAACCGGATATAAATCTCCTTCAGTTAATTAAAAACAGATCTTTTCCAAACTAGTAAAGGTAAATTGATTGGAGCAGATGAATGGTTGAACCTGTTGCAATCTCACAAAAGAAATGTTGTCGAGAAGTTATAGTACACAGCTCGGATGAGATCCCATCATTGAGTAACTTCACACTATTAGCTCTTTCAAGCAATTATGCCCAGAACAATTCTTACCATTAATAAATTGAGTGTCAAGAATAGATGCTGATCCGGGAAACACAACTTTATATTTTGATTTCCTATGTTTATTTTACTGTTTCTTAGTTGGTTAGTTTTTAGCTTATTTATACTAAACATATATAATTCTTTTTCTTATTCATCAATTATTAGAGTCTCAAAGAAAACGAGCATGTTAATTACATCAATTTAATAACAATTCCACGTATTACGAAAACTTGTGACTCATAACCTTTATATTAGATAGTTTAAAAGTTCTAGTTTATAATTATTACACACATCAAAAAAAATCTTAATTGATATCCCGTACTTGGATTAGGGTAAAATTTTCTCTTTTATCTCCTAACATTTACGATATTTATTAACTAGTAAATTTTGAGTTATATTTCTTAATTGCATTACGGTAAATTCGTTATCTCGTAATATTTAAAGTAGTTTAAAACTCTGATGTATAACTATTAGACGAACACAACAGTTTTAACTTATAACCATTACTAACATTTAAGATATTTATCAACAATCAAATTTTGGATTTTTTTACTCTTAATTGTAATTGGGTTAAATTATCACAGTCACAGAAAAAAGCTTTTTCTTTTCACACAAAGAACACCTATCAATTTTTGTTTAATTTAATACATAAATCACTATTCTCACCAGGTACTATCCAAAGATGCCAAAAACAAAAGAACACATGCCTTCTATCAGAACGTCCTTCTTCTTTATTTATTCCACGTCATCCAAAAAAAATGAGATCTCCAACCATCGACAAGAGTAGGCGTCAAAAACAAAAATCAGCTGTCTGATGATTTTCCAAAAAGTAGTAGACTAAAGACGATATATTCATTTCTTATATAGTAATTTAATATCGAAAATTGAGCTCCAAAGATTTTTTGAAAGGGCGATGGACCTTTGTGACGATCCCTGACATAAAAGTATGAACCTCAAGAAAACACGGTGATGTCAACCATCATTCGACGGAGATGATCTCAGGCCATGGATGTTTCCGTGAGTACTTATGCAAGTATAAGCACGTTACGAATCCATGCTGTCTCTACTGTGAGACGGTAGGGCCGAAAACGCTGAGCACGTGCTAATCGAACGCGGAAGGTTTGCAAATTCACGAAGACTTATTGAGCAGCATATGGGAGAGTCAATCACTCGGATAGCCTCATGCAATTTATGATGAACTCAAAAGACAACTTGGACATAGCGCATGAGATCATCACAAATATGATGAAACGACTGAGACAAGACGAACGAAGAACAACCATGCTCAACACTACACAGCGAAACCACAACAACACATAATAATCGATTTGATTTCCTAATCTTTGTTGATCCTTCTGTAATAATAAAAACATCTTTAAGGCCAGGCATTGTTCTACTAATTTCCTCTGATAAGAAGTATGTTTGAATTTTTTTACTATCTTTTGTGACAAACTGTGCACTTGTTTGCTTTGAGGCCAACTGTAAGGACCTACTGTTTCCAACAGACCCATGGCGAATTCTACCAGTCGTCTTGATGCATTAAATTCTTTCTGAATACGTTGATTTGACCAAAATTTAAGTGGTAGAGTTGTCAACAAAAACATTTGTTTTGATTTAGAGCTGGCATCTTTAAATTCCTTTTAAAGGTTCATAAGCCTTGATGTATATTCACATTCCTCGGTTGGTGATAACACTTTAACTGAATCTACTTGAAATATTCTTTGACTTATTGCCGATGTGACATTTGCAATTTTTGTATAACTTCCTGTTGTAATATGTTTTTGTTTGATTAAGTAGTTCAAGAACTGGTGGAGATATAGTATTAATCGAAAACTGGTGATGGATCTAAAGATGCTGGAGGTATTTGAATTTTTTCGTTCGTTGGAACATTTTCAACATCCTGATTTATAGAAATAATTTCACTATCGATAGTTTCCGAACATGAAAGCTGCTGCATAGAAAATATTAGTTGCATATGAATTTTTATTCATTTTAATAAAATAATTAAATTTACCTTATTTTTATAGATATAAGTGCCACATGTTTCACATATAAACTGGTCATCACGGAAATTTAGGATCGTAGCTTTTGAATAACAGCTGGTGTGACCAGTTCCACATTTTTTGATGTCCGCTTATGATTTTTGAGACCGTACAAGCTGCAGCGCAATCTGAAAGGCATTTCTATTATTATCTTTTCTAAACGTTATGTCTTCTAAATATTTTTGAACATAATTGATTATAAGGCAATCCAATCAATATATATACCCTTGAAATAGTTTTGACATAGGTAGAATCAGGTAAAATTATGTAGGTACAATTTAATATATTTTGATTGGATGCAAGCTTAATTTGTTCCAAAAAACGTTTGTGGGCGTCATTAAAAATATTAAATCTTAAAATTATGAGTCTCTAATGAGATTTTTATTAGTAAAAGGGGCTGAATAGACATTTTTTAAAACGAATAAACATTTTACAGACCCCTAAAATATCAATTGACTATTTCATCTAACTAAAATATCGAAAATCTACGTCGACGTGGTTCTATCTGATTAACTCTTAGATCATGCCGTATGGTGTTGTGTAAAAGATTTAGAAAAAACTGAGTATAAACAGATTGTGTCAGAATTTGATGAGACTTTTGTCCTAGATAATACCTTGTGCTTAGCGTAAGACTATCCTTCAATTTCTATAATACACAGTTTGTTATAAGCTCTATACATTGGCCTTAGGTTTCCTCAGACTCATAACAACAATCTGATACACTCTCGACTATTGTGGTGCCACCGAAATGAACGGCAATTTATGTTAAAATGTTTCAAGTACCGTCACCTAGATTAACATGTGATCAGCTTCCATCCAATTAAGATAACTAAAAATTTTCACCAAAAAATAACGATCGTCAATGTTCATGCTCCTTCTGAAGACAGCAGTGGTCGTATTTTGTTATTTTTTTTAAACATTCGACTCATTTAAATTTGCTGACACTCTCAAATTTGCGCTTTAGACCATTTATTATACCAAATCCAAACAAAAATCAAATAAAACCTCTATACAAGAAAAAAATATAAATAGCTTTTCCTGATTATCCAATTTTCATTGTTTTCATTTAACTTTTTTTTTATGTTTTATTTTTTCAGTTTTTTAATGTTTTGTTTTCGTAACGTTTCTCTTATAGTTTTTCTTCTACAATATACAAACAACATAATACAAATAATAATAATGATAATGATGATAATAATGATTAAAACCATAGAATGTAACAAATTTTTCTGCTCATTTTGCAATTTTCATTTCAGTAAAAAAGACGACAATCTAAAAATTGACAACAATAAGAAAAAGAAAATTAAACGAAATTAAATAAAAAAAAAAATTAAATTATAACGAAGATGGAAAATTGCTATAAAAATAAATAAATTTATCGGAAATTCTTGTAAAAATAAATTTTATTGTATTTTCTGATATTCTTTATTGTTTTCAAAATATCTAAGAAGATTATCTGGAAAATTGAACAATTTTTCGAAAGAAAGATATTTTTACTTTTGTGGTTATAAATATATTGATTTATTTTACAAGCATTAAGATTAAAGGAAATTATAAATTGTTTAAGAGATTTATTTTTATAAATATTTGGGTGAAGAGGAGATTGAATTTTAAAAAAAGGATATTTCATTTAAATTTTCCAATTATAAATTCAACATAGAAATCAATTAATATTTCAATTTAAATCTCATTCATTAACTTTCAAATAATTCGTGAAATTGAACTTCATTGAATTGATTTTCACTAATCACTAAGCACATAAAACAAAACATAAATAGAAAATGTAAAACTTTTATTTTTCTGATTTTTCAATTTAATATCGTTTTTCATGCATCATTTAACAATAAACAATAATAATTTTGCCTTTAAACCATTCACATTTGAATGGAAATCATAATAAAATTTATTCAGAAAGAAAAGAAAATTTAATGAAAAACGGTTTTTTTTTTCGGATTTCTGGATATTAATGTTCAGGTACGCTTAGAAACGATTTAAAATCAAAATGGGTAGATAATGGAAAATTTAGTATGAAACGATTAAATAAAGATTGTTTTGTGGCCAAATGTTTAAAGAAATTTTTTATGTCCAAAAAACGGTATCCTAATAAAAAACGAATTACACATTGTGACATCATAATCCTCTTTTAATTACAGTCTTCCATCTGTCACATTTTTTTCTCGAAAACTTCTACCTTTCATCACGTTCATATTTTTCTTGTATGTATTAAATTTATGATTTAGCACAAATATACTGCAATTCCTTTTTATCTCTAGCCTCCACCTTACAACATCAAAAAACCCAGAAAATACAAAATATTTAAATTTCCTTTTGCATAAAATTCAAGAGATGATGAAGTGGGACGACAATAATATACAGCTTTTGACATTTATTTTGATTTAAAACATAATTTTTTTTATATTGTTTTCCCTTTTTTGCTTTGTTTTTCAAATTTATTTTTTTCTAGATTTTCTCAAGGAATATAAATGAATGAAGCAGAGCTTCGTTCGAGAATAGAAGTTAGAAAAATTTATCTTTGATTTTGATTTGAATTTATTGTTTATTTCGTTTCTTAGTTACATTATATTAAAGTAAAGTTAAATTCAAAATGCTTGTTGTTTGTTTTTGTACTAAAGCTTAGATACTCTGCAGGAAAAATTATAAAAAATTGTTGTCATTTGAAATATTGTCATCGTAAATGTTTTTTCTAAATCTCAATTTAAAGAAAATCTTATCTTCAAGGTATAAGTTTTTTATATCGGCCTTAATTGCGTTTACGGTTTTGTGCAAAGCTAGTTGTTCGAAATTTAAATGAAGATAAACTGGAATATTGTTTTGAATGTTAAATAAAGAACTCATAAGAAAATTAAAAAAATAAAATCATACTTATGTAACGATAAGTTTCTGACCAAATAAAGTAAATAAAAATTGACAAATCCAAAAATTTTATCAAATTTTAATTGTCACAAGAATTTTCTAAAGTTTTGTCCAGCACCTCCACTTACCTCTTGTCCTCTCGTGTATTTATCCTAAACCATCTTTACCATTGCGCGGTTTTTGGCGATATTGATTCGCGTGCTCAGTAGCAATTTTAAATCAGAATGTGGTGTTTGTCCTCGAACTCGAAATTAGCTGCTATTCCAAATGAAGCGAATACTAAGGCATATGTATTCTGCCAACTCTCTGAAATACACTCGTTGTCGATTTTCGTGATAATGCACTGCCAAATGAACCATTGTTTTTTATACAAAGTAAGGCATGTTTAGTGTTAATTATGTAAAATTATAAAATAACGTCTCTGAATATCCAAAGATAGCATGCCACAAAATTGAGTTTCTTTAAATAATTTCTGAACGCTAACTTCAAAGTTTTGAAGATTAAAGCTATTGGAGAGAACCCATGAAGGTAAGGCATTCCAGAGAAGAGAGAATCTGTTGAAAAAGCAACAGTTCCGCGCCTATTCCACTGAACCGTAAAAGGATGGGCCACAATAGTAGCTCTGAGGTTTACAAGTTCAGGTTAATTTGACTCGTCTCCCTTCTTCAATTACTTTTAAATTGTGTGAAGTAATGCAATCTATCGAGAGAAATGAGTGGGTGTGTGATTAGTTTCGTGATATTCCTTCATAGGATTTGATGAAACTTTGGCAAATTATCCAGATTCACTTGAAAATGGATGATCTGAATTCATTTCAAAATTGGGCAAAATGGCGGGGTCTCCCAAGCACCTCTAAGTTTAAATCTTCAATAACTTCTAACTCCGGCTTATGATCTTATTGAAACTTAGCATATAAGGTTTTAGTACTGTTTCGAAAATTTCTGCATACCAACTTCCGGTTTGTCATATCCGGTTAAAAAATTTTTTTTTCAGGTGTTTATCCCTACGTCTACAATTACTGATCAATTTTTATAAACCGTTGGTAAAACCTTTCAAGTGACATAGAAAAGATTTCATTAGCTTTTGGGGTACATTGGATAAAGGGTTGAGGGGGATGCCCACCATACTACAGGTGGTTTTTTCACCATGTTTTCATTATTTATTGGGAACATACAACGTTGGCTCGTCAATGAATTTTGATGACACTTTGAAGCAAGTTGCATATATATATGTATGGCAAAAAGCTAAATTGTTTTTGAGCGAAAGAAAACAAAGTGGTGTTGTGACCCCAAGCACCTGTGTTTTTGGTATCTGTACCTGTTGAAAGATAATCGAATAAACCTGTACCGGATAATCGAATTAGATGAAACTTGGTACATTAGTATTTAATACGGTTCACAATAGTTCTGCGTCCCAACTTCTAGTTTGTCACTTCAGGTAAAAAGTGCTTTACTTTTTCTCGTACACAGAATTTATGTTTCTTGGTATGCTCCAGCTTTCTTTAATATTTATACAATTAGAACTACGCGTAATCTGGTTAGCTTGTTAGTTTATAATTAAAAATGTTTCTTAGGATATTAGCTAACTATATATCCAGAATATTTTGTTTTCAGAGCTGAAGTCGCCTATGCATCAGTGTCGCAATATTTTTTTTGCCGTGTGAATAGTATTGCAGCTTACGGGAATCGCACTCTAAAGATGTTTGAGCACCATGTATCTGTTTTTCACATAATTTACAGAATGCAGAGGCATTGAAGGTATGGGGCAAGACAGCATTATGACATAAAAGTTAATGCAAATTATTTATTTTACATCACACACTTTTGTAAAAACTTGTTTACTGACCTTACAACTTAAGTCACACAAGTTTTTATTCTTAATTTTAATGCATTTTTATTTTATTATTATCACTTTAGTTTAATGATTGAAACTTTAATCTTTAAGAGATCGATTAACAGATAATAAATTTACCAAATAACTGTACTTTATCTATATTTTATTAATCACTTTAATGAATTTGATATAAAGTATCTAGAGAAAAAAAATCTTTTCAGTAAGAAAACGAATTTCATAATGAGCCAGTTGAATTTAATTTTCGTCTTTGTGATAATCTGTGTATTTTCTATGAAAAGTGTAAGTTCATATAGAATATTTTGTGCATACGTAACAAGCAGTCCATCACATTATTATGTGGTGGAGGCTTTGTTGAAAGGTTTAGCAGAAAAAGGACACAATGTTACAGTTATCACATCATTTCCATCGAAATATTCACATCCAAATTTTCGTCAAATTTATTTTAAACTTCCAGAAAACCTTACAGGTACAGAATTTAAAAATATCAAAATTAATTTTATACTAAGACTGCGTTCCAATTGATGCTAAATTGTACTAAACTTGCTAAATCAATTTAACCAACTTTTTATTTGACTAAATTAATATTTTGTTTCTAGTTGATTTTAAAGAAATTGATGTATTTTTTAATATCGGACAACGTAATCACATAAATTTATATTCAAATTAAGAGATTTTGTTATATAAAATTTAGATTTAGCAGTTTAGTACAATTTAGCAGCTAATTGGAACCCAGTGTAAAGTATATTTTATTTTAATTGCAAACGATATGACGATTTTATTGAACAGTTCCAAAGGAGTTATGAGCTTTTTGAAAACTATGCCGAAATTTTTTGAACTAGATAAAAGTATACTGGAAGCATTTCTTAACGATCCAGGACTACAGTTGATAATGAAAGAAGAAAAATTTGATTTATTTATCACTGAAGCGGTGTTCGAATGGACATTGCTTGGATTAGGAGCCCATTTTAACTGCCCAACGGTTGCATTTTCATCTATCGTGTCATTTAACGTAATACATAAAACAAATGGTAATCCATTAGCTTTGTCTTACACAACACATCCGTTATTTGCTTTTCCAACACCGCTTAGTTTTAAACATCGTGTTTTAAATATGTTTATTTATTTCTATGAAACTTTTATTTTCGAAAAATTATTGTATGATATGCAACAGGAGGTCTATCAGTAAGCATTTTTATATTTTCAAAAGATATGTATAATTTTAATCGTTTCGATATTCCTAGAAAGTACTTTCCTTCGCCACAGTATCCATCTTTTGCTAGTATGATAAAGAACGTTTCGTTAACTATGATTGCTAATCATTTTAGTCAAGGAAATGTTCGACCATATGGACCCTCAATTATTCAAATTGGTGGAATACAAATCAAAGACAAACCAGCCAAATTGCCCAACAATCTTCAAAAATGGATGGACGACTCATCAAATGGAGTTATATACTTTAGTTTGGGCACAATTTTAAAAAGCTCTACATTGCCAATCAATTTATTAAACGATTTATTAAAAGCTTTCAAGCGATTGAAACTTAACGTTTTATGGAAATTTGAAAATGGAACGTTATCAGAAGTTCCAAGAAACGTGAGATTGGAAACATGGGTTCCGCAAGATGACATTCTTCAACATAAAAATTTAAAGTTATTTATCACTCATGGCGGTTTGGCAAGTGTAATGGAAGCTCGATACCATGGTATTCCAATTGTATTGATTCCATTTTTCGGTGATCAAATTTCAAACGCAAATAAAGCGGTAAGTGAAGGATTGGGAGTTCAATTTCCATTTTCTGAGTTAAGCGGCAAATCGGTTACGAAAGCAATAAATGAGATTTTAACGAATTCGACATACACGAATCGAGCAAAATATCAATCAAAATTGTATAGAGATCGGCCAAATACGGCATTGGAAACAGGAATATTTTGGACCGAATATGTGATCCGCCACCGCGGTGCAAAACATTTACAATCAAACGCGATACATTTGAATTTCTTCCAACTACATTGTTTAGATGTTATTGGATTTTTGATGTTAGTTGTGTTATTTCTAGTATTATGTATTTATAAATCAGTCAGTTCAATTTTACGAAGAATTACAAAAATATTTAATAAAAGTAAAAAAGAGTAAATATAATAGTATTTGATTAGGTTAGTGCTTAATGATATATTTTATTTTCGAGCAAATTTGCCAGAGAATAAAATTTATTGAACACGAATCCAATATTTCATTTTATCCTTCCGAGAGAGTAACATGTCTTTATTTAAATAGAATTATTTAAGAATTCATTAATAAAATAAAAACAAACAAATAAAAAAATGCAGTTTATATTTAATTTTTTTGTAAGTTAATTCCATATAATTTACCGAATTTTATTCGATCTCAAAAAATATGTGATTGTTTGGTATGTATTTTGAAAATAAAATGACCTCTTACGAATGACATCAAATTTTAGACTAACGAGAAACTCAAAAAACAGTTATTTAAAAAAAAAAAAATAAAAAAAAAAAAAAAAAAATAAACAAATATTAAATAAAAAGGGTTAAGAAACCCTGCAAATAAAATCTTTACAAAAAAACAAAAAAAAACAAAAAGTGCACTGAAAAGGAAATAATAAAATAAAAAAATTAAAAAATAATTAAAAAAAATCAAAAAAAAAACAAAAAACAAAATTAAATAAAAAGGGGAAACCCTGAAAATAAAATCTTTAAAAAAAAAGAAACAAAAAGCGCACTGAAAAGAAAAAAATATATTAAATAAAAAACTTAAAAAAAAAATTAAAAAAACAAAAAAAAACAAAAATTAAATAAAAAGGGTTAAGAAACCCTGAAAATAAAATCTAAAAAAAAAAACAAAAAGCGCACTGAAAAGAAAAAAATAAAATAAAAATATTCGAAAAAAATAATGCAAGAGAGTTTCGAATAGGAATAGCACACTTAAAAGTAAAATATAAAATAAAAATTCAGGAATGGTTGAGCCAAAAGATAACTCGGGCCGCATATTGATGCAAGACCTTAGTGGTCGAATAGGGGTCTTAAATAAAGTAAAGGTCACAACACATTTTGAACAAAAAAGATTTTAAACGAGTGTGTTTTTATATCGTTGTTATGCATATTTTATATTCTCTAAATAAAGTACTCTCAGATGTTCCTTGTTCTCACACCCATAGAACAATTATCACCACTGCTGATGTCGGAGGCTGAGCCTATAGCACACTTTTGCTGCTTGCCGAACTTAAGCAGTCAACCATAAAATCGCGGATCCGTCACACTCATATTGGAGCTAAATTGTATATTTGTGTATTCTCAAAATATAAATTGCGTTCTTTTGATAAACTACTCGATAGATAGATACTATTGTTGGGCGTGTATAGCTTCCATTCACAAAAACATGAGGGATCTCTAAGATCCTATTGTGGAAGGCGGAAGCCCTTGTTTTTTAATACTGTCGTGTCTTACCAGTTGCCGTGGCTTTCAAAGACTAGAACACAATTAGCACTCGAAGCTGTTTAGTTCTTTAGAAACCCAGGTCTTCGGCGTGAAAGCTCGTTGCGCTTTCCACCACACCACTGAGACGCTCCAACATCAACTACTATTATCTCTTAATCTTAAATTGTTCAAATCGAAATAAAAACACTCTCGTTTAAAATCTTTTTTGTTCAAAATGTGTTGTGACCTTTACTTTATTTAAGACCCCTATGCGACCACTAAGGTCTTGCATCAATATGCGGCCCGAGTTATCTTTTGGCTCAACCATTCCTGAATTTTTATTTTATATTTTACTTTTAAGTGTGTTATTCCTATTCGAAACTCTCTTGCATTATTTTTTTCGAATATTTTTATTTTATTTTTTTCTTTTCAGTGCGTTTTTGCTCTTTTTTATTAGATTTTATTTTCAGGGTTTCTTAACCCTTTTTATTTAATTCTTGTTTTTTTTTTGTTTTTTGTTTTTTTAATTTTTTTTTTAATTTTTTTATTTTATTTTATTTTTTTCTTTTCAGTGCGTTTTTTGTTTCTTTTTTTTTAAAGCTTTTATTTTCAGGGTTTCTTAACCCTTTTTATTTAATTTTGTTTTTTGTGTTTTTTTTTGATTTTTTTTTAACATTCTTTTTATTTTTTTATTTTATTATTTCCTTTTCAGTGCGCTTTTTGTTTTTTTTTTTCTTAAAGATTTTATTTTGAGAGTTTCTTAACCCTTTTTATTTAATTTTTGTTTTTTGTTTTTTTTTTGATTTTTTTTTAACTTTTTTTTAATTTTTTTTAATTTTATTTTTTCCTTTTCTTTTTTTTTTTTTTTTTTTTTTTATTCAAAGTTAGGCATGTTTAGTGTTAATTATAATAAATTATAAAATAACGTCTCTGAATATCCGAAGATACCATGCCAACTAGGGATAAGAATGGAATGCAAATTAGGATTCTCTGAGAAATTTATGAACGTTAACTTTAAAGCCTTGAGGATTAAATTCATCAGGGAAAACCCAGGAAGGTAAGGCATTCCATAGATGAGAGACTCTGTTGAAAAAGTCACGCTGGAAAGCTACAGTTCTACACCTAATTATTTGAACTGTAAAGGGATGCGCTGCTACGTTTGCTCTGGTGTGACGCGAAAGGTTTGCTGATTTAGGTAAAATCGATTTGATCTCTTCAGAAGCTCGTTCATCCATAATATATTTATAAAATATAGTCAAATCAGCAACATTTCTTCTGTGCTGCAAGGAATCAAGACCGTTAGTAAGACTTGGGTTACCAATGAGTTTAATAGCTCTACGCTGTACAGAATCAAGGCAGTTGAGACTGCTCAAGTAAGCTCCACCCCATATGTGAGAACAGTATTCCATGCAGGGACGTATAAAAGATTTATAAACTAAAAGAAGTTGTTCGCTATCGAAAAACTTACGACATCGCCCCAAAAAACCTAACTTTTGAACAGCATTCTTAGCCAAATTAAAAATATGAGAATTCCATTTCATATTATTTTCAATCTCAACTCCTAGAAGTCTGACAGACTCATTCTCTAAAAGATTTTTGGGGCCAAACGTTAATGGAAAAGGATTGGGTGTCGTTATCCTAGAAAAATGACAAACCTGTGTTTTGCTTGTATTGAATTCAACACTGTTAGCAATACCCCAATCCATAATTGTTTTAAGATCAGTGTTAAGGGAATCTATCAATTTTGACCTACACTCACTAAGCGCTAAGGGTGTATATAATTTAGGTGCTTCATGAGACGCATGAAGCGTGCTATCATCAGCAAAACTATGTATAGGATGAACCGTTGAGTCCAACAAATCATTAATATAGATAAGAAAAAGAGTTGGTGACAAAGCGGAACCCTGAGGAACTCCTGCATTAGTTGAAAAAGTATTCGATGATACACCGTCAACATTGACCCGAAATTTTCGATCAGATATAAAGCTCTGTGTCCAAGATATAAGCTGCTCGTCTAAACCATAGGATCTCAATTTGCATATTAGGTTGTTATGCCAAACTTTGTCAAATGCCTTGGAAATATCAAGAGCAACACCGAATGTTTCTCCAAAGTTTTCAAGCGACTTGTTCCAGATATGAGTGACAAAAGACAGCAAATCTCCCGTCGCTCTTCCTTTTCGAAATCCATATTGTCTCTCATTAATTAATTTGGAAGACTCTAAGAAGCTCATTAAATTAAAATTGACATATTTCTCAAAAATTTTAGCAACTACCGATAAAATTGAAATGGGTCTGTAATTCGTAGGATCAGTCTTACTGCCCTTTTTCGAAACTGGCTGTACACTAGCCATTTTCCAAATTTCAGGAAAAATTCCTGTCTTATATGACAAATAGAAGATTTTAGTGAGGATTGGTGCTAGCTCTCTAGCAAATGTTTTAAGTATAATCGGAGGAATAAAATCAGGGCCTGTTGCCTTGTTAATATTGATTTTTAAAAGCATTTTTCGAACAATGTTTTTCCGAAAAATTATCCGCCTCATTTTATAAGAAACATTAGAAATAGGTTTAGGTTGGAAATTAGGTTCTTTTAAAGTAGAATTTAAAGAGAAATAATGCCCAAGCAAATTAGCTTTCTCTTTTGGATCAATGATAGGGACATCTCTATTAACAAGAGGCGGTAGGGAAGATTTACAAAAGTTGCTTTGGACAGCCTTTGCGGCTTTATAGAAATTGCGTGAACCAGTCGGATGTTCTGCGAATTTAGATGCTTTTTTCCTATTAAATAGATGTTTCTCTTCATCTATTAACTTACGACATAAATTTCTCTCTTTACGGTACTGTCTAAGGTTTTCATCGGTTTTGTTTTGATTAAACTTTCGAAAAGCCTTTTTTTTAACTTTTATAGCTTTTTTGCATTTACTAGAAAACCATAGATCAGTTTTTGGAATGATCAATTTATTAGGAATAAATCTGTGCATACCATCAATTACAGTTTCAGAAAAATTTGATGCAGCTATGTCTGGGTCTTGGCCGGTAAGGCAATAGCGTTTCCAAGGAAAACATCTAAAAAAACTTTTAAGTCCTTGCCAATCCGCAGCTTTGTAATCCCAAACATTGCGAGGATTCGCTTTAAATTGTTTTGGAATTTGTATATTTAGTTGTGTGGAGATCAAATTATGATCTGAACCACCCAATGGTTCTGATATTTTAAATTGAACCAGATATGGATCGTTTGTCAAAAATAAATCAAGTAAATTACTACTTTGACCAGGAATGTCAGGAACTCTGGTTGGCAGGTCTATTATTTGAGTAAAATTGTGATAAAGAGCAATCAACTCAGCCTGTCTACCAACCTCGTCAGTTTTAGAACTGTGTGTAAGCCATTCTTTATTGTGGACATTAAAATCTCCAAGAACTATAAACTTTGCATTAGGATACTCAGCCAACCTATCTATCTTCTCAGATAAGTCATGAAATAAATTAGAGTTCTCAGGTGAATTAGGTGAACGGTAAAGTCCAAAGACAAACAGCGTTTGACTTGGGCAACTAATTTTTAGTGACACCATATTGTGAAATTTTGCATTTAATTCAAATTTATTTAATCTCACATATGGTATAGTATTCCTAATATAAGCACAAACTCCATGCTTAATGTAGAAAGAGGATTCAAGTTCATAATTGGGACAAAGGTATCTGTTTTTATCTAAGGTCACAGCACGCGCACTGATAATCGTTTCCGTTAAAAACAAAATATCAGGTTTCATAGTTTCAAGAAAAAGATGGACTGAATTAAGGTTTATATTCAATCCTCTTATGTTCGCATAGCTGATAGATAATTTTGCCATTTTAATTCATAGAGAAATATCAATGAAAAACATACATACGAAAACCACAGTAATGCGAAAACAAACAAACTCAAATTGAAATTGCAATTGACTACTTCAACAGCTGGACAACCTGAATCTAAGTCTAGGTTCACTGTTAAAATCGACAATTAAAATTATGAAATTGTAAACAAAATATTATTTTAGAAACATCAAAACAAGATGTAACTCAAAGACAGGAAACTATACATAAAGTGTACTTAAAACCTGTTATTGAGTCAACAAGACCACAAGAAAACTAACAACGAAACTAATAAAATAACTACAATTCAACATAAGTCAACAATAAACAATTATTGTACCTTACCGTCCACGAATATTTCGAATTGTTTATTATATTATGTTTACAATAAACAATTCCAATTTAACAGATTATGTACAACAATTGTACACTAAATTGTTAATATATAAATAAAAACTAAATATTCTATTAAAACGCTTGTTTTTTTTTTTGTCTCCTTTTTAAATAAATATATATAAATATCCTTGGCAATAACTAGATCCCAGATCCAATTATAATATAACTTCACAAAAACTCAACTAAAAGTCAAGACCAATGAAAAACTTGTAACTATGACTAAGTTTCCAGTCAAGGCTATCAATCGAAAACAACAATTCGACAATGGAAGGTAAACAATCAATAAAACGCAAAAATTGATATACACAAGTTTCAAAATGATTGAAACCTAAAAGTTAAATTTAAATTCAAATAAAATATAACTTAACTTAAACAACTTCTTAAAATGTTCTTAAAACAATTCCTTATTTTGAAATTTCCTACTTGAAATTTTCCTCTGGTGTGTTTTAGCTTGTTTATTTTGCTTCTTTATAAGCACTTTAATTCTGGTTGATTTTCTAATCCAGAAATTTCAAAAATTGCATTACTTTCCAGCTATAAACACTTTATTCCACTATACTCTTCAAGACCTTCAATTTTAAATAAATAATTTTTTTATGTAAAATTTCTTACCTAAAACAAGATAAAAAGATAATTAAATTAAAGAAAAATTGAGTTAATTTACTGAAATAAAATAAAATTATTATAAAAGTAAATAAAAGTAATATATATCGAAAAAGAAATTAAATTTTTATTTATATTTAAAAATTGACTCGAAAAAAAACAACGTCTATATTCTACGGTTGCTTTGAATGAATGAATTTCAGTGCACTTTTTGTTTTTTTTTGTTTTTTTGTAATTTAATTTTTGTTTTTTTTGTTTTTTGTTTTTTAATTTTTTTATTTTTATTTAGTTTTTTCTTTTCAGTGCGCTTTTTGTTTCTTTTCTTTTAAAGATTTTATTTTCAGGGTTTCTTAACCCTTTTTATTTAATTTTTGTTTTTTGTTTTTTTTTCCTGATTATTTTTTAATTTTTTTATTTTATTTTTTCCTTTTCAGTGCACTTTTTGTTTTTTTTGTTTTTTTGTAAAGATTTTATTTTCAGGGTTTCTTAACCCTTTTTATTTAATATTTGTTTATTTTTGTTTTTAGTTTTTTTTTATTTTTTTTTTTAATTTTTTTTTTCAGTTAACACAAAAAAAAAATTTTAAATGGAAATGTGTATATTGAGTGTCATATTTGACATTTAAAAGGTTTCTGCACTATTCAATATGGCCGCCGGTCCAAAATGGCGGCAATTATAGTCTAAGAACCTTTCTTGGTCCGAGACCTTTCCAACGATATATCATATGTGGTTTCTGCGGTGGAAAATTAATGTCATATTTGACATTTAAAAGATTTTTGCAAAATTCAATTTAGCGGCCAGTCCAAAATAGCAGCGATTATAGTCTAAGAACCTTCCTTGGGCCAAGACCTTTCCAACGATATATCATATGTAAGGTCTGCGGTGGAAAATTAATGTCATATTTGACATTTGAAGGGTTTTTGCGAATTTCAATTTGGCGGTCGATCCAAAATGGCGGCGATTATAGTGTAAGAACCTTCCTTGGATATTATAATTTTTATAATTATATATATATATATATATATATATATATATATATATATATATATATATATATATATATATATATATATATATATATATATATATATATATATATATATATATATATATATATATATATATATATATATATATATATATATATATATATATATATATATATATATATATATATATATATATATATATATATATATATATATATATATATATATATATATATATATATATATATATATGAGCAATTTCACGAAGATTCAACATCGTTTTGACTTGACCCCTTTTAATTTTGATTATTTTTTGTTTATAGATAGTCTTTGATAAATAAAAATACAAGTTCTCTTAGAATTTTTTTTTTCGACCAGGGGTCTTCACAGGGTGCCCCTCAATTTTTGTTATTTTGTGATGTGAGTGCATTTTGACGAGCGATTGTAGAAAAACTACTCAATCGATTTTCATAAATGATATGTCGTTGAATAGGTATTAGAACAAAGTTTTTAAAAATGTACACTGTTAATTTTTTGAAATAATTTTTAACGGTGTAACATAAGAAAAAAATGGTGTAATTGAAAAAAAGATGGCATAGCCTTTTTTTTTTTTTTAAACTAAATTGAAGCTTATTTTATATCTTACCACTTGTGAAAGTTTCGGAGATGGGTTATTTTTTGTTTTAGAGATAAAATTCGTTGTGCATATGACTGTCGGGAATCAGTTTTTTTTGTTCTGAAGGAAAATTATAAAAATGGCGTTATAAACTAAGAGATTTTTTTTTTATGTTAAATATCAAATATTTTATTATTAGATGAACTTTTTAAACTATTATAAAAATTATATATGTTGTACAATAAATAAAATAAATACAATTGTTAAAAATGATTTACTTATTTTACAAACAGAACTTTCTTTTGAATAGGAAAGCACTTCTGCAATTATTTTCTTTGTATTAGATGGCATAAAAAATGAAATGTTTATTTGATGTGAATATTTCGATTGAAGTGATGTTATAACTGTAACGTTGTGTCCCTTTCCAGCTATATCTTTCAACAGAGCCTCCGCCACATAATAATGTGATGGACTCCTTGTTGCGTATGCACATAATATTCTGTATGAATTTACAATTTTGAAGAAAATACACAGATCATCACAAAGACGAAAATTAAATTCAACTGGTTCGTTATGAAATTCGTTTTCGTACTGAAAAGATTGTTTGTCTCTAGGTACTTTATATCAAATTCATTTGTGATTAAGAAAATATAAATTAAGTAAGCTTGTTTTGTAACTTTAATATCTATTAATCGATCTAAGAGATCTAAGAGATAAACTTAAGTAATAAACTAAAGTCTATTAAACTAAAGTAATAAGCCAAAATAATAAGTAAGTATTAAAAGTTTATTTTAATAAACGAAGTATGAATTACAATTAAAAATTGAAATTTGTTTGATTTAAGTCGTAAGGTCATTGACCATTTTTGCAAAAGTGTGTGATGTAAAACAAATAATTTGCATTAACTTCGCATTGACTGTTAAATATGTAAACAACAGATACATGGTGAACAATCATCTATTGAGTGCAATTTCCATTGGCTAAAATACCATCCACACTGATAAAAGAAATGAAAATATCTGTTATATCAGATGGGTCGTTATGTCAGCGGCAACGAGGCAATTTTGCGCAACTTTTCATTTGCGACACCAAATCTGCGTAGCCAAGAACTTGACTAGATTTGTTATATATGCAGTTTTGTGTCTCAATTTGGCTTTTTCTTATCGCGTACTCCAGCGCCATATTAAATAATACGGGCGCGAGTGCATCACCTTGTCGAACATTTGACATTATATCAAAAGAGTCAGAAACTGATCCTTCGATTACTATTCTACAATTTTATTCCAATGTTGTGAGTTTACACGCAGTGAAACAAGTTTCAGTAAAGACCTGGACACGGCGCTATGGACCGTAGAGTCTGCGTGCCAGTACAAGTTCTGCCTGGTGCAACCTGTCCAACCCTTTCTAATCTAATTAATCTAATATTTTCTGCGATACCAAGTATGGAGTAAAGGTTGTCGCGGTTGATATTCTCATATGCTTGCTTGAAGTCAACGTAGAGCTGATGTTGTACGTCCAACATTTTTCCAGAATCGTTCTTATAGCATAACATTGATCTGTGGATGAACCGTTGGGACGAAAACCACACTGATAGCTACCAATGAGAGATTCGGCAAACGAGATGAGTCGAGCAAGTACGACATCAGTTAGTTTTTTATATGCAGTGAGATGCCATCATAATTCGCACACTTTACACGGTCACCTTTCTTATGACGCGGAACAATGAAAGCTATTTTCCATACAGCAGGCAGTTATTCTTGGCCGCAGATAGCCAGAATCAGGTCATATTTCGAAAGACAAGAGCTGCTTCCTCATTTTTAAATAGTTCTGCACGAATTTCATCGACACCTGGTGATTTGTCATTTTTCAAATTTTTAATTTCTATTGCTGGGTAAAGAAAGAACAAAAATCTGCTAGCTTGACGGAACAATTGCTAGAATAGGATGCATTTCATTCATCCTATTCAGTAGGTTTTGAAAGTGGGCTTACAACTGCCAGCACATCAGATTCATTTGTTGTAAGTTCGTTGATCTTGATGACTCCGTAAGTTTGTTGTTCTTGATGACTCCATACATTGGCAAAACACTTTTGAAACTTCATTAGCCGCATGTTGGTTGATGTTTTCAATACTGCTCGTCATGTTTTCGTGTTTCTCTTCAGTAAAAGTTTTACTGAAGCTTTTGTGGCGTATAGATAATCAGTTTGGGAGTTTCGGGTATTCCTTGTAAACTATTTTCCTCGCAGTTTTGATTATGTTCAACGCTTTGGCACCACTCATCGGCAAACCATTCTTTGCATGATTTTGGTGGTCTTTTCCCATTGGAGTTTGTGCTGCGGCTAAAATAGTTAATTGAAGCGTTTGCAATTCTTCTTGTTTGTTTAATGGCATCTAAGAAGAGATTTTACTGTCGTCTATGTTTTGCGTTACTATTTCCTGATATCTATTCAGCGTTTTCGGATGTTTAAATGCACCGACATTCCAGCGCACGGTCTTTTTTGCTTGTCTATTAAATCGCTTGCGCTTGTAATTAAGATAGAGTGTATCTTGATGGATTTGATTTTGTACCTGATTGATTTGATTTTCCGTTCTTTCGTCATTTGGTTTCCACGTTACGTTGTGGATTTTTTTGTGAGCGTAGAAAGTGCTGGGTTGGGCGAAGGGCTAAAACCCCATTTCCGTAAAAAAATTACTGTCATGAATTCTGTACACAGGCCTCGGAATATCTCGGATTCATTATTGGAACGACCTCGGAAACTGTACCCGGACTACGATTTAAAAATAGAAACCTGGAACGTGCTAAGCCTTAGAAGACCAGGAGATCTCCTAAAACTCACCCAACAAGTCAAGAGCTACACACTGGATATAGTGGCATTACAAGAACTAAGATGGCCAGGCAGTGGAATCCATGAAACAGCGAAAGGATACACTCTGTATTATTGCGGTCATCAAAACGGAGGAGAATTTGGAGTTGGCTTTCTTATACACCATCGCGTGAATCAGCATGTTATCGACTTCTGCCCAATTAATATGCGGTTATGCACACTGAGAATCCGCACGAAAAAATTCAATGTAACGATCGTCAATGTTCATGCACCTACTGAAGATAAAGCAGATGATATTAAAGACCTTTTCTTCCTAGAACTCGAGGAAGTCATCAATAACATCCCGCGGCACGATATAAAAATCGTGGTAGGTGACTTTAATGCTCAAATCGGTAGGATTGCAGAACTTAAAACACATATCGGCCCTAACAGCTTGCATCATACCAGCAACAATAACGGTTTTCACGCAGCCGAGCTGGCTATGATGTATGATCTAGTAATTTCCAGCACTTTCTTCCCTCACAAGAGAATTCACAAGGCAACGTGGAAATCAAATGACGGAAGAACGGAAAATCAAATCGATCACGTCATGATCTCTAAGAGACACTCTACAAGTATAACTGACGTTCGATCATACAGAGGTGCTGATATGGACACCGATCATATGCTTGTCATCTTTAAGTACAAGTGCAAGTTGTCATCTACATTCAACAGACAAGCAAAAAAGACCGTGCGCTGGAATGTCGAAGCATTTAAACATCCGGAAACGCTGAATAGATATCAGGAAATAATAACACAAAACATAGAAGAGCATGACATCTCTTCTGAGATGCCATTAAACATACAAGAAGAATGGCAAACGCTTCAATCAACCATTATAACCGCAGCACAAACTACAATCGGAAAACGACCACCGAAATCACACAACGAATGGTTTGACGACGAGTGCCGCCAATCCGTTGAAAATAAACAAAAACTGCGAGAAAAATGGTTAACAAGGAACACCCGAAGCTCCCAAGCTGATTATCTATGCGCCAGGAATGCCTCAGCAAAACTTCTACGTAAAAAAAAACGCGAACACATGAAGAGCTGCATCGAATACATCAACCAACATGCGGCCAACGGAAATTCAAAAGAGTGCTTTGCCAATGCACGGAATCTGACAAAAGATTTCCACCCAAGATCTACAGCCATCAAAAATGAAAATAATGAACTTACAACAAGTGAACGTGATGTGCTGGCAGTGTGGCGATCCCACTTTCAAGACCTACTCAATAGGACGAACGAAGTTCATCCTATTCGAGCAATTGCTCCATCAACTGAGGAGATTTTTGTCCCTTACCCAGCAATAGAAGAAGTGGAAGCTGCCATTAAAAAACTGAAAAATGGCAAATCACCAGGTTTCGATGGAATTCCCGCAGAACTTCTGAAAAATGGAGGAGCAGCTCTGGTCTCACGTATATACGATCTGATTCTTGCAATCTGGGACCAAGAAGAACTACCTGCTGAATGGAAAACAGCTCTCATTGTTCCGCTACATAAGAAAGGTGACCGTCTAAAGTGTGAAAATTATCGTGGCATCGCACTGTTGAACACTGCATATATAAAATACTAGCTAATGTTGTACTTGCTCGACTCATCCCGTTCGCCGAATCTATCATAGGTGACTATCAGTGTGGTTTTCGTCCCAACCGCTCAACCACAGATCAATGTTTTACATTAAGGATGATTCTGGAAAAATGTTGGGAGTACAACATCAGCATTCACCAGCTCTACGTTGATTTCAGGCAAGCATATGATAGTATCATCCGCGACAACCTCTGGTCCGCACTCATATGCCTTGGTATCCCAGAGAAACTTGTTTCTCTGTGCAAGCTCACAACATCGGGATGAAATTGTAGAATAGTAATCGAAGGGTATGTTTCTGATCCTTTCGATATAACATCAGGTGTTCGACAAGGTGATGCACTCGCGCCCATACTATTTAATTTGGCGCTAGAGTACGCGATAAGAAAAAGCCGAATTGAGGCACAAAACTGCATATATAACAAATCTAGTCAAGTTCTTGGCTATGCAGATGATATTATGCTTCTCGGACGTAGAACAAGCGATATCAAGGATAGTCTCTCTCAGCTTGAAAGAAATGCTAAACGACTTGGATTATGCATTAACACCGGCAAGACTAAACTTTTAACAACATCCAGGAATATACCTCCCGGCAATCTGAATACTGGCGACTATGAAGTGGAACGTGTAGAAAACTTCAAATACCTCGGATCTGTAATAACATCGTCAAATGACATGCAGGCAGATATTAAAGCCCGTGTCTCAGCCGCATACAGAGTTTTCTACGCATACTCAAAACTTTTGCGATCCAAACATCTTTCGCAGTCGTGCAAACTCACACTTTACAAAGCATTAATCCGACCTGTGCTCACATTTGGAAGTGAAAGCTGGACACTGACTTCATCCGATTGTAGACTTTTATCAACATTCGAGAGGAAAGTCATACGAACAATTTATGGTCCATGTAAAGTTGCTGAAAATCAGTATAGAATCCGAATGAATCATGAAATCAGACAGCTTCTTGGAGGCTGCGATGTAATCGGATTCATTAAATCCAACCGGATTAGATGGTTTGGTCATGTAGAAAGGGCTCCATTGGAAAGAATGATAAAAAAAGCGTCCAAACAACAACCAGCTGGTGTTCGTCGAAGAGGAAGACCTAGACAACGCTGGCGTGATGACATCATCCAAGACCTTCGTGATATAGGATGTCGAAACTGGGGTCAACTGGTCATGGAACGAGATGATTGGAAGCTGGTGGCACAGACGGCAAAATCCCTTCATGGGATGTAAACGCCAGAGAGAGAGAGAGAGTTGAAAGTGCTGGAAATAACTAGATCATACATTATTGCCAGCTCGACTGCATGAAAGGCATTATTGTTACTGGTATGATGCAAGCTGTTAAGGATTGATGATTTTTTCGAGGTTTAGGCAGAATAAATATTTAGGGTCATCTGCTATGTCTTCAGTTGGTGCATGAACATTGACCATCGTTACATTAATTTATTGCGTGCAGATTCTTAGTGTGCATATTCGCAAATTAATTGGGCAAAAGTCGATGATATGTTGATTGTTATGGTGGAATGCCCTGGAATGTACGTAATTAAAAATTAAACCCATCACAACCTCCTTATTGGGTTCAATAATCAATGAAAAAAGTTTACAAGATAATGTTTACCGTCTTTGTTGTGGTTTAAAACGGCCTCCTTCTTTAATTATAAATACTCGAGTAAAACTATAGAGGCTCTCTTAGTCTTTTGGATTATCTTATTGGATCGTGGTTTTTGACGTTTGGTGATTTTTGTGCTGTGAGTTGTTCGAGTTTTGTTTTCCTGTCATGTTGTCAAGCAAGTATTAATGATTTGGCTTAAATAAGGAATTTAAATCATATTTGGAGATAATCCTGATTTTGGATTCAATGGGATTTGCCTGGGATTAACAAAGTAAAGAATACAAGAGAAATTTTTTTTGTCTTAGTACAAGTGAACAAGATCAAAACCAAAAAAACATAAAAATGGAAGACAGATTATGTGTTTGTTTGCTGTTTTCAATCAATCCCGTCACGATGTTAGGACTATAAAAATTAGTGGGTGAGTTGCCATGTTTTTTGTTTGTTGTTATTTAATTACCGATTGATGAGTGATTTTAAAAAGCTTTACCACTGAAAACTGAGAAAACTATAGTGAATCTTCTTTTGACATTCGTAATTATTTGTGTTTACTTTAAGTAGAAAAAGTTATTAATGTGAAAAATGCGAGTCTGATATAACAAAAGAGATTATATGGCGAAAACCAATTCTAGAGAAATCTGTGTCGATAGTTGAAAAATTTCATTTCTCTGTGCAAGAAAGAAAAAGCTTTATTTTTATTTATAAGAACGTTTCCGGCTACGGATAAAATAAAAAGAGAAGGAAATATATCAAGCCAAGGGCTGAAATAAAATATTACTAAATTGTGAATCATTGTAAACTGTGCATTTATCAAATCGAACCAAGTCCAATTCCCATAAATACTTCAAGTAACTGTGGTTAAAGTCACTATCGTTATTGAGTGGTTGATGGAGGGACATTACGCTACACCGTGGTTCTGAATAATAAGAAAAAGGAAAATAAAACGAAACTCACCGGATCTACTATTCACGTAAGTAAGGGTGATACTGTTGAATACACTGAAGTGATTACGACTACGACCATTGAACTCATCAAGATTACTACCACCCTTGGGGATAGTTACAATAACCGAGTTCGACCGAGTTCAAATATTGTGGCCACGCCTGTGACTACTTTTGGAAAATTTTTTTTAGTGTAAATATTGATCATCGATACACTTTACACGCTTCGCTACCTTCGCACCGAATTAATAGTGACCAGGCGACTGCTGAGTAACTAGGGCCTTTGATTGGTCTCGCCACCGATTAGTTTTTTCTTTGGGGATTCTTTCAGTATCCTACAACCATCCCCGGATGTGTCGGTGCGACGATTATTTTTGATAAACAACATTTAATTCGCTCATATTTACCTACCACAATCACCAAATGTGTCGGTGCAATGATTAGCTTTGTTAAACGAACTATAATTCAGCCATATTTTCCTAAGACAATCATTGGATTCGTCGGTGCAACGAGTAGTTTTGATAGCCATGGTCTAATTCAATCATAACCATCACAAGTTTGACGGGTGGTCGTCGACGTTTGTCACCCCATATACCATGACTAACTTGGAGATAATTGCACTGAGAATTAACGAATGGGCGAGATGATTGGCTAAGCTGCAGCTAAGGTTAGGGGGGTGAGAGTGATCGATAACCATTATGGGGTGAGTACTGTTAAAATATATAAAGGCTTAAGGTTGCGTGAGTGGGTGCATTTACATGGGTATATGCAGGAGTATATGAGGGCACGCGTGAGTGTATGTGTGAGTGTGTGAGTGGATGGGGTATGGAACCATGTGAATGAGAACGTATATTATGGGGGGAGCGTAACGGTTGCGGTTTCGTCGACCTGGAGGGCCGCCAGGGTCTTCTCTTTTTCACTTTTTTCTAATTCTTTTTTTGATCCATTTTACCTCGTGCTACGCGTACGCATCCGATAATTTGTACTGGACGGCAGTGTTAATTCATCGATCCTACATGCTGAAGCTAGCTCTGGGTTTATAATCTCTCTAGGTGCGCGGCCTGCCATACCGTTTCCATTGGTCTTCCAATGGACTCAGTCCTCCTTTACCTCCTTTACATTCATGCGACGATGTATGAGAAAGCCAACACCAAATTCTCCTCCTTTTCGATGACTACTATGGTTAAAACTGTTTCCTTTTGCTGTTTCATAGATTCTACTGCCTGTCCATCTTAGTTTTGGTCATGCCACTATATTCAATGTGTACCTAGCGACTTGGTTTGTGAGGTTTAGGAGATCTCCTGGTCTTCTAATGTTTAGCACGTTCAGGGCTCCCATTTTCAAACTTTAGTCCGGGTACAGTTTTCAAGGTCGTTCTAGTAATGATGTCAAAATAAGCCAAGGCCAGTGTACTGAGTTCGTAACAAATGATTTTTTATCGATCCGTTCTGATCTTAAAGTTACCAGAAAAATTTTTTTACATGTAGCAGGCCGTTTGAAGACAAGACAGACGCCTGCTCCTAGCCGCTCTTAACATGAAGAACAGACGCTTGAGTTGCATTGGATTTACGGCACTAATAAATCACCGTGATATAGAATCAATACATTAAGTATTAGCAGTATTTACTCTGCTCAACTCTTTTCAACTAAACCAACCTGTTTATATCAAGGTTACCCAGGTAGCACAACGTGGACAGAAAATTGCACTTTTTTTACAATAATTCAAAAAATGTGTCCTGCAAAATTGTAATGTTATTTAAATTAAGTGCTCTTTCAAATGACACCTTACCGAAGTTTAAATTGTGTTTTAACCCTTTCTCAGTCCCACCACTTTAATAAATATAACTATGAGTATTTGACACTTTCCAATATTTTTCATTAAAAACTTACTAATTTTTCTAACATTCCAAACACTTTTTAAAATTTTTGATTAATTAGGCACGGAGCTAAGCAAAGAAAGAAAACGCCATTGTTCGTAATTATAAAAAAAACTGTGTTGAGTAAGATTCCACAATTTTTAAGGTAAACTGAGGCAGAGATTTTTCATATGGTATGCTAGTTGACTCGGTAAAAAATACATTTTCTTAAAAGCCTCACATCCCAGCCCTGTAAAACGAATGAAAATAATTTTATATTTTAATAAGTTGTCATCTTGTGTAGACAAATAAGTTTTATATCTTATATCTCAAATTTTAGGTTCAAAGAATTTTCGAGATATATAATGGAAAAAAACCCTTTTTACTCTCACAAATAGTTCCTTGGAAAAAACGGAACACTAAAACAATAGTGGTTGTGTGCCACTTTTAGAGAACGGTTTATATAACTCTCTATAAGGTGCCATTCAGATTTTCAAATTGTTCTTCTCGTTCTTCATTTGGATGATGTTTACAAAAGTGATTACTCAATTTAATGGAAAGATCAATTTCTTCTCTGATGAAATCTCCATTAAAAATCAAATCTTCATGTTCACTATCGCTTAAATTTTTGGGAATTTCTGTTTCAAGAACAAAACCAATTAATTCGTACGTCCACTAACAATTCACCTATATCTACATTCGATATATCATCGAATCCTTCTCCGCCTATTGTATGTGCCAACTGCCAATGATATAATGCTTAAAAATTCGGTCGTATTAGGAACAACGAGATCTTTTGGTTTTACACATTCTGGCTAAATAACTGTCCAACATTCATTCAAAGTTGTTGATCTTAATTAAGATGAAACTAATTGAACTTGTTTGATACAATCCATAATTTTAAATTTTCTCCAGACATCATAAACCGTTAAGGTTTCATCATGTTCTAGTTTATCTAAAATATATTGGAATGATCACCTTAAGTAGTATATTTTCAAGGACATAGTCTTTTTATCAAGGACGTAGTATTAGGTGGCAAAAAACTAAATTCTACGTTCGGATGTTTTAAGACTGGATGACCAGGTGTATTGTCTAAAACTAAAAGAATTTTAAATTCTAAACCTCTTTCCTGCACATAACGTCGAACTTCTGAGACAAAACATTTATTAAATCATTCAGTAAAATGTTAGTGGTTGCCCAACCTCTTTTTGTTTGCAGCCAGTGAACTGGTAATCTCTTTATATCTACACCTTTCATAGCTCTTGGTTTTAGAGCTCGATCTACAAGCTATATTTTCAACATGCGTTCTCCCGAAGTGAAAGTTAATGCGAATTATCTATTTTACATCACACAATTTTGTAAAAAAACTGTTCACTGACCTTACAACTTAAATCACAAAAGTTTTTATTTTTAATCATAATGCATTTTTATTTTATTATTATCACTTTAGTTTAATGATTGAAACTTTAATCTTTAAGAGATCGATTAATAGATAATAAATTTACCAAATAACTGTACTTTATCTATATTTTCTTAATCACTTTAATGAATTAATATAAAGTATCCCTAGATACAATCTTTTCAGTACGAAAACGAATTTCATAATGAGCCAGTTGAATTTAATTTTCGTCTATGTGATAATCTGTGTATTTTCTATAAAAAATGTAAGTTCATATAGAATACTTTGTGCATACGCAACAAAAAGTCCATCACATTATTATGCGGCGGAGGCTTTGTTGAAAGGTTTAGCAGAAAAAGGACACAATGTTACAGTTATCACATCATTTCCATCGAAATATTCACATCCAAATTTTCATCAAATTCATTTTAAACTTCCAGAAAACGTTAGAAGTATAGAATACAAAAATACAAAAATTAACTTTATACTAAGACTGCGTTCCAATTGATGCTAAATTGTACTAAATGTGCTTAATCTATTAACTCAACTTTTTATTTGATTAAATTAATATTTTGTTTCTATTTGATTTTAAGGAAATTGATGTATTTTTTAATATCGGACAACGTAATCACATAAATTTATATTAAAATTAAGAGGTTTTGTTAAATAAAATTTAGATTTAGCAATTTAGTACAATTTAGCAGCTAATTGGAACCCAGTGTAAGTATATTTATTTTAATTACAGACGATCTGATTCTTTTATTGAACAGTTCCAAAGGAGCTATGGGCTTTTTAAATACTATGCCGAAATTTTTAAAACAAGATAAAAGTGTATTGGAAGCATTTTCTTAAGGATCCAGGACTACAGTTGATAATGAAAGAGAAAGATTTGATTTATTTATTACTGAAGCGGTGTTTGAATGGGCATTGCTTGGATTAGGAGCTCATTTCAATTGCCCAACGGTTGCGTTTTCATCTTTCACGTCATTTAACGCAATACATAAAATAAATGGTAATCCATTAGCTTTGTCGTACACTACAAATCAGTTATTTCATTTTCCAACACCGCTTAGTTTTAAACATCGTGTTTTAAATATGTTTATTTATTTCTATGAAAATCTTATTTTCGAAAAATTATCGTATGATATGCAACAGGAGGTCTATCAGTAAGTACTTTTATATTTTCAAAGATATGTATAATTTTAATCGTTTCGATATTCCTAGAAAGTACTTTCCTTCGCCACAGTATCCATCTTTTGCTAGTATGATAAGAACGTTTCGTTAACTATGATTGCTAATCATTTTAGTCAAGGAAATGTTCGACCATATTGTACCCTCAATAGTTCAAATTGGTGGAATACAAATCAAAGACAAACCAGCCCAATTGCCCGACAATCTCCAAAAATGGATGGACGACTCAACAAATGGAGTTATATACTTTAGTTTGGGCACAATTGTAAAAAGCTCTACATTGCCAATCAATTTATTAAACGATTTATTAAAAGCTTTCAAGCGATTGAAAATTAACGTTTTATGGAAATTTGAAAATGGAACGTTATCAGAAGTTCCAAGAAACGTGAGATTTGAAACATGGGTACCACAACATGACATTCTTCAACATAAAAATTTAAAGTTATTTATCACTCATGGCGGTATTTCAAGTGTAATCGAAGCTCGATACCATGGTATTCCAATTGTATTGATTCCATTTTTTGGTGATCAAATAGCAAACGCAAATAAAGCGGTAAGTGAAGGATTGGGACTTCAATTTCCATTTTCTGAGTTAAGCGGCGAATCGGTAACTAAAGCAATAAATGAGATTTTAACGAATTCGACATACACGAATCGAGCAAAATATCAATCAAAATTGTATAGAGATCGGCCAAATACGGCATTGGAAACAGGAATATTTGGACCGAATATGTGATCCGCCACCGCGGTGCAAAACATTTACAATCAAACGCATTACATTTGAATTTCTTCCAACTACATTCTTTAGATGTTATTGGATTTTTGATATTAGTTGTGTTATTTTTAGTATTATGTATTTATAAATCACTCAGTTTACTTTTACGAAGAATTACAAAAAAGTTTAATAAAAGTAAAAAGAGTAAATATAATAGTATTTGATTAGGTTAGTGTTTAATGATATATTTTATTTTCGAGCAAATTTGTCAGAGAACCCAATATATTATTTTATCTTTCTAACAGAATAACATGTATTGATTTAATTGAATTATTTAGGAATAAAATAAATAAATAAAAAAAACAAGCGGATAGTAGAAAAGACAATGCATTTTATTTGATTTTTTTGTACGGTTAATTCCATATAATTTACTTGCCAGGTGGATAGGGGGCTACCATTGATCAAAAAAGGAACACATGAAGACTCATTTCTTCGATCAACAAATACCGTCAATGAATATTCCATATAGAAGATTGAGAGTGCTGCCACTATCTGAATAGAAATCATTCACCAAGAACCCTAACATATTATCTTGGGTAGTGATATCTGCACTGCTGTAGCATGTGGTATCTGTGATATTTCACTTTAACTCACGTTGAAAGTATTCCTTGCGAAGTTCGTTCGGTACGCAAAGGGGAAGTGATTATCACAAAAAAAAATTTTTTGCACCCAAATTAAAATTCACCTGCACTAACTGTGGGGGCTCAAAAGTAACAAAAATAAGTTGTTTTTCGAACGTTTCAATGACCGTTTTAGTTAAAATATATATTCTAAAATTTAAGTGTTTTGAATGGTAAGATAAATTTACTATAGGCTTATGTTTTAGTATTAGACCTGCAAAAAATTTCTCAAGCTTGTTATGGAGAACTGGGTCCATTGGAAATCCCAATGGAACATTTGAGGCAGCCTGCACACCTGGCGAGCTGATCAACCCTACACTGAGAGTAAATTTTATTAGCAATATGGCTGTGAGGATCAATAAAAGGTTCTAGTAACAGACTAGCAGTTATAACAATCAAGATTCGTTTAAAGTAATTGCGTTTCGTCCTCTATAACTGAATTTAGTGTTGATAACTCAAATTCGGTTACACTAAATGAATAATTCATTTGTAGATTGCCAAAATTCTTTGTTTCTGATTTAGTTGTCACAACTAGAAATTGGTATATTCAACAGATTTATTCGGTGCCACAACTAATATCGTTTTTTTATGATTATTTTATTTCGAGTTTTGTTTATTCTTTCTCTTCTTTAGTGTGAGATGTTATCTTTGTTAAAGTAAACATTCCATTTTGAATTTAGTGTTTATCGTTCTGTTATAGGAATTCTTTGTAAATCGTATTATAAAAAATTGTTTGATTTTTCGAGTGAAGTGTCAATTTTTTGTTTAAATTGTGGAACTAGTTTATTTGAGAATACAATATAAAAAAATTTGGATTTATTTATTGTTAGTGAAAAATGGGGGTGAGATAATAGACAAGTTCCTCGCTCTACACCATGGTTTACGCTAATAGTCTATTCAAACTTGGTAGCCAAATATTTCATTTCGAACTCTTGGCTGTGATACAAAAAAATAAACATGAACCAAAATCAAAATCACAATAACAACGGTACTTCTCAGCACCATAAGACAAAAAATATTGGACCTCCATTCCGTATTTTGTAATTGAACATTGAAGGCATAAGCAAGTCAAAAACTGAACATTTACAAAGAGTGTTAAAAGATTTCAATATCGACGTTGTAATTCTGCAAGAAACGCATGCAGCAGATGAACCGCAACTTACCTCTAGAGGAAACATTGTTGGTTACAAATTAATTAGTGCTATTTACATAAAGCATATGGATCTGCCACGTATGTTAAGTCAGAAATCAGAACTGCACCCATGTACTTACACAGACGGACAACGAAATTCATCTGATTGTTGTTGA